>JAPQRP010000003.1:22833375-22847757 GCA_037367295.1 Apogon hyalosoma
TCTGCTGTTCCAATGACAGGTCCACTTGGCCTTATGTTTTGGGTCATTGTCATGTTGGAACATCCAAGATCGTCCCACGTGCATTCAGTCAGGGTATGTAAACTTATGAGCACAACTGCATGTAATTTCCCCATTAGATATCAAAACAGGGAAAAAAAAAAAAAAAATTTACAGCAAAATATGTCCTTAGAACAGTGTGTCTACAACTGCCTATCATTTGTCAACTGCATGGGTTTTATTGGTGAAACAATTCTGCAGAAAATGAAGGCGTTTCCATGTTCACTATGTAGTCCCAGACCACTTAAACAGGTCATATCTGATGCTACTGATAATCTGAGGAACAGCATTTTACTTCTTACTAAGCAGCAGCAGTTAACCAGGTCTCAGACAGGGATGCATATGCAGTAGTTTCATACTTAACACGCACATAAACATATACAAGGTAAGTATAAAATGACCAGTTGTTGTTAATAATATGTAAATGTATTGGGTAAAACATCTACATCCGATGTTTCTGCCTCTAAATCACCGCAAATAATTTAAGTGTTCAGTGAGTGCGGCAGCTGCCGGGATAGAACCACTCCAGGAATAAGCGTTTCGGAAAATGAATAAATGAACAAGACCAGCTCCTTCAGTTTCGGGTCATTTTGTTATTGATTTCAAGCAGAGGAGTTGCATATTTAAAGGCCTTTTTTTTCCACTTCAGTACAGAGCTTTGGAACAGACAGAAGTTAAAAAACAAAAAAAAACATTCATTACACTTAAGACTTGAGCTAACTGCACTTTTTTTGACAGATGTAGTTGTAAAATTGCAATGGAAGCAGAACTGAAATACTTTTATAGATACAAACATGCATGTTTCAGTCTGCGTGTGACAAGAGGCTGAATATCCAACACAAGCCAATGAAAGATGACGATGAGTAAGGGACATAAAGTCCACAAGAAACCACAGTTCTGCACGTTACGCAGTATCTGGAGCAGGTGAAGTTTGAGAAGATATATGCATGTAGAACACATCATGTCAAAATAATGAGCAATTTACGTCAAATGCATTTCAGCCTGATTGGAAAGTATAAAGACAAGAAACTCCACATATTTTTTTTTTAAACGGATAGTGAAAGCAAAAGAAAAATGTCATCAAAAGAATAAATACTCTTGGGTCTGATCAAGCAGTAACACGAGGACACATTTTGTGTTCAACAGTCTCTGTCATGTTAGCAGAGTAACTTATATGCATGTATTACACATATTTGAGTAGGTATTTATAAGCACTTTAATGTTATGTGGAACTAAATTTGGGGAGATAAAAGTTTTAGGTGAAAAATGTCAAATAACTGTTCGTAACACGTGGACTTGAAACAAACATCATTTTTTTACGCTTTATTCAAACATTCCAAACATGTGGTTCTCAACAGCAACTGACATGAAGTGGGACAAAATCTTTTAGATATTATACTCAACTATGCTGAAAATAAATTTTGGAGTCAAATATTGAAAAGTCTCTGTTTTATTGACATGAGAATGTGGTAACATGTGGACAGGTTGCCGTAGTAACACGTGGACGACTCTTTACCATTGTATGCATCACCCAAAATGTATCAAAAGATCATTACTTCCTGAAAGTTTCACTCAAATATATGAATTATAGTAAGTTGGAAATTAAAAATAGGTATTTTTGTGGTAACACTTGCACAGGGCCTTTAAAGCAACTCACAAATGCTCAATCTCAAAAATATCAATAATATCTACAAAATAATGAAAATCTAATATTTAAAACTTAATAATCATCTATATAATTAACAGACTGAATACATTTTTTTTTAATTTTTATATAATTTTTAGCGTCAAATTCGAGCTATGGCTATGGTGTAAAAAATACAATAGATTAAATTGGTTGTAACGTTTTTTGACAAGTGGTATTAACAGTTCCATAAAATAGATCTTTAGCTAAAAAATGAGCCCACTTGACAAATGATGTGTGCAAGTGTACTTTTTTTATGTTGATGTTCACTTTCGCTTGATCATACAGATTTAGTCTAAACACACACATCTCCCCCTTCCTCCACTTCAGTATAGAAATTAACCAAGACACGTATGACTGTGTAACTTCCTGAGGAGAAAAGCATCATCTTGTAACATCTTCTATTTTGCCAAATGATGTTTAAGCATATATTTCCACTCCACCCCAGAGAGTAAACCACAAGACTGGCTGACATTTAAAAATAAAACACAGTCAAATGTCATAAATCTTCCGTGTGCATCCAAGCTCATAGCCAGGGAAGCCGTAGATTAGTCAAAATTCAAGCTTACATGCATAAAATACAGCAAAATACCATAATTAGAGCATTTCATAATGAGCTGGATTTTGCTGTTCAACCACCTACAGAAGACAGGTGAAGTGTGTGTTACTACTGGTTACACTGTGTTTAGTTGAATTAGAAACATATAACTGAGAGTGAATAAAGTGAATAATGCTGCGACTCTGTACCACTGTGAGAATTTCAATATGAAGGTGAAAATACACTGAAATGCTCAGTTTGCGGTGCACATTATGCCAAAATCCACTAGGGGGCACTGCAAGCAATGTCTACCACAGTCTGTCATCATGTGTCCCACCTTATGTGTAGACTCACAGGTTTACTGTATGAGAGGTTTAAATAGTACATAGGTTGGAGTATAAGTAGTTATTTTTACTAATTTTGGCATATTTACATGGGTGTATTGTTTATACAGCAAAGTTCATAAATATGCAAGGTCCCTATTAAATAAACCAATAAAATAATAAAAAAAATTCTCTATAAAACACTAAAAATTGCATTATTATGTGCAAATGTGTAGATAAAAGTCAGATAACAATGAATTAGGAAATTAAATAAAATTAAATGAAATACTGTCAAGTGATCCAAAAAATTGTGTAATTTGTCTAAATCAATTCCCCATAACAATATTTGCAGACAAAGTGTCATTCATTTGCAAAAATTCACAAGATGTAACAGTGCGAAATAGTGCATTTTAGTGTTAAATGTTCACCCATGAGCTGAATTTGAAGAGATTTAGAAAACAAAAACGTGCATTGTAGTGTTGTACGTACATCTTAGGCCACGTTTAGCTTTGTTGTTTCGAGCATACATATTCATTTCTCATTTCAAGTCTCTTTTCCTTTGATGCAACAAGAAAATACTTAGATTATGGTTAAAGTAAGTGTTAAATGTTGCCGCAGAAAAAAAGTTGCTGAAACAATGAGAAACAGCTGACATGTGCTTAATGAAACATAGTGCGAAAATGAATCCATTAAAATTCCTGTTGCCCGAAAAAAAGCGCAAAGTGAGGTACCACCTGAAACACGTGACTGTCTGGTTTGCAGCAGCTGTTTGTTTCCTTATTCTTGTTTTTAATGCCATATATATTTCCAAAATAGCTTTGTTATATCTTAAGACAAAGAACTTTTGTTTTTGTTGTAACATCAAACCAGACTTTTGCACAGAACTCTGCTAAAAAAAAACAAAAAAAGAAGGAAAAAAATCCTTCATATATTCTAAAATATTCCACACATATGGAGTATGAAAGGGAAGTCAGAGACCGGAAAAAAACATACAGATTTATTCAACTTTTAAAAAATTACATTTGTCACAGTTTTGATCCACAGCTACATTGAATAAAGAATTGATTATTCCTTCATCCATATTTCAGTAAGTGATAATGGTATGGCTGGTTGATTACAGAGAAACAACAGCTACGTCACAAATTACCTTCAATTTATGGAAGATGTCAAATAAATAAACATTCTGGAACTGTTTTTTTTTCAGTGCATTCATTGTGTAATTGTTTATTGTCTCTAAACCAGTGACATCCTCTACTGTGATTATACAGGGTAATTCAAAAAGAATGAACCGATTTCATTACGTAATATTTTAATCAGGGAAAGCACTAGAAAACATGTCAAGCATGAACAACAATGCGATAAGAGAATTCCTCTCAGACGCGTATCAGCAGATCACGATCCGCTTAGCTGATTGCTGTTGTTCCTGGATGTTTAAGGTCATCGAGGTTTGCCATTCAAAACTTAGAAAACTCCTCTTTCAAATGGTCACTGACTCATTCCATGACGATTCTTGAGAACTGAAGCAATGAGTCATGAAACCGGTTCATTCTTTTTGAATAAGCCTGTAAGTTTTCAGATATACACATTATAAACTCATCACATTTTCTGAGGTCAGTTTGACACGAGGCTGATGACACGAGATATATGGACATTTTATGCACTGCTATTTTGTCAGTTTCTGGTTTCAGGGTATCTATCAGCGTTAAATGATAAGTTGGATCAAGTCTTATCGGTGCACTTCCTGTTACTCATTTCACTTAAAACCAAATGACTTTCTTTTCAAAAGTATCATATGAATATGTTCGTCATAATACATCATGTTAATGCAACAATATCATTTCAAGTTTGTATTTTCAGATTTTTCAGTAGAGCAATTTCAGTTCATTTAGCATAACACACAAAAAAAGAGCATAGAAATATATCTTTGGATTTAATACCAGTACCTTCTCATAAAAATTAAAAGATTGGATGTGAAAGTTTACATTAGGGTTGCACTGATCTAACTTTTTCAGCTCCAATGCCAATACTGGGGCTGGGGCTTTGCGTATCGGTTGATACCCGATAATGATACGATATCATTAGTTGCTTTTCCATTGACCCTCAAACTGTGCAAATATAACTTGGGCAAAAAAAAAAAAAATTAACCTAATGGAAAAACGACAATTTTGCCAAAATTCTCATTTTTTGATTAAAGTTTTTTCGCTGGCAAGAGGTGGTTTTTTTGGCCGTAGCGAAAAAGGTATATCATACAAAACTGCAATGGAAAGACCTTTTTCCGCAACTAGAGTCACATGAATTTTAAAAAAAAAGGGCTGTTGACGGACATTACAACAAACGAAGAAGAGTTTTAAAAAAAAACATGGTGCAGTATGTGTGGACACACAAGGAAGCTGAATATTTTTTTTTTTAATTTAGGACAGGATAGAGGAGTAATATATAATAATAATAATAATGAACATATCTGTAAATCAACATGATATTTTCATTTATTATCATGTTTATGGAATGACTTCTCGTGTTATCTCACGATAATAAACAAATCATAGCATTTGTGATTTAATGGATAAATGAATTTACGCACTTCTGTTTTTTTGACATTTAGTAAATATCGGTAAAGTTTTGCGCAGATGTCCAATAGAAAAGCCACTAGTGTTGACTCCCTGCAAAGTATCCACCAACATTAGCTGTGTACTTCCTCCAGCAGTGGTGGGTCCTTTTATCTGTTGAGCTGCTGGAATTCCTCGTGCTCCTTTGCATGATCTTCTGCAGGTGCTTGATTTAATGTGTCGTGTTGGATTTGGCAGTGCTACCACCGCCCCTGGCAACATTCACTTTATGAGCGTTAAAAACTGCCATCGAACTAATTGGTGTGGTAAGGCTGAAATGCCTCCACATCACAGAGCACTTAGTTTGCTCCATGCTGCCTGTCTGTGTTTGCAACAGCTCCACTCAACTCTCGGCCTGCATGACATAATCTGTGTCACAAAAATTTAAAGGGGAAGGATCGGCCTGATGTTGATGTTGGGGCCGATATCCGAGCCTAGTATCAGATCGGTGCAACCTTAGTTCACGTTCAGAAACTGCTTCATGTGTTATTATTAAACATGTAAACTCTGTATTCCTTTGTGATTTCAGTTCTGACCTTGGCATTGAAATCCTATTTATAATATACTTATATAGCATTTATAATCCCAGTTGTTCATGTTTACAGTCTGTATGAAACAGCATGATATGAGCACACAGGGTACAGTGCCTGAGAGGTGTTCAGCTTCAGAAAAAGCTTAGTTTTATTGCAGTTGGGTTCATTCAGACCCACTTGTCTTGACCTGAATTGATCCTTAACCACATCGCTACGTCCTGACCCCCTAAGTTAATGTCCTATCATGTTTTGGCACTTGGTCTGTCAGTGACATCATTCCTTGTTTTCAGAGTCACTCTGTATTCAACCTGCTGTTGTATTGTGTCCATGGGTACATAAACACATCCACTTATTAATGTAACACTTTACATGTGATGATAAAGCGCAGAGGAAGAGGATGAAGTAATATCACATGCATACTATAAGCAAGCTAAGGTTAGCATGTTAGCTAATGTTAGCATGTTAGCTCCCACTACATCTGCCAAACTAGGTCTTTATGCATTGCTCTGACATGGAATACATTACAAGATATTACGAAACATGAGACGTTTGACATCTTCACCCTTTATGTTTCATTCGCTAACCCGTCATCAGAGCAGGAAAGGTGAATAAAGTAATGTTTCTATGTCAACTTCACACAGCTGAGTGCAAAGTGAGGGGAAGTACTGCTGTAAACAGACTTGAAGTTGAGCCAGTGTTTACTTCAAATCACCATTTGCTGCAGGTCAAACACTGACTATGAAAAACTCTCCCAATAACTGTGACTTAAATGATGAATTTAATCCAGCCTGGACCCTAACGTGTTTCTCATTAAAGGAGTTATAGTAAAAATCCTCCATTGTTGGACGTTTGACCCTGAAGTGAGTTTTACAAGATGTATCCCAAAGGAAACAAATGGACATTTCCATAATAATAAAATGTGACATAATGGAGAAACTATCACAGAGGATGAGAGGATTTACCCTCAGGATATTGTGTTGATTTCTATTTGCTCTGATGTCAGACGATAATTAACATTAGCGTTAGCACTTAGCACACAGTTCTTGGCAAACAAAATGGATTAATACACTTTTATTACTCATGTAACTTTAAGTCAGATGAATCATTATAAGTTAAATAAATATGGTATCCGCATGAAAGAAACACTAGTAAGGGCGGTTTCAGCCACTTCACATGTTGTTTGGTAGCAACTTTGTGATAAGCTAGCTAATGTTTGCTAGTGTCTAACATCAGGGCAAAAGAAGTTATTGATATTCATTAACGCCACATTATGAAAGCAACTTGCAGCCCTTTCTGTTTACATCTCTTCAATATCTAATGACTATTAAAAAAACAAACTCGCTATTATTTTCTCTACAATATCTGATCTATACCTGACTGATCATTTAATCACTATGATGTAACAAAACAACAAAGAAAATCCCCTTAAAAATTCCCATAAATTCTTGAGTTAAAATTCACACAACGTATTATTTTTAGTTTGCTCTTGCGTATTCATCGTCAGTAATAATCCTCCTACCTCTAATAAATAACACAGATACTGAGGTCCAGCTGTGAGTGCCTTTTAGACATCCTCCTATAAAACTGTATGGTAATGGTGAATGGTATCTTGAACCTGTAGTTCCAGCACAGATATTGTAACACTCACATAATAATTAAAGGTAATGACTTTCCTGCATCTGTGTATCTTTGAGCTCCAGTCACACTTGGCTCTGGCTCGCATTTGACAGATCTCTCCTTGCTTAGCTCTGATTTTTAAGGTAGGTTTGAACTGTAGTGTTTTAGTGTCGGGCTTTTCATTGAATTTGTTTTCTTTCACATATTCCTTTGACCTAAAAATTGAGGTAATTTACATTTTTTTTTTTTTTTTTTTTTTTTTTTTTTTTTACTATACAACTGCAACCCTCAGTATATTTTCCTCTGCCAATGATATACAATAAAAACTACATTCGATCCTTCAGGATTCAACAAAAACATCAGTGTCCTTTATAAAACTCTATTTTTTTTTTCTTCGCCAGCTGTGTAATAATATTATACTCATTTGTCCCAGGATGTACTCCGGTTTTTAAGTTTTTGTTCCAAAGTTTTTCCCAGTAGTGATTCCAGTTTCCATTGCTGTCAGCTCCAAAACCAAACACATGGACCTGTGACAAAACACATTTGAATCAGTTACCTTTTCACAATGCATATTTACCATCCCTATTGTCGAGGCAGAACAATGGAAGATCAGTAACTTTAGACAGACTTAACCCATAAAGACCCAAACACTCTGTTTCACCGGTAACCAACACCATCTACTGATCTAAACTGTTTAATACCTGTTGATCCACTAATTCTATCAATACATGTAAATAATTGGTGTAAAATGCAGTTTATCATATTTCCATGGTCATCAGATATGACCCATTTGGACGTTCACAGGCTCTGTAGCAAACGTGGAAACACTGTCATCTTCAACATTGATTCACCAGTAAAACCCATGGAGTTGGATCAATGATAGTGGTTGTAAACATTTGTATGTACGTTCAGTTAATGACATCTTTACAGACGTTTCAGTTTTCTCTGTTTTGATATAAGAACCTTTGAATTAACTCTGAGTTTTCATGAGCATTTAAATTCAATTTCTGAAATTAAATATAGGCAAGTGCATGACTTACAGTGAAAAATGCAAAATATAGAGGATTATATTATAATAAACAGTGATAAATTACTTTAAAAATGTTAGAGAGGAAAAAATCATTTGGGAACTGCCACAAAAGTAACACTGGGTCTTTAGGGATGAGACAAACAGATGGGGAAGGAGGCTGATGTGGAGGACACACCCAAAAACACCCGAGACCAGGGTTCCCATGTCTTATTCTTTGTCTAAACACGTGTACTTCTGCTTCTGTTTTGTAATCTTACTTCTGCTCTTGAGCGGAAGTTCAAGTACTTTGCTGTTTATCATTGTTAGATTTCTCATCCTTTATTTCTCAAACATGAATTATGGGTAGCACAGCATACTCAGTGAATGGACATCCAAACAACTATGATTCAAGAAAAATCACCTAGTGTAAAAGTTTCAGTGAAGGTGAACTTTACTGACTCATATCAGTCTGAATAAGCACATCACATTAACCAAAAATCCACTCGTGCAAATAGAGTGAAAACACTCAGATAGTATTATGAGCTCTGAGAGAATTTAGAATGTGTAATCTGTGACTGCGAGGTCAGAGGTTGCAGTTTCGATTCATTATGGAAACTTAAATATAATCCCTGTAAACCTTTAACTATTGAATATTCCCGATATATCCTGTATGTATGAAAAAGTCATAAACTCAGGATTTGTTTAATAAAACTTGACAGACTGATTGGAGTTTAAGTGATAAAACCCAGACTTGCCCTGGAGTTTGCATGTTGAAAACTTTTAATGTTGACAACTCTGACAAAAGGGGGAAAATATTGTGATTACGGATAAAATAATAGTTATTTGGCAAATACTGAATGATTACACATCGAAATGGTGTTTTGAGGTTTATATAAGTGAGTGTGGAGTAAAATAAAATCATCGAAAATATGCCCTCGATCAGTACTGCCACCAAATAAAACAAGCCAGTCAGAAAATCCTTATGTAGTTATGCATTAAGGAGAACTACTCATATCTGAGGTACAAATTTGCAAACATGGTTATGGCTAACAACATAGCAGAGCAAACATGTGCATAGCAAAACAAACAAACAAACAAACAAATACAAAAAATCCAGTATTATTCCTGCTTTGGTGTGTCAAAACTATTGCACAGCCTCTAATAGAAATGATCTACAACACTGGATTGATTTTATTTCTAGAGACTTACTACTTCTTGAGTTGATCATTTTGTAGTTAATAGCTGTTTCTGTGCATGTGTCTGAGAGAATACGCCCTGTTAGCTTTATGCAACTTATCTTATAAGGACATACATTTTGTTATGTCATTTTGAAGAGCAACAATGAATTCATCTGGCCAGTGTTGGTATTTTATTTACTGCTCAGTGAGCAGGCAAATGGCTAATGCTAATGGGATAGTCCAGGGGTGTCAAAGTCATTTTAGTTCAGAGGCCACACACATACAAAGTCAAATTACAAGTGAAATTAAATCAGTGTAAAATGAAATAATCATATTAATGTATCAATATGATTATCAATCAATATGATATCAACTTGATTATTATTCAACAAGTGAATCAACAAGTGGGCCAGAGCCCACTTGAGGTCATATGATAGAGTAATAACGTATAAATAATGACAAATCCAATGTTTTCCCCTTTGTTTTAGTGAAAAAAGGTCTACTTACATGATGAAATTGTAAAATGTGCATGATGGCGTACTGCATCTTGCTTTGTTTACTGAAGCTTATGTGAAAATGGGATCCTGGCCTATTTGTAAGCTGATCTGTGGTTGTTGAATCTGAACTTTCACAGATGAGTGCATGCAGTGACGTTTACCTGGCAGTGTAATGTGTGAGCTGTTTGTGGCAGAGATTAAAACAGAAGTGAGGAAATATTAAATCTATATGCAAAGTTTTGTGGACATCATTAATATGTAAATAAATGGTGTAGATAATGCTATAAATGTAAGTAAATAGACATTTACAATGAGTTAAACAGAATAGAACACTGGTCTCCTGTGTTTAATTACACAAACTTTGTTACTCCACCACATATATCCCCTACTGCCTCCCTCTAAGAATCTTATTTTGCTCTTAGTGGTTCAAGTATGCAAACACCCTTTGCTTAAAGCCTGTTCGCAACTTCATTGTTTGCTTGGACACTAGAAGTGCTTTTGTAGAGTAACAAAAAGGTTGTTGGTTGGTAAAAATATTATATGAATCTCACACCAACAAACTTTTGCTCACCTCGTTACAAATGTGCATCGCAAGAATCACAGTCATGAAGCCAGTGGATGGATAGTTGCCGATTTTTCCAAGCCATGAATGATGGACATATTTCATGAAAGCTGGACTGACCACTCTCACCTGTAATAAATGAGAATTAGTCTGTAAACAGGATTTGGTGAGTCACTGCAGCCAAAAATAATAATGTCTTCAAGTTTATACTCACCAAATCTTTGTTGACTTTGATTTTTGGTATTACCGGAGCATATGACCTGTAGAAAACATAATGTAGAAATTATATTTATTTATTTATTTATTATTTATTTTCTCTCCATGAATGTCTAGTTCCTGCAACTGATTTTACATCAGGATGTCCTGGTTCCCCAAAACCTGATGTGGAACTAGTTGTCCCGGACCTTGTCTGAGCTAAATGGACTATCATTTAAAGTATTGTTCATTACTGAGGGTAAATGCATTGAGGGCCTTGCCCAAGAGCACACCTGGATCTTGCTTATGATTTGAACCTTAGTCTCCTGCGTCTATGTCAGTAGTGTTACCACCTGAGCCGTCCGGCCGCTAAAGAAGAAGGCTAGAGGCAAAAATCGTGGCAGCACAGCGAGAAGTATCCTCCTAACAGAACTAAGTAGAGGTGTGAATCAACAGGCTGTCCACAGCTCAGGCACTGGAGTCTACTAAGCAAAGGCTCAGAGCCTTAGCCACCTATACCAAGAGGTGTCCAAGAAAAGCAGAGGCAAGGAGAATAAACAAGATGTTATCGACAAACCCAGCAAAGGTCTACTGTCAATGGCAGGGTAACAAAGTGACAACAGATCCACCCAAGACTGAGACCGAACAATACTGGAAGAGTATCTGGGAGACAGAGGCAACACATAACACTAACGCCCAGTGTCTGATAGACTTACAAGCAGAGCACAGCAAACTCCCAGAACAAGACCCAGTAGTCTTACCCTAGAAGAGATCTAAATAAGACTGTCCAAAATGAAGAGCTGGACAGCACCAGGCCCCGACATGATTCATGTCTACTAGCTTAAGAAGCCGACTGCACTCCTTGATGAACCAGCTCTGGGAAACCATCCAGAGACTGTAAGACCAGAAACACCAACCTGTGCACTGCCTGGATTGACTATAAAAAAGCATATGACTCAATGCCACACACACGGACACTGGAGTGCCTAAAGCTGTATAACATCAACAGGACACTAAGCACCTTCATCCAGAACTCGATGAGGCTATGGAACATGACTCCAGAGGCCAACTCAAAGCCAACTGCACAGATGATCATCAAATGTGGCCTGTAACAAGGAGATGCCCCCCCCCCCCGCTGTTCTGCATAGGCCTAAACCCTCTCAGCCAGATCATCACTAAGAGTGGCTTTGGGTATGCCAAGAGTGAGAGTGACATCAACTTCCTGATTCATCTCACTCGGATCTATAGCAAAGACATCGGGATGTCATTCAGACTAGAAAAACGTGGGCGGATCTAAAAGAGGAAAGGTGATCCCAATTGAAGGTGTAGAACTACCTGACAAGAACACTGTGGACATGCAGGAGAGTTACAAGTATATGGGGGTCCCGCAGACAGATGGCAATCATGAGGAAGCAGCTCGGAGGTCAGCCACAGCCAAATACCTACAGAGGGTAAGGCAGGTCTTGAAAGGTCAGCTGAAGGGCAAAAATAAGATCCAGGTCATTAACACCTATGCCCTTCCAGTGATCAGATAACCCGCTGGCATAGTATCCTGGCCACTGGAAGAGATACAAGCCACTGATAATGGTGATGGCCAATTAGCCTGACATAGTGGTGGCTGATAAACATCAGGAAGAAAGAACATGACAACAGTAGCAACGGTGGTGCCAGTAGTGATCGAGGCACTGGAGGCAGAAACCCTCAAAGCTGGGTGCATGGCTCCAGCAGATACCAGGAAGACCATATGAGATCTCTGTCCAAAAGGGTGCAGTCCTAGCAGCAGTTTAATCATCAGGCTCCCAGGCTTCTAGAAGAGGACCTGAGCCTGAAGGAGGCACAATACCACCAGGTGGCCGAGAACACAGTGCACACACAAATATGTGTGTGTGTGCGTGTGCGTGTGTGTGTGAGTGTGTGTGTTTGTACATTTTATATAATGTTGGTGACTTTTAGACCCCGTATACATATATGTGTACAAATGCTTACATGCTGACAAGATATCACTCACCGTCGTCCATAAAAACCTGTTGTTGAAGCCTTCATTATCCACTCAATGTCCATTATCTTAAATGGAAACAGGACAACATGAGTGGTGTTGTCCACGTTCACTGCACTCTCTGGATACATGACACGATGAGTTGTTTTTCTCCCCACATCCTCTTCATAGCCCTTGATCACACCTTTGTTCATCCTAAATACATATGTTTCAAGTCAAGTCCATGTTTTTATACATATATATATGACCTGTACATATATATATATATATATATGTATATATATATATATATATATATATACACACACACGCGCACACACACTTTATTTGCAGTATATTTACCGTATGACTACATCTTGGGAATCGATCAGCGGTCCATAATTCGCCCCCATTAAATTACCGCTGTTGCCCACCACAGAACAAGTCCTGCAGTTACTAGAGCTGGATTTATCTGAATGGGACGGAAACATCTTGACCAGACTGTCAACTGTTTCTTTAAAGGAAGCGTAGTTGCGGGATTCTGTCTGTAATTTCTGACACATATGCAACACACCGCATTTGTTAATAAAGAAGTTGTGAGTTAAACAGGTACTATTCATGCACATGAAGCTTCAGCAATGATAAGAGCCTTTCTTACCTTCCACCATTCAAAAGCGTCTTCTGAGACATTCAAATCTGTTGTCAAAAATGGTTCAACAGATTTGTCATAATGTTGCATATACCACAGATCACCGTCTTTCAAGCATGTGTTACAGTCACAGGGTACGAGGGGTGGAATAGTGAAGGAAAAGTCTGGTCTCGTTTCCCTCAATACCAGACAGACGCCAGTGACAAGCAGCAGAACAATTAAGAGTCTGTATTTTGACAACATGCTGAGTGGGGTGCTCTGTGAAAGAGAAAGAGTTTTAGTCTTCAGATAAAAATCTAAAGTGTTCAGGTGATTCTGCATTCACAAAAAGGGAAAAGCTCCCCTTTTGCCTCCTTTAGCGTATTCCCAGATATAAACAGAAAAAGTAAAGAGGGCAGTTAAAAGGTGAGGAGGCCACTACATGAACTCACCTGCACTATAAAAGGTAATGCATGAGACCTATTACCACCACTCAAATATATTATCACAGAAAAAAATATGATTCATTGATATAGATGTGCTCTTCAAAGTGTTCAGAGGTTTTATTGACTTTAATAACACATCCACCTAATATTTCTGGCAATTTAAGCCTACATTTCTGTCTAACTTAATTAAAAACAAAGTTAAAATTGTTGTTACTAATTTAATTTTCTCTAACTTGAATTCAGGAATTCAAGACCCCTCCCCATACACATATCATGTTGAAGCAGCAAACTTCATGAACATGTGTTAAAGTCATCTGCATGTTCTGTCATATTAGACATTTTGCTGCATTATCTTCACATTCTGTTACAGTAGTGATTTTTCTAAAGTCTGTTGCATGGTTGATGATGATGTCCATGCCCTAATCTATTTTAAAGTAAGAGTGGAAAAGAACAACTACTGTAGAAAGAGACATATTGAACATCTCATAATAACTTAGCTCCCCTTTTGATGGAGAGTAAGTTAGCTTAGTTTTT
>JAPQRP010000003.1:22905477-22916509 GCA_037367295.1 Apogon hyalosoma
ATACACACAGGAGTTAGTACTTGATTGCATAACCATTGTTTTTGATGACTTTTGATGGTCTAATCATTTTTTTCCACGACTGTAAAACACCACAGACATAACAATACATGCATGTTTACACTGCCCCATCACTGGACGTGTGGAGTTTTTTTCCATTATTGCCAAAATAATAAAGATTATAAAGCATTTTACTGCCACATTTATGGAGATTTTCCTGCACCTTTTTTCTGATGTTTTGGCAAGTGAGTTATATTCCACGTTCTATAAATAATCCCATTTACATTGACATTTCAATAACAGTTTCTAAGCTGACAGAAGTGCACTTTTGTATCAACTCATCATCATCAAACTTTAAATATCAGCCCCAATTTCCTTTGAAGAGACCACCTTAAAATACAACAGTAGATGCTTTTCTTCTTGACTCTGACACTAAACCTCAGTGGAATTATTCAGTTAAAAGTGAGCAGACTCCGTTCAGCGCTGATATACTTCTTTTTTGTTTAAAACTACTGTTATAGAAAATAATAAAAACAGTATGCAATACTCATTTAGCTAAGAATTTCTTTCTGGCTCTATGCAAAAAAACACTTCCCTGACCTTTCCAGTTCAGAAAACACCAGTGCATGTTATCCACCCTGCTGCTGTAAAAATAAGTGAGTGCATGTTGGAGCTGATAGCCCCTGGAGGAAAGCTACTGCATCAGCGAGTTCCTCAACCTCGTGACTGCTGCCCTCCATCAGGGTTAAAGGTCAATAATAGAGCAATCGGCAGCAGAATATGTAGCACCGGGGTGTGCGGTGGCTTCGAAATGGTAGAAGTGTACAAATACACAATGGAGTATTGATATAAATCCCAGAAAAAAGATGCTAGCATTTACAGGAGTGCTCAGCAAACATCAGCACACACGGACATGTAGTTATTCCAGTGGGTGGTCAGCTGGCAAGAACGCTGAAACAAACCTTCCCGGCAAATAGTTTTGACATTGAAATATCAGACAGGCAGAAAATTGAGTCTTTGATCTGTTCCATCTTGAGAGATCACTTGGTCATATCAAAATCATGGCTCAACGGATGCGTTATGCATGCAAGAGCACATCGTGAATCAAAGTGCAGAGACCATACTCGCGTCCAGTTAATGGGAGCAAGCCGACTCCGTGTGATTTTACGCTAATAAATTCCAATTCTTTCATCTTTTCCTCGTTTAGCTGTTTCACGCCAAAACAGTCTCCTTACTCTTCTCCCTGAAAAGTCCAGGTTTCTCTGCTCCTGACGTTTCCGGCTGCCAGCCCGCAAACGCTCTCGCAAAGGCCTGACTTGATGGGTCTTTGTCTTCTCTGTTGCTCTGGAGGGGATTGAAATTCCTTGTGTGAAATGATATTTGAAGTGATTAAAGAGAGTCATTCAGTGGAGCTGACAGTTCTAATAGAGAGCAGAAAGTGCCCGTCCAGCCCTAATAGCCAGACAGGCCTCCTGACAGACGCAGGAGGAGCTCACAAATGCTCTGCAGTGGGACGGAGCGCCGAGAGGGATGTGTGTTTTATGGATTTATTTACTAAGACTATTGTAAGGGTCTTGTTCTTTTGCTTATGCCATAAAAATAGGAAGTAAAAAAGACATTTTTAAGATGTTTTATGTCTTATTAGGCACCACCAACCCTGCGATTCTGTGTAATGTACTGTTTAAGATAGATTTTGCTCTGTGATTTACATCAACAACAAAATGCTAGAATTTTGATAAAAAGCTGTGATAGTGACACAAACTCTTTACATAAATTTAAATTTGTTTGCAATAAAAGTCTAGTAAAATTTTCGAAACATCAGAAGAAATTTCCCAGTTTCCAAAACCATTTGTGTCACTTTCCCAATAGATGATTATCATAGGAGTCCTGTCTTGTTAAATAGGAAGTAAAAAATATGTTTCTAAGTGGTTTTAAATCTTATTTGCCACCACCAATCCCAGAATTCTTAGTAATGTGCCGTTTAATATATATTTTACCCTCTGATTTATATCAACAACAAAAAACTAGAATGTTGATTAAAAAGCTGTGATAAGGACACAAATCAACTCTTTGCATAAACTTGTTTCCCAATAAAAGTCTAGTAAAATACTCAGAATAGTTTGTCAGAGACATTGGAAAAAATCTAAAACCAGCAAATTTTCCATAAACCATTTGCGTCACTTTCCCAACAGGTGATTATCACAAGAGCCCTGTTTTGTTGCTTGTACTTTAAAAAAGGGAAGTAAAAAAGATGTTTTTAGGAGATTTGAAGTCTTATTTGGCACCATCAACCCTACAATTGTTAATATTGTGTCATTAAACATATATTTTGCTGTCATATATTTTACTGATTTAGGTCCGTAGAAAAAAAAAAAAAAAAGCATGAACTCAGAATTAAAAGACATTAGAATTTGAATATAAAGTCATGGCAGTGACACAAATAGATTCTTTGCATGACTGTGACTGGTTTGCCTGTGAAAGTCTAGTGGAATACTCAGATACTGTTTACTCCAGAAACACTGGAACAATCTAAAACCATTGAAACAGCATACTTTCCAGAATGATTTGTGTCACTTTCCCAACTAATGACATTTATAAGAGTCCTGTTTAGTTGCTTATGCTATAAAATAAGAAGTAAAAAGATATTTTTGAAAGGTTGTATGTCTTATTTGGTACCACCAACCCAACAAAAAAAGTTTGGGTTGATGAGTCTGACATATGAGTCATATTAAATACTAAGGTGATGAAGATGCTTTAAACCCATATAAACACTTTTAAAGTGCTGAGATGAATTCTAAAGGTGTTAATTTGTGCATAATGAATTGTCTGTGCATACCATTAACACAATGCATGTGGTTTCACAGAATATGCAATTAATTAACATACATCTTATTAACTCTACAAAACCAAAATGGATCTTTTCTATTAACAAATGTTTGTGCACAACAAGCCAGAAACAAAAACCCTTGTGTTCAAGACATTTAAAAAATAGTATATAATGTCTCTGCAGTGAAGAATTTTCGAGCTATAACATTATTGGACTATTAAAATGTATGTGATTTACATTTATTAAAGAGATGAACTACAGATAATTCTAATCTGAGCAAAGGACATAAACAGGAGTTTTGTTATATAAATGCAGATTTCTGGATTGATTTTCAGAGTGAGTATGCAAGATCACAGAAAAGCAAAGAAAGAATAAGTAATATCAGAAAAAGGGGAAAGCAAAGGTTTTTTTTTTTTTCCCTATGTCTTTTTATAATATCATTGTTTATAGAACATACATTTGAGACATGCATATTGGATGTTTTGTTGATCAGTTGCATCAATTTCATTTTACCAAACGAGTTTACTCCAGCAATTTCTATTTTCTAAAGTACATAAAAAATGTACACATTATAATTTGAAATATAAGAAATACAGATAGATAGACTTTATTTATCCCAAAGTGGGAAGTTAAATAGAATGTGTAAAGAGGCAGAACTGTCATTACAAGTGTCTGTGTTATGACTGACTATGTTAGAGATGTAGACGTAGATGATGAAGGTCAAGGTCACAGTGAACTCATGTCTGTCAGTTCTAATTATGCTAACATCTAACATGCTTACAGCCACAACCATGAACAGCCACAGCAATGGAGGTACTGAACACGGTGCATTCAGGGACCTCCAGGATGTGGTTGAAGCTCTGCAGGAGGTGGGAGTTGAAGTTCTGTACTATTCCAAACACACCATCATGTTTGGGTCAGCATCCACCCAGCCATCAGATGCAACACAAGTTTATTTAAAGGGAGCATCTTATACAAAAAGGCATAAATGAAACTCCAGAAAATAAATAAGTAAATGGTAGTGTTTGTATTCATTGCATACATTCAGTGGATGAAAAAGTCACTTTCTCTTCAGTTTTATCCGTTTTGATATAATAACCTTTGCATTTTTTGTGAGTTGTTATAAACGTCTGCATGAGCAGTCGGAAATTACCAACATTATTGAAGAACAAAATCACGTGGAAGGTGCCACATAAATAGTTCTATGCCCTTAAAGGTTAATTCTAAGTACTAAGTCTACAAGACTGTAATTTCATATAGGTTTTATAAAGTGATTTCAGTCTATTTTACTGAAATTGCATGCATCCTATACTGAATTCTAATAATATATTTTAATATACTGTTCTTTCATTTTGAAGCACTTATCAAACTACGTGGGTTTTATTGAATCAATGTTGCAGAAGATGACAGTGTTTCGATGTTCACATCAGACACTGTTGGTGAAAAACGTCATTTCATCTGAATTATTTCAATGTATTGATAGGATTAGTGGTTCAAAAGTTAAACATTTTAGATCAGTAGATGTTGTTGACTGTTTTGGTTTTAAGAAGAGATTTTATAGTTAATTCATAGTCAAGAAACATATTTTTTTGATGCACACAGAAAGGTTTTCATGCACTTAGAGCATCTTTATGCTCAAAAGTGGTGTTTTCTATGGACAGTGATTGCACAGAATCCCTCAAACAGAACATGGGTTCAGATTGAGCAGAATGGTCTCAGGGGTCTCACAGTCATATCGCCCATATGACAGTTGAAGTCCAAAGTGAATTCCTCAGCTGGAGCATCTTTCACCACCACCACCCCTACCCCACCTGTGACCTGAAGGTGCAGTGGAATAATACTCTCATTCACTGGGATCAACCCCCACTCACAGTCACCAAGCTGGGGGCTCGGAGTAAACCATACCTGCTTGATTTCTATCACTAAGAAAGCAAATAGTCAATCTAAGTCCACAGATGACATGCTTTTGTCAGTCCAGAGGTTACACTCAAGTCAGAATTTTAACCCTTAAGACAATTCTAACAGATGAGTTATATATAAAATATATAAAAAAAAAATATATATATATAAAAAACCTCCTTTGCTGTTATCATGAGCAGGAAAATCAACTATAGAGACCAAAACTGCCCCCAGCACCAGGTTGGAAACATGTTTAACCCATAAAGACCCAAACATCCACCACTGACTGAAACCATCTACTGATCTAAACTGTTTAATACCTGCTGATCCACTAATCATATCAATACATGGAAATAACTGGTGTAAAATGCAGCTTTACATCTTTTCATGGTCATCAGATGTGACCCAACTGAATGTTCAGAGGCTCTGTGGTTACCGTGGAAACACTGTCATCTTCTACAACATTGCTTCATGAGTAAAACCCATGGAGTTGGATCACTGACAGTGACTGGAGACAATTCTATTATGTTCAGTTAATGATGAATTTTGCTGAAAAAAAAGTCACTTTTTCTTCAGTTTGTTATGATATAATAACCTTTGAATTTACTGAGGTTACATGAACATTTAAATTAAATATAGGAATGTAAACAGAGGAAAATGCATGATTTATAATGAAAAATACAAAATCCTGATTGTAATTTTATAATAAATGGTGATAAATCGCTTAAGAAAGGTTAAATAGAGAGAAACATTCATTCATTCATGTGGGAACTGACACAAAAGTAGTACTGGGTGTTTATGGGTTAAGTTGGTTATTTTAGCATTTATGGCCCTTTTGGCGCTAGCTTCATGTGGCCATTCAACAAACTGCAGGTTTTCATTTGTACGATGTCGGCCTCCTCTTTCAGCTCTGGAAGTCGCCGCTTCCTTCACAGTGTAATGTTCTGAATTTGTACCGCGTTGACACAAATGCAGATATTTTGCAAAACTGATGTATTTTCTTCGCGTTTGGATCTCTTGTTCATATGCATTAGGTCGCAAAGATATAGATTTTTGTAAATGCTAATTTTAAATAACTACACTTTGTGTGAATCCATGCGAACAGGGAGAACAGAGAGATAGGAAAACGGTGTCATATTCCATTTTCTACATGTAAATTATTGCTTTTGTAATGAAGCTGAAACCTGAAACATCAAATCCAGGCATATAAATCAGTGTATGACCTGCAGTAGATCAAGGTCAGTGTGGATGCCTTTAGAAGACGCACCAGACACATGGACAAATCCACATCATGTAAAGAAAACACTTCAACAATGTGAACCAACACTTAAGGAAACTAAGGTTTATAATTTAACTTGTCAACGCTGCTCGTTTACATGACAGATCCAAGTCTCTGTTCCTGCTACGTCCATTTTTTTTTCCTCCAGGTTTTCCAGTTTTTAGTCCAACAGAAGTAACAGATAATTGTTTATCGTGTAGAGAGTTTAGAAAATACCTTAGTCAAATGCCCATGTGATGTTCTGTTGGTAATATCAAGTGAATGGAGCCCTCTAGTGGTCAGAATAAGTTGCAATAGTGTATATTTTGTGCTTCCGGTGTTCCCGTAGTCAGTTCAGATTTTCTCAGTCAGTTTTTCTCACTCTGTCTTTATTGTCTGTCAGTTGTTGTATGAATGTATACTAAAAAAACCTCTGAAGTTTAAACTTTGTTGTTGAATAAAGGGACAATGTAAATATTAATTTAATTTCTAAATGCTAATCATTAGCATGTATATGGAATTTCCCATTCAAGTTAGCCTGGAGCTAGTGATTTAGTTTGTGTTCATGTAGTGTATAATGTCATGTAAATGTTTTACAGTGAGTCTTGAGCAAGGCTTTGGAGACAATTTCGACATCCAGCTTTTCTTGAAAATCTGTTTATCTGCTGAGCTAGTCGCTGCACACAGTTCAGAGCTAAAAAGAAACTAAGCAGACATGTTTTTCTCACTCTGTCTTTTTTGCCTGTGAGTATTTTTATGTTCAGTTGTCTGAATGTTTACTAAAAATATTTCTGATGTAAACCTTTGTTGTTGGATAAAGGGACATTGTCAATCATAAGTAAATTTACAAATGCTAATCGGTAGCATGTATATAGAATTTCTCATTCAAGTTAGCCTCGAGCTAGCGATTTAGTTTTTATTCTTTTCGTGTATAATCCCATGTAAATGTACTAAAGCAATGAACATAGCTGAGATACATTCTGTGTATGTTTTGTGTCCAGATTTTCTTGGGAGATGTGTTGTCTATCTGCCAAGCTAGTCGCTAAACACACACGCACACCCACACACACACACACACACACACACACACACACACACACACACACACACACACAAGCAGGGACAGAATAACCCATGTGATAGTGGACAGGGTACTGCAGATACCTTCCAGCTTCTGTAAAAAACACATTGGTCATGTTTATTCTTTAATTTCAAATAAGACATCTGTTGCTGACAGTGCACAGCCGTGTTTTAGTTTAACATTTTCTATTTAGTCTCGTACAGCTTCATGTCAACTTTGTGAATAATTCTATCATTGTGTTGCTCACAAACAAAAACAAAAAACTCTGATGTTTAATTGAAGGCTAAGAAACAGACGGCAGAGAACAATCACCACTTATTCAGTCCACACTCATTAGAATACATTAACACTGTGTTTATCCTTCATGGACATCTGCTGCTTGGGAAATATCAGATTTAATTTTGATAGTATTGACTCTAAGAATCAACCGTTTCTGTATAAAAATTAGATATGCTGACATATTCATCTTACAAATAAAGAAATAATACCCATATGTTTTATACATAATAACAGGCTGCATTTACAGTGCTATTTGCAGATACATCACCTCTCAGGTGTTTAAGAAAAAAAAAAAAAAGATAGGATTTGTCTCTTTGTATCTAACCTGTCATTTAATCAGCCTTCATCCTGGGGCATCAGGCCTTTCCACTTTAAAAGGTAATTATCATTTCTCACTATCTCCACCTTTGTACCTGCCACTCACTGCTGCTCACGGTGTAATAAGCTGCTCTCATCCCGGTGCTGACAACAATGTTTCCCCGTAGCAGCGACCGACCGCTGCAGAATCTGACACTGGGCGATTGCCGGTTGTTGCAGACAGAGCCAATTACCCCTTTTTTTTCCTGGAGCACTTACATCTTTTTCAACTGTACTTAACAAGGCCTAATAAAGGTTTGCTGTGACAGCACTAACCAGAGGTGGCAAAAAAAGTTCACAGATTTTTTACTCAAATAGAAGCAGATACTGTAAAACCGTGAAAGTACTGATTCAGATTATCTACTCGACTATTAAAAGTACAAGATCTAAAATGTTCGAAGTATAAAAGTGAAAGGTAGAGCTCTGAAGGACGTCTACCTGCAAAGTTAACGGAATCTTATATGATATTAATCTAATTTGAAGTGTATTAAAAACTATTTTGCCTTCAAATTTTTAACTTCCGTTAAAAAAAAGGTCAGTTCACATCTTTTTTTTGACCTTGTTTTTCTCTTGCTGAATAAGAAGCAAAATAAGCACTAATCATTAAACTAGACACTGCAGGTGTTTTTGTCTTGTTACTTTCATTTGTTTTGTCCTGTCACAGTTTTCTTCTTGTTATGACTCACTTCTTTTACATTGCTTTTGTCTTTTACGGTGTTTTCATCTTTCTGTATTTTTTACATATTTCCTTCTTGTGTTTTTGTGCTACGTGATGTGCACTGATGAATGCAACAAGGAAAAGACTTTTCCGTCGTCTGTTGATCCACCTGTTTAGGTTGAAATCGGTCCTGACGGTGCAGAAGTGTGCAATTCTACAAAATGAGTAAATAAATAAATGAAAAATAAAAAGAATAAATTCCTCTTAGAGGCATTAGAATTAAAGAATAAGTCGGTTTTGATAACGTTAGAGTAGAAAGTGCTGGTATTTGTGTTAAAAATAAACAGTCAAGTGAAGTGCAGATTAGATTTATAGTGCAGACGTATCCTGATTAGAAGGCTACATAATGTTAGAGCAATTTTTCTGTTTGTTCTTTCCTTTTTCTTCTGTGTTCTACCAGATGAAAGCTCCTCTCTGCCATCTGAAATTGCCCCTGGACATGAAACATGTTAATTTCTTCAGAGAAGTCATGGGAGCGTTCTGTGCTACGTGTGATATCCCTTTTCATTAACAGAGCTGGAGGGTGTTTCATTTTCAATGGTAATTCTACAAATTGCTCTTGTTTCTTTCCATTGTCTAGGACTGTAATGCTGTTTGATCTCGTGTCCAGTACCCTCTCTCTTTGTTTTTGACGTTATAATTCCAACGGCCGGATGAGGTAAAACTTCCCTCTGGTGTCACACACATAAATATATCTGTGTATTTCAGATGTATTAATGATGATCTGTATCAAAAAATGAGGCTCTTCCCTCCAAGTCCATATGTACACAACTTGAAAAGTACATTCTGGTTGACTTACAACTTTATTTTTTACTCCCCCCTCTGTCACTTTCTCAATTTAACTCATTCATTTAATGAGGAGAGTCTGTCTGCAGCTGTCAGAAGGCTGCAGCTGTTAATTACAATGTGGCTCAGAATAGCTCCTGGTCTAAAAATGACAACAGAGATGTTGCTGATCCCCATCCCCTGAACGTAAGTGACTTTACATTCTTCAACTTTTAAAGAGGAATATATTAAAAAAGGGAAAATAAAGTCACAGAGCGTCTAGAGTCTCATATATCTGGGTTGTTTTTGCTCTTGTAGTCAAAGAAAGTGGAGATCATCCTGCAAGAACCAAAATCAATATGGAAAGTCTGAGGTCTTTTTTTGTGCTGGAATGCAATAAAAACATTTATGACCAGTTTGAAAAATAAACAGGGGGAGACTAATCAAAAATAAGAGATGCTTCAAAAAGAACAGTATTAAGGATTATGGAAAATTGGACAATAATTAGAATTCAATGGCTTAATGCAATACTAGTGTGTTTTACTTGAGGTGAACCATGGGTTCTAGATGTGGTAGATAATAAACTTTCCTTTGATTCAGTTCATTCCTTTACTTTCATGGTAAGTTTCACTGGGGTTTTCAGTTGAATAACCTCTCAGCTGGCATGTCTGTTTCTGCACGTGAAATCTGACACCGTGGCAACGTGGCTCTTTTGTTTATCTGTTGCTAAGTAACCCACTTCAGTGATGATTTTATGATTCTGGGACATGATTGTAAAGCTAATGTATTCCGAAATTACTATCTCCCAAAATATTGGTCCTATCAACTTGCTGTTTTCGAGTCCACTTCCCTTTTATGATATAGGATACCACCAATGCATGGGGTCTGTCACTGTATTTATGCAGCATATATTTAAGCATAAATATAATAATCTTGAACAAACAGTAAAGAGGAACGCTTCATGGACCTCCAGGCAGTAATGAAAAATGGTAGAAGAGGTGCTCTTTGGTGAAGGGACCATCAAAAAAAACAAACAAAAAAAAAAACAACACAAAAACCAAGGCACTCTCTTATAATTTTAAAATGCCTTTATGAATTATGGTATGTCTCAGTGGACATGGTTCAGTGAGGTCCATTGAGACATGCCATAATTAATAAAGGCATTTTAAAATTATAAGAGAGTGCCTTGGTTTTGGTGTTTTTTGTGCGTACATATAATAATAATAGGAGTTTTCATTTACAAAGATCACAGTGTTGGATAAGCATGCACATATTGGTGTTAAATATAAAGGTCATTTTCTGCAGTAATCCAAAAGCATGAGTCCAGTTGGGGTTTTGTTGCAGAAACTGAGGTCATGCTATGTGACTTCTCTCTTTAAAGCCTACAAACCATGTGCCGGTAGCACTTTGTATTCACCTCTAAGGTTACATTAAGTGGCAGTCATCCCGGTGGTTCAAGAGTTCACTGTGTTACAGAGAGATCACAGGAAGGTCACAGGCTCCATCTGCATGAATGTCAATACCCATCAGTGCTAAGCCGATCACTCAGATAATACAGTCAAAAGAGTCAGTTACTGTAAAACGTCCGAAAATGGTTAGGATTATATATCTTTGTAATGCAATATTTTCATTTAAAGGGATAGAAAATCATTACCCATAATTTATTATTCAATAGCCGTAAAGTAAGGAGTCTTAAGTTACGGAACAATCATTAAAAAATACATTCTTCTTCCTGTCTTTAATGAATTTGATCAGTACAGTTACATCAGTGACTTTGCTTCCTATCACTACCTGTTAGATCTGTCCAATATGAATTTATCCAAAGCATTTAGGACTGCTATGTATATGTAT
>JAPQRP010000003.1:22951072-22970959 GCA_037367295.1 Apogon hyalosoma
TGAAAAAATGCAGGACTTCAGTGGATTTGGGTGTATTTACCTGTTCGCAAAGTAAAATACTTTTTTCCCATTTGCATTTGCAGCCCTTTTAATGTGCACTATGGGCTCTTATTTTGGGGAAAAAATGGCTTTATTGTCATGGCGTAGGTAAATCCAACCCATAAAAATAGTTGAAAATAGCTACATTTGGCATCAAGCTGTGATGCAAATTACAGATTAATCCTAAAATGCATTGTGTGTGTAGTCACTTTTACAGGTTTAACTTGGCCATGTTGTGTCAGTTTAGACATTTTGACCTCAGAATTCTTTGGTGTTTCCTAAGTATATTCTGCACTGTGCACTGCCGTATGCCACCATCAGGCCTGTTGTTTCACCACATAATGACCATACACATGCATTTCTGTCTCAGGATCGAGATACAACTGGAATAAACAGGAAACATATTTTAAAAAACAAAACAGTTTAGATCAAAGTGTCAAGTATTAAGCATCGCTTCCCTTTGCACTTCATGCCTCGACCCATTTTGTGAAGACAATATGAGATTTACTGGAATCATTTTGACCAGGTTTGATTCAATTCATGTTAAACATTTTTTATTGTTTATGCAAAATTTGTCATGTGATCCCGTATTTTCATTATTTAATGTCAGCGTTGAGCACACTTTCCTGCACATATTTCTTCTTTTTTGTTACTTAAAAAAAATCTGGTTAATACAAAATGGTTTATAGTATATGTACATAAATGGCCCAACACTTTTGCACAGTACGGTGTATATCCCAATTAAAAAAAAAAACAACCAAAAAAATCAAAGCACACAAAATTACCTTTTTTGAATGCAATAAGATCTTATTTTCAACATTTTTTGATATTTTTTTCATTTAACTTTTCGTCCTATGTAAATACCCATGGGAGGTCAAACTCTCTGAATAACCAAGCGCCAAAAGTGTGTATATGGAACCCACAGATGTAAACATTTATATATTTAGCCTCTTTATGTGGGCCAGCAATTAATATATGTCACATAATAAACTGGATGTAGCGGGATATAGCAATAGCACAGTGATTTTTACCAGTAACACAAGTAATAATTTATAATATGTAATATGATATTGTGCACTACTTAACATATGAATTATTAGTTAAAAAAAAAGATACACATACACTCAAGTCCATAAATATTCAGACACTGACACAAATTTTGTAGCTTTACAAGGGGTTTAACAAAAATATTGCATTAACCTTTTAGGAATTACAACTGTTTTACACATACTCCCTCCGTTTTCAGAAGCTCAAAAGTAAGTGGACTAACAAGCAGTGTTATATCCAGATGTGTCATATTCTGGTTATTCTATGACAAATGAAGCAGATAAATAGTCGTGAATCCTTCAAATTATTGCTGAGTATCAGTTGAAAATGTCCAAGCAAAGAATTATGTTGGCCGGACTCACGGCGGCATAGAAAATATAGGCCACGCGCTGGAAACCACCTAATGGTCAAGCAGTTTGTGCTTGGATATGAATATTTTTGGACACCTTTTTGGAACATTCTATAGCAAAACTACATGGGGCTAAGGGTGAAGCAATTGAAATTTGGATCTGTCATTGTTGATCTCCAATAACTTTGTCATATTTCTACTAATTAAAGCTCCAGACCTATGGGGTGGATGTTTTTTTTTATTCTTATTTATATTAATTTATTTTTTGTTCTCTTTGTTTTTATTTGTATATTATTATTAACACAAGATAGAGCGTAGGTACATTCATGTAATCTGTCTCTATATATTGCGCAAATCTTGTAAAACGGATGTAGAACAAGCTATAATATGTAACATACAGTCACGCCAAAAATGATTAGACCATCAAAAGTCATGAAAAACAATGGTTATGCAATCCAGTACTAACTCCTATGTGTATCATGTGACTAAAACAGACAGAAAAGAAAACACGGAATGAATAAAAGCACTGTTTATGTCAGTACAATGCCATAGATATTGATGGAAGAACTGAAGTGATTTTGGTTATTATCAAGAAAACATGGAAAATGGATAGATATCAGCTCTGAAGTTCAACTACTACGAGCTATTTTTGTTGTTATCATTATATTTGTCCAAACAAATGTATCTTCAATTGTACCAGGCATTAAAATGAACAAGAAATTGGAGAAAACAATGGTGGTCTAATAATTTTTTCCATGACTGTATTTTGTTTAAAATAAATAAAAAGCTGATAAAAAAAAAAAAAGATAGCTGAGTGTCCAAACTTCATCTGCTTCTCGATCAGCTCATGTCAAATCCAGTGCTGTGGCGGATGGAGGCAAAACACTTCCCTGACACTAATAAATTGATGATGTATTTTAATTGTATTTTTCAGTCCAACGTGCTGCAAAAACAACGCAAAAAAACATACATTTCGAACTGCGCAATTTCTAAATGAACTAATACTCTGATTGTGACTATTACAGTTACATTCTGGCTGCTTTATGAACACGGTCATGGCACAAATTACCTTTGAAGGCTGGTGCAAACAATAACAGGTTAAAAAAGCCCAGTCCTCTGCTGTGCCAGCTGTATTCTGTTTGTTCACTGTGTGGATGCAGAGCAGTGCGCAGCCCAATCTGAATGTTTCAGGACCTCTAGCCCAGTTTGGACGCTGTAACCTCACTGCTGCATATCTAGTGCTTTTTAATTGGATATTCCACAGCAGGAGCCCAGAACAATGTTTGCATTACATTAAATGTTGCAGCTAGATTACCCACAAAGAAAAACAAGAAAAAAAAAAAAATGCATACGTTGTGTACACTGTTGAGAAAAGTAGCGTTATATGAGTCAGGTGTTAACTCCTAGTGTTAATTCATACATTTCCATCTCATCAACAGAACAGTGGGGTATTTTTAGCCGTGTTTGCCCTAGGTGGAGCATTTCCTGGGTTAGAATGCCCAGAAGTGAACAAAAATAAGCTCTGGCAAACGATCAAAGGCAGAGATATCATTTTGTTGGGGAAACAGTGCTTGATAGCGATAATGATCTGTGGATCTGCGGCTGGCCGACATGCTGAGCCATACAGTGAGGCGGGGGGTGCAGCCACAGCGCTCAACCTGTCGGAGGCTGGCGATGTGACCCGCAGATGTACTGAACTCGCAAGTGAACTGTAAGAGGGCAGACCGGGGAGCTCGGGCGACCCTGTTTGCATTCAGAGAAAGCAGAGCGAGGCGGTGGCAGCAGTGGCGGTGGCTGCTGCCGAGCGGCGCCGTGGCTGAGAGGTGTTTGTACAGCCTTGTCTCCGCTCTGCAGCAGATCCCACCGGAATCCAAGAGGTGAAATGTAGGCCAGGAATAACAAAGGCAGGCCCCGGCTATAAAAGCTAACAACCCTCTCGTTTTTACAGACGCGACGACGAGTCACGAGGCCGCATCGATTTCCCCGCTAATGTGGAACGCATGTTCTCCCTCGTTATGGCCGCAGTAATGAGCTGAGGACGCTTTGATTTAGCTCCTTCCTCGTTTAGAAATACTGGTACTTGTTTAATCCTGTCAAACGTGGACAGTTAACGTGAGTCATCTATATTTGTCTCAAACAGATGCGGTAGTTTTCAGTAAAAAGGCATTATTCATAGCTTATCGGACGAGTGCGGCGAGAAAGTGATGTGCAGTCATTTCCAGTTGCACCTGGACATAATGGAGCCACTCAAATGAATGGAAGGAAGCCAGAGGAAAGAAATATAACAAACAAGTAAGAGCCATAGTTCAGCATAATCAATGGATCCCATCTGAGACATGAAGGGTTTACTCCTGGTGGTAAATCAGAAGAATTATCAGCCACATGTGCAATATTAAGCGTCTCTGAAGAACCCCGTCCCTCGGAGATGATGGAGTATAAAGTAAATTAACACAACATAGCATTAGGTTTGAAGCACACAACACTGTTATTTCAATGTAATAAATAATGTTAATTAATATTCTCATTCACAACCAATGCACATTGTTTTTAATTTTACCTTGTATATAATCCTTATATGTCCATTTATGGTGTACATATTTCTTATTTGTATTACAGTTAGCTTTTTGTGTATTTAGTGTGTATATTTAATATTTTATATGTGTAGTTTTTGTGTATAGCCAGTATTTTTCAGTATTTTGTGTAATATTTTTTAAAGTCTTTTTTCCACTTTTTGTGTTTAAACAGATTTTCATTGTCCCTGAAACAGTGTCTATTCTATTCTATTCTATTCTATTCTATTCTATTCTATTCTATTCTATTCTATTCTATTCTATTCTATTCTATGTGGCAGAATTTGGACGTTAGTGTACATTTTCTTCTGGGATTGTATGGTTTGGATCGGATTAAACTCCAGTTGATACAGATAATTATAAAGCTTAATGCCAAATCATTGATTCGTTTTAAGGTGAAAGGCTGATCTATGTTGATGAGTGAAAACACTAGTTCCAAAAACACTGAGCTATTTCAGGAAATACACAATCTATCATAGAAATATCGTAGAACACATTCATATGTGATTCATCAAACAGTCAAATCTTTCCAAATCCTGCATACGATTCATCAGCAGCAGATAAAAACAACTGTTACTGAAATATCCAACCACTACTCATTCTGCACAGACCCTTGGGTTTATAACAGACGTGGAATATGACCAAGAAGAAAAACGTTTCTGACCTTGAAAGAAAAAGTCTATTATCCAGATGAACAAATGAACACTTAAAGCCCTCAGCAGCTCGGAACAAACATCTACTAATCTAAAACTTTTGAAGCACAAATTATCAATACACATAAATAATTCAGGTAAAATGCAGTTTCACAGATTTTCATCAGCATCACATATGATCCATTTGAATGTTTACTGGATCTGTAGTGAATATAGAAACGCCATCGTGTTCTGTAGCAATGATTCACATGTAAAACCCATAAACGACAGTGAGTTTTGATATATTTTGCTAAAAAAAAAAAGTTACTTTTTCTGTTTTAATCTGTTTACAGTTTAATATACGGTATGATACATGATCAGTAAATTAAATATAAGAAAACACCTGATTTCAACTGAAAAATGAAGATGATAATATATGATAATAAGTCACTAAGGAAAGCTTAAATGTAGAGAAAAAAAAATTGTAAGCTGCCACAAAAATAGCAGTAGGGTTGATGTGAAATTAAAAAGTCAACAAACTACAGATGTTTACCGACTAAAATTCAATAAGCAACGCAAATATGTTTAATTCAGCATCATATTTATTACAAAAAACACCGTGTTTGTAAGTAGTTTCAACATTCAAAACCAACAGATGTGGAGAAAGCCTGGAGTTGTTGTATTTTTCCATCCTCTATTTAATTGTAGAGTTTATTTTCCACTTTCTGTCTTGATGACATTTCACATAAATCAGAGTCAGGCTCCAGTATTCAGCCCTGAGCCTGGAGCTGGTCCCACATGAGCCCAGAAACCGTGATCCGCGGAGGCAGAGCGTGTGTCCTCTGCCTCCCGAACTGGACCACCGTGACCCCAGAGGTTCTGGAGAAACAAACCCAGAGAAACCACCTCGAACCATAAATGTGACCAAGAAAAAAGCTGAAACACAGATTTATGAAATATTTATTCATATGTTTTCTGTGTCTGCTTTCTTATTGAATAATGGACAATTTTTTTTTGTTTTTTTTAAGATTTAACCGCAATGGCTAAAATTGTGTTGCAGTTTTTCTCTGGGGATCTGAAAGTGTAAGAGGAATTAATTATAATGCTAAAAAACTGGTAACCCTGTTAATTGCATGGAAACAAGGGATGTGACACAGTTATAGAGGGCCTTGTTGTAATATACAGTTTCTCATAAAGTTGGAATATAATATTTTTACCTCTTCTCATGAAATGACTGTGACAATTTGATTTATTCTTGATATATAAAGTGTAACTGGGACTCAGTATGTAAACATTACACTGGTCAAAGGTGATACGGATGTGTAGAAATAGGACTGTGTCTGAAAACAAAGTTATTCCAAATATATAGACAACAGTGTACTATTTACCATAGCTAATGTATTTTAGGTGATGAAGATGTGAATGTGTATGTTTATATTCTGCAAACTACATCCACAATGACAATTCATACAAACACATAATATTCCTTTTTTCTGACAAATACAACATTCTGAACAAGCTCTTTTTATATTATAAATTTTAGAATGTTCCACTAACATTCTTGTTTATATGCAGCCATTCGCAGACTCGAAGCCTCCGTCTTTGTCCTTCTAGTAAATATATTTACTCGTATCCAAAAACCTGCAGACATCCTCAGTGTAAACATGTGTTTCTCGTTCCTGATGACATTTTGCTTTGGAGTGTCAGCCTCAGCCTCAGAGGATCTTTACCTTTATCTCAGCTGATCAGCAGGAAGCCAGGGGTCGTGGGTCACAGTAGGAAAAACTTGCAAATTAGAATCATTTTCCAAATGTGGTGTAGACATGTTCAAAATATCTGCATAAAACCAACATAATATTGATGAATACTTTGCGACTTAGTTTAAAAATGCTCAGTTTGGATAAAGATCTAATTTAAAATATCCAGATTAAAAATATAATAATAGTGGAATAAAGTGTAATACCACTGATGGCCACTTTGGTTGCCTCCAAAAAGCCCTGGACTGATCAATTTTATCGACATCCTCTGATAAATGATCTGAAATCTGTCCATTAATAAGACTTTAAAGGAAATAGAACATAATGACAGCAAAAACACAAACTCTTGGCTTCAAAAACCTTTGGGTAATCTCACGTTCCTTCCAACTTCTTAAACGGTCTATGGATACGACACACAGTCATGTTGCATTCAAGGCACTCTGTAAACTCTGAAAATTGCATAATTTTGAATGGGAAGACATGGGTGCGCCTAAAAAGTTGCATTCAAGCATAATACGTTATTAAACACAGACAGAGAAAATATTTAGTTTGTGAAAATATGGGATGTATGATTCTCTCTCTCTCTCCCCCCCCCCGTTAAAAAAAAAAACTCAATTCAAGCCTCACATCGTTTCCAGTATCCATTCAATTCGACTTTAAAGTACTTATTAATATTATGTGACTTGTTTCTGTGTGACCTTTTCCCTGCTTTAACCCATGTAAAACATTGTGTCAGAAACAGGCGTTAATGATTGCATTAACTTCTCTCCAGCCGTCGGGTTATTAGTCTCTGTCGGCATCTCTGCAGCGACTCCGTCAGCCTTCACCATATTGCATGGGATCCAGACTCCACCTGGTGCGAAGCTTGCCTTGGGCTCAGCTTGTTGATTTAATGTTGAGACTATTAAATTTCCATGTAGAAACCGCTGCTCTGGTGTAAATGCTGCATTCATATTTAAAATGGCACAAAGATGTGCATTTTCCTCGTCCACATAGGTGCGTACATTGCTGAGGGCTCTGCCTTGAGCGATCTGCTGGGATGGCTGTCCAAGAGGAGAGACAGAATTAAAGCGGCCAGCCAGGGCAGCTTAAATAATGCAAAGTGTACTTGTTTAGGAGGGAGTATGCTGAAAGCTGATATTCCATGTCTGTGAGAAGGACATTCTTTAGACGTGTGCGTTGCCAGGTCTTTACAGCTTCGTATCATTTTTCGATACAAAAGTGCGTCTGATGTAACACTGTTTTATTTTTAATCTACAAAGACATTTCTCTTTAGGAAAATACAACCTCCTCAAGTCTGACGAGTTTAAATACAGACTTTCTTACACAATTCTACTGTAATATGTAATATTTTGCAATATTTCTGCATTCATCTACATAAAAACAGAACATTTCTTTTGCCTTCATTAGTTATAGTGAGAAAATAACAAGAAATGTAGGCGAGAGAGGGGATGATATGCAGTAAATGACCATCTTTGAAGGAAAAAACATGTAATACTGGGTAAAATGTTGCCAAGTGACTTGTTAGATTCATCATTCATTAACTGCCTCAGAGCAGTTTTTTGTTGTAACCGCATGTTTTTATTATTTGAATTTGGCAACAGAGACATTAAGCAAAGAGCTACTTTATGGATGTATTTCAATCTAGTTTACAATCAAGTCACTCCAGTTTCATAGTGAAAGTTCACTCATCCATTTTCTGAAACATTCCTTGAGAAGGCCATGGGGGTGTCGGGGGGCTACCCCACCTGCCAGTGGGTGAAGGGTGGGGTACATCCTGGGCCTGTCACCAGTTCATCACAGGGCGACATATACAGACAACCACCATTCACTCTTACCTTAACACCTATGGGTGATTTAAACTACGTTCACACTGCAGGTAAAAGTGACCCAAATCTCACTTTTTGCTCATATATGACTCTGATTTTGTTATGACAGACTTAACTGCACAAATCTGATCACTCCACTTTCATATGTGGTCCATAAAAAGGATACATCTGATGTTTTGCACTGCGATTTCAGTCTGAATGGTCATGTTGTGTTTTAGCTCTCACATTTTCCTTCACTGAAATGCAACAGACGTCACAATTCTGTGCTGGAAGAGGCGAGACCTGACAACGTCCATATTTACTTCCATAATCACAGACTTCCTGTGTTCAGGACTGTAGACTGTTCACGGATGAGTCTGATGACAGTTCCATTTGAATTATGTGAATTATTATACTGAATTTTATTATGTGTGATGTGAACAACATGTGGGTGACACAGTGGTGGAGTGGTTAGCACTGTCGCCTCACAGCAACAGGTCTGACTCTCCAGTGGGACCTTTTTGTGTGGAGTTTGCATGTTCTCTCCATGTTTGTGGGGTTCTCTCTGGGTACTCCGGCTTCCTCCTACCATCCAAACACATGCCTTTAATAGGTTAAGCTAAATTGCCCAGAGGTGTGAATGTGAGTGTGATTGGTTGTTCGTCTCTATATATCAGCCCTGCAATGAACTGGCGACTAGGGATGGGAACCGAAAACCAGTTCTTTCTGAGAACCAGTTCCCAGTAGCGCAATTCCTTGGAATCGTTTGCCTGCCTGCTTAACGATTCTGCTCATCGATTCTAGCTTTGTTGCACATGCGTGATGACATCACATGTACGCTGCATTGTTTTGGTTTAGAATGTAGCCAACATGGCATCGATGCAGAAACACTCCAAAATATGGCTATATTTCATGCTGAAAGATGACACCAGGGCCACTTTTAACACTTGCAAAGCTTCCATTTCTTCAAAGGGAGGAAATCCCTCCAATATGCAAACATTTATCCACAAAGCATGCAATTCATTTGCAGGAATGTCATGTGTTTGATATGCTACTTAGTGACACTTATGAATCTAGCGGCAGAGTAAACACTAGGGCATCATCTGGGCCTGGTTCGGGGGTGGTGGTGGTGGTGGGGGGGGTAAATGTCCTCCCCCCTCAAATAAAAGTTTATGAAGGTAGGGAAAAGGAAAATGAGGTGCACAACAGCAGGAGACATAGAGGAATTAGCAAAGCATCAGCAAGTTACACTTTCACATTTGTACAGTTGTATGGGGTGACCCCCCGCCCCCCAAACCAGGTCACGTCATCAGTTATTATTCTTTGTGCATACTGTAGATGTTGTAGTTTCTGTGCAGAGATGGAAATATAAAAGATAGTTAATGCAAACAAACCCTGTTGTACTCTTTTATTCCCTCACCCAATGACAATCGATAAGGAATCAGATCGATAAGCAAAATCGATAATGGAATCGGAATCATTTAATTCTTAACAATTCCCGTCCCTACTGGCGACACGTCCAGGCTGTACCCCACCTTCGCCCGTAGGTAGCTGGGATAGACTCCAGCCCCCCCGCGACCCTCTTGAGGCTAAAGAGGTTTAGAAGATGATGGATGGATGATGAACCATGCAAAAAACGGAACTGAGCATCAAGACCTGCAGTGTGAACGTAGCATTAGTTTGACCAGTGAACCTGTTAAAGTGAATATGTTTGGACAGTGGGAGAAATCCACACAGACACATGCAGCAAGGCCTCAAATTTTAATCAAAGTTGACAATCAGTGTCAATACCAAACAGTTTTTGACACAACAAGATACGGATACATGCCAAACCAATAAACAGGTATGATCCCCAGGCTTGGTCGTCTGGTCCAGGTGGATCTGACTGAATAGACACCTATTCTCATCAGCTCAGCTTGAGGCTTCTGTGCTTCACTTATGGAACCATTCATCATTATTTTATTGGATGATAATGTGCGCATCAGAGCTGCCCGACACAGGACGCAGACAGACTAGGATTACACTGGATTAGTGTGAAAAGCAGAAGGAACCCTGCAGACTGTATCAATCTGTTTACTGTGCCTGCAGCGGAGAGACAAAGGGAGATGGGGACAGAAAGGAAAAAGAGGGGGTACCGGTGGGTTTGGCAGGACTGTAGAGAAATTAAGAGTCTCTTTCCCCGGGGAAAGGTTATTTGTAAGGGGATTGTACCAAAGTCAGTAACAAAAGGGAAAATGCAATCTGAAGGGAGGACAAAAAAATGGAAGAGTACAATGGAATGGGTGTTGGGAAAAAAAAAAAACGAAATAAGGGTAAAAAAAAAAAAAAGAAAGAAAGTAGTTATGGGGTTTTAGATGTGTTAGTGATAAATAAAAAAAAAACTTGGAATGGCTTAAAAGAAAATAGAAGCTCAAAGGCTGCTTCTGACCCCGTCTTTCATACACTACACTTCAATCTCATCTCCTCGAAGTGAAACATATTTCTGCTGTGTGTGTAGGTGAGAGGCTCAGAGCAGTGGTGCATCCCATAGACGACTGAGTCACTGCCATGGTGACGGGTGGTGAGATCCGCCATTCACACAGCGTCGTCATCAAAGATTAAAAAACTGTGCGCTGGGTACAGTTTTGGTCGATGCATCATTTACAGTGTCTTTGCATTAGTGAATCCTATTAATTTAGAGGCTTTATATCTATTATTTATGTGTGACCAGTGGTTTTACATTTAGACGAGATGGGATTCATTGTATTTTCGACGTCACTTGAGTGATCTTGCTAAAATTCATCTTTCTTTTAATATTTTAACCCTGAAAGGAAGCACATATCGTCACCAAATTGATCCTGAATCAGCTGAATCAGAAACAATCAAAATTAAACTGATTCCGTGGCTACTCTGATTTTTGGACCGATTCCTCTAAACTGACCTTTCTATTGTAATTTTTCCAAAGGTCATTTTAACTATTTACAATAATAACTGTGTAATACGATTTCTGAGGTGAAAATCTCATTCCGTTATGACCTCAATCATATTAGGGTTGAATTATATCGTATCACGCTTCATGTTGATCTTTATTCAGTTTTTGTTAAAGCATTCAGTGCTTTTACTTTTTTTTTTTTTTTTTTCCATTAGTCTGACTAAAACCAGACTTTATGAATGCATGTAAATATGTTAGCTTGACTGAAATTAAAGTTCTAGTAGTTGGACTAACGCTCCCAGATAATGTGTGAAAGTCGATCCACTCCTGTATGTAAACAGACCAGTCGGACTGGAACAGGGTGACGTGTTCTGAACCAAATTCTGGCCTGGAAGTCAAATATCATGTATCTCATTTGCACAAAAATTAGAGCAGACGGAAACTACGCTATGAACAGCTTTGCGACATTGCTCATTGCCGTGCCAGTTTACCTCAGGGTTGATGACTTGCTAGCTTGCTGTTGACTATTGTGGTCTGTGATGGCGTGGGTCAACAATCAGAAAGAGTGTATGTCGCCACATATTGTAGTGGAGGTGACATGATTCAGGCATCTTTGGCCTAGAAGGCTGGAGAGTTGACTGGAGAATCGGTTTGCGATCTAAGGGTTGCCGGTTTGATTCCCCAGAATGGCAGAAAAAAGTTGTTGGCTGATGTGCTCTTGAGCAAGGCACATAACCCCCCATTTGCTTTCCAGGTGCTTGATATGGCAAGTCCACTGGTCTTAGTCTGCATGTTCTAGCGATGGGTTAAAGGCAGGTTAATTTCAGTGTGTGGTGCATACTGACAAATACAGAATCTTAATCTTAACGGTTTCAACAATAAACCAGTTACACTCCTGTGCATTTAAACTGGGACAAATCCAACAGTCCGCTTAGATCAGGGGTGTCGAACTCATTCTGCCCAATGTGATCTGATGTGATGTGGGCCGGACCAGTACAATAGTAACAGTAAAAAAAAAAAGTAAAATTACATAATGAATGTGTTTACAGCGATAAAGTTTCCTTAAAAATGTGAATGACACGAGCCCCCTGACGTTTCCTAAGAAAAACAAGTGCAATTTTAACAATATTATACCTCAGTTTATCATTTCTACGTATACAACTTACAGATCACAGTGGAAATACACAAAACATTTAGTAACAGGCAGAATGTTGATCAAATTACACTTATTTCTCTTAAGACATTTCATGTTGTTCATATTTGTTCAAGTTGTTCACCTTTTGTGTGAAAGGATAGTTTTCAAATGTAAATATTTTCATGTAGTTTCCCTCTTTTACCCTATTTTAATTTTCTAACTGGTCTGATCAACTTTAGATCATATTAGTCTGTATGTGGAACCTAATCTAAAATGATTTTAACATCCTTGATTGTTAACCCTTAAAGACCCAGTGCTGCTTTTGTGACAGTTCCAAAATATATATTTTTTGGTCTATATTTAATTTTTCTTAAGTGATTTATCACAATTTATTATGACATAATCATCTGTATTTTGAGTTTGTTTAGTGAACATCAGGAATTTTAATATACACAATTAACTGATCATGTAGATGTTCATAAAAGCTCAGATTAAAGTTGAGGGATCTTATATCAAGAACAGAAAACTGAAGGAAAATGACTTTTACAGCAAAATCTATCATTAACTGAACATAAACCCAGTGTCTCCATCCACTGTCATCGATCCAACTCCATGGGTTTTACTGGTGAATAAATGCTGTAGAAGATGACGGTGTTTCCACGGTAACTACGGAGCCTCTGAACATTTAAACGGGTCATATCTGATGACCATGAAAAGATGACAAACTGTATTTAACACCAGTTATTTCCATGGATTGATAGGATTAGTGGATCAGAAGTTGTTAAACATTTTAGATCAGTAGATGGTTCGGTCGTTGGTCTTCATGGGTAAATATCTTCAGTGTAATTTTTGCATTTCACAAATTCATCCCACGGGTCGGATTGGACCTTATGGCGGGCCGGTTTTGGCCCACGGGCCGTATGTTTGACACGTCTATTAGATGGCTTAGTTGAGCTGTGGTCATGGCTGGACTAAGGTGAGCATGTAAACGTACTGACTGAGACAAATGCATCCCATCAGCCTCAGCCTTGGAAACGGTCCAAACAGTAAGGCGCCTTCATGTTCTTATTGCGCTCATTGGAAGTGCAGCGGTGCAGCTCATACATGACTTTGGAGTTCGGGGTCCTTTCTACGCCCCTGCCTTGATCTCTCTGTGACAGCCGCACCTTCCCTTTCCCTCTCTTCTTTATTTATGTCGTTTTGTGTGGTTGGCACCTCTATAGAGAGGATTGCACTGGATTAGCTTCTCCGCCTTCCCAACTGATCCGATCCATTTTGTGTAATCCAACTCAATTTAATTATGTTTATCGTTCCACCTCGCTGGTGCCGAGGAGCAGCAGCACACCTCAACCAAGATAAGCCCGGGGACTCTGTGCCTTTTCACTGGCGCTGTGTCTGCCTGAGCCTGTTGCTTTATAAACAGATGGTGTAAGTCACCTCCACTCTCAGTAAATAAGGTGTTAGGTACAATATTATGTTTCCCCTTAAACATAAGGGTGACACGGGAATAAATATCCAAGGCTGAAGATCATAACCTCAATTTTTTCATGGCGTTGTTGTGGGAATTGGCAGAGTTTGAACAGGGTCTCCATCCATCGCTCCCTCTGATGGCGGAGAAATTAATGTCTGCTTCATTACTTCTCTGAGTCTAATCCTTGGCCTACAGCTCTGTAAAGAATCAAGAGGCCTCTTTAGATTTCACAGAAAACCTTTGGAATGATGGGATGATCAAGAGGAGGATGGACACGAGTGATCAAACGACGCTGAGCTGCTTAAATGTAGATTATGATTTCAAAAACCGGTATTAACAGATGAAAAACGCGTAATCATTAGATTTAAATTTTGAAGGACAAAAGTTTTTCCTATTCATGGTCAAAAAGGGGCGAGTCCTTTGTTTTGATGTAATAAAAAAACGAATCTTGACTATGGAGGTCATAGATAATCATTTACAACTGAAGGGACAACACTGGCCTACAAGGAAAACACCTCCAGAACAGAAGTAGTGAAACTTTACCAAATTTATGACCCTAGTAAAGAAAAATTAGGTCAAAGCTGCTATTTGGCTACAGTTTTCAAGATACAGTACTGGGTCAAAGTGTGCAATTTTATGAATTAATGAGAGAATTAGTTTTACTCAGAAGAGATGTATATCTCTGAGCCTCCAGTTGTACTTTATAACAGTGTCTGCACTAACTTTCAGATTCCTCCTAGTGAAAGATTTATACGTCTGTCATATACCTGTGTGTATGCGTAATAATACTTTATTACATGTCTTGAAAACAAACCACTTTTGTCATTTGTTTTCCGGTTCATTTTAACAAAATAGAGGAAATTTCACCTCTTTCAAAAAAAAAAAAAAAAAAAAAATTAGTTTCAAAAAATACTTGCAGACCAGTGTTATCAGCGCACACACATTTTGCAGTGTGCCTCCAATTCTCATTTTTGACAAATATTCAATAAAGGTTCTGTTCCCTAAAGTAAGAGTGTTTGACACCATACTTTTTTTGTTTTGTTTTGTTTTGTTTTGCTGTCAATGGGCGAATATCCCATAGCTACCTGTCAGCATATGAGGAAACCAGAGTTCAGTCCATCCACTGTCATTGATCCAACTCCATGGGTTTTACTGGTGAATCAATGTTGTAGAAGATGACAGTGTTTCCACGGTAACTACGAAGCCTCTGAACATCCAACTGGGTCATATCTGATGACCGTGAAAAGATGACAAACTGCGTTTTACACCAATTATTTTCATGTATCGATAGGATTAGTGGATCAACAGGTATTAAACACCTTAGATCAGTAGATGCTTTTGGTTGACGGTGGATATTTGGGTCTTTATGGATTAAACATCATCAACTGACAACCATTGTTTTACAGCTTTATGCTTATATTCATCCCGGTACGTAAGAAAACACTGGTCATGAAGAATTCATCCAGTATTTTTCATCCTTTACTGTGAATTCTAAAAGTAAACCATGGTGGGTTTAGGTTGGGCAACAATATAATACTGTATATACCTGAAACTGTTTATTCAGCGTTGATTCAGCTCATTAACACTTCCGTTTCTGTTTCTTCAAGTCACTTCTTACTGTTCTCTAGAGCTTTTTCCTTGTTTTTTTTTTTTTTTTTTTACTGTAAATTTTACCTCAAAACACAAGCAAAGGGTTTGACTGCGGAAAATTTGCAACCGAGTTTTCCTGCATGCGGTGCCTTCTTCCCTGAGACGTCTGACTTTCCTATTCATTCTGAAAACAATGCACCGTTCAATGGTCATGTATCACGGTTGATCACAAAGCCCTGTACTTTTCCTTTCACTTCCACACAGCTTTGTCCTCATTGCTTTGCAAATGACCACATCCAGGCTCAGAATATGAAAACAGGTTTGTTTTCTACTTATTGAAGTCTTTTTGAAAAGTTTGCCCCTTTTGACTATGGAAAAGGGAAAATATTCTTTGTGTTTCAATTTTGAGTTTCATGAAAGAGAGAAAGAAATGCTTGTGATTTCATATCCAATCCAATGACCAAAACACACGCTGACCTGTAGAGGAAGCAGATTTTGCCCGAAAGCTATGACTGAATTTCAGGGTCATTCTACCAAATATTGATTTGTGAACTCCAGAGCTAAAACATTACCACTGTGTTGTTTAAAAATGAATAGAAACTCTTATTATTCAAGGTCTGAAAACAGCATTTTCACCATTTTATTTCTGCAAGTAAACTCACCATTTTCGTTGGTAATTTGGGTAAAATGTTATCAGTACTAGACACAAATTCTTATTTTAGTCAAATACATACATAAAACCTAGTAAAATCACTGGTGTTTTAACCCATAAAGACCCAGAGCTTCTTTTGTGTCATTTCCCACATATTTTTTTCACTCTATTTAACCTTTCTCATGTGATTTATGACCATTTATTATACTATTATCCTCTGTATTTTGTGTTTTTTCAGTGTAAATCATATCATTTCGTATATTTGCTCCAGTGATCATGTAGATGTTAGCAAAAACTGAGAGGAAATTCAAATGGTATTCTATGAAAACAGAGAAAACTGAAGAAAAAGTGACTTTTACAGTACAATCTAGCCTTAACTGAACATAAAACAAGCGTCTTCATCCGCTGTCATTGATCCAACTCCGTGGGTTTTACTAGTGAACCAATGTTGTAGAAGATGATGCTGTTTCCATTGTTACTGCGGAGCCTCTTAACGTCCAGATGGGTCATATCTGATGACCATGAAAAGATGACAAACTGCATTTTTTGGGTCTTTATTGGTTAATATCAAAAGCTGAAAAATAGTTGTGTGGAGCCACCGTTGAAAAAACAGATAAACCAAGCATGTTTAACGTCTTCCTTGTGAAAGTACAGAGGCCATTGTGCAGGAAAATGCTGTTAAATGTTGTTGTGAGCTGAAATATATTCATGGGCTCCTGGTTAATGTTCACAGAGACTGTGCATGAGAGAGAAATGCCTGCAATCCAGACTCTTTCAGTGTCAGCGGAGTCCAAGTAGGAGACGTTAGAGCCCAGCGAATAGAGAGAATAAAAGCAGAGAATAAACCCTGCTCTGTTTTTCTGTTAAACGCTGCTCTGTCATCTGCACCGCCTCCGTAAAAAACTCTAATACACTGGGGCTAGTCTATTATTCACGGCCTATTCTGTATGCCGCAGAAGTCGGTTTGGTTTTATTATTATTATTGCTTTTTTGGAATATATGTTTATTTGTTTAAGGGGTACAGCAAAAAATACAAAAAGCCACCAGGCGCAGCATATGTTGTGCAACAATAGCCGCAGTCATAGTTAAATTAAGTACAAAGCAATGCAATAAAAGTACAAAAGTGCATATAAAAAGCAAAGTGCTTCATCTTAGACACACACACACACACACACACACACAAGCACAGGACCATGAATCTTGTCACATTCACTTATAGACCCTTATTCTCTGCTCAGAACTTGAGTAGATCTAAGTCAGCATGAATCCAAATGTTCCCCAAAAGCCTCTGAAAGCTGCTCTTCTTCCAGTGTGTGAAATCTGTACTTGACTATTAGACTGTGTGAAAGCACTAATCACAGATTTCACCTACAAACAGCTGAGAAAAACAGTAAATGAGATGTGCTGCTTTCTACTGGAATTGTAGTCGTGCGTTGTTTTCAACTGCAGTCGTATTATTAATTTGGTAACACTTGACATAAGGGTACATTCATTAACATTATAAATACAGTAATAAGCATTAACTAATGTGCTTGTGATACTTCACAAATAGGGTTTGTGTAGCTATAAGTGCAACGTTATGGGATGAGCATTTTAATCTCTTTTGTAAATTGAATAATCCAGTTGGTTTAAGTTGATTAGTCGTGACGTCATGCTTGACTTGTGTCCTCCACATTAGGCTGAGTAATATATCACATTTTATAAAATTAATTAAGGTTTTCTCTTTGAAAACTGTGAAAAAAGTGCCCAGTATCATCGCTCTGGAGACCTGTTGTGCTCAGTAAAAACTGAAAAATGCAGGCTTGTTGCTTGTTGTAATGTATTAATTGTGAATTTGTTTCTCCAGCCATCTACAGCATATAGTTTAATTAAAAAAAAAAAGAGTATTTTTGATCATGTTTTGTCTGCAGATCTTGTAGCTGAACGTAAATTGGCTATAACACTGACAAAAAAAAAAAAAATCAAGATGAAGATTTTCTGGCCATATTGTTAAGCTCTACCTCCACCCACCCCATATAATAATAATAATAATAATAATGATAATAATAATAATAATAATAGTAACTGACCAACCAATAAATGAGTGAACCACAACTGTACCAGGATTGTATTTAATTTAATTAATTCATTTTATTTTTTTACATATTTTTCCAGACTAGTTCATGTAGAATTTTCTTTCTTTCTTTCTTTCTTTCTTTCTTTCTTTCTTTCTTTCTTTCTTTCTTTCTTTCTTTCTTTCTTTCTTTCTTAACATCAAAACACCAACTGATTAAAATATTGACATTTTTCACTTGGCTGAAACAACATCATAAATATATAGCTTGGCGTCATGCAGTGAAACCTGCAGTAAATCCCCTTTCACCCCGAATAAAATTAGTCGACTCCTAAAAAAAGATGACAACTATACTCACCACTTACCTTTCTGACAAGTCAAATATTCATACACATACCTGAAATATTTAATGATTTAAAGATGTGCCATCATCATCAGGATTGGAAGTAAAAATAAGACAATACAGACATATTTATTTATTTTAGATTTATTAAATGTTTACACATATTACGTTCACTGCTTTTATTAAAGGTGTGTGGTGTAGGATGAATAAACTACTAAATAATGTGTAATTATTTAAAATAAGGCTTCAGTAAATGATCACCAGAGCATTATTTGACTGTTAATTGTTAGTTTTTACATCATTAGCTACTGTGAATTAATGTACCTCAGTGAGACATGCAGTATTTTCCAAAGGGACTTTAGAAAAATGAGAAGAAAGCAATCACATACTTTATGTCATATAGAGGCTGCCTACTACAAATCCCATTAGAAATAAAATCTAAATAAAACAAGGCCGGGTTACATTCTTGTGTCACTATACATTAATAGTCATTTTGAGGTAGTAAATGTCTCTGAACGTCACCATTCTTTCAGAAGAAACCGCTCGCCGCATTTATCTTCTTTGCCGCGTTAAGTATTAAATGTCCTGCGCACCTTTTTGAAATGAGGAAAAGCAGCGAGCGCAGTTCTTTGGTGGCGGTGGGCATGAATGTTTAATGAGCGAGGGCGGTGGGATATCAGTAAATGAAAGTTAAGTGCATTTTCTGGGTTTTTGGAGCAGGAGAAGTTATCCTGTAATGTTCGGAGAGAGGAGGAGACATGGATGCTCATTTACCAGCAGAGCCAGGAGACCTTTCCTGGCGTCCTGCTGGGCTGCCTGCCTCGCCGTGTCTCCCGTCTCTATTTTAAGAGCCTGATATTAAAGCCTAATTGTGTTCAGAGTTTTTAGGGACATCTCCTTCTGTTTCTTCTGCCCCTCACCCCCACTTTTTTTTTTTTTTTTCCTATCAACTTCATGCCAACGCAGTCATTAAAAACAAAACACCTTACCTGACAAAGGGTTTTATTTACACTGAACTTTTCGACGGATGGTGATCTCATCTTCTTATTTCCATTAACCCTTCATAGGGCACTCATAGAAATAATCTGAAAGTCAAAATTTCAACCTTAGTGTGTTATTGAAAAATATAACACGACTTTATTACTTTTGTGAAATATTTTTAACTTTTTTGTTATGTAGAAAATTAAGGTTAATGAAGTTACTATATTTGGTTCCTTATACATAAGTGGAAAAAAACAAAAACCAGGAAGTATTTATTTTGTTTATTTAACCAGGTATGTTAGTTGAGAACTGATACTCATTTTCAAAAATGACCTGGACAAATAGAGACAAACAACCAGTCACTCACACATTCACACCTACAGTTGTGCTCATAAGTTTACATACCCTAAAGCTGCCCATTCTTCTTGGTAAAACACCTTCAGTTCCTTTCAGATTGTGGGTTTTCTTGCATAAACTGCATGTTTGACTCCTCCCCAAAGTGGTTCAGTGATACTGAGGTCAGCAGACTGAGATGGACACTCCTTCACC
>JAPQRP010000003.1:22972586-22984240 GCA_037367295.1 Apogon hyalosoma
CTTTTTTCTGCTGTTCCAATGACAGGTCCACTTGGCCTTATGTTTTGGGTCATTGTCATGTTGGAACATCCAAGACTGTCCCATGTGCATTCAGTCAGGGTATGGAAACTTATGAGCACATGGGAAATTTAGTTTAACCAATCAACTTATTAGTGCATGGCCATTTCTCAGTACACGCTCTTCTTTGTTCTTTTGTTCTCACGTTCTTGTGAAATGTCATCAGTCGGGGCCCAAGTACTGTTCCGTTTGAAAATTTACATAAACCAAGAACGCGTGGAATACCTGGATGTTGTTCTGGTCTCCTAGCTTAAACCAAGGATGCACTGGTTGGTGACTCATGTAGACTCGGCTGGCAAACATCCCAAGATGCACTTCATACTACTCTCGAGTGTTACGGCGGCTTGTGTGAAAACTTAATTCAGGAATGTTTTATTGAGTAGATGACCGTCACTAGATGATGTGATATAATTTTAGAACATGAGCGAGAGGCAGAATAGCGAGAAATACGTCTTTATTACCATGATATGGGATTCAACGAAATGTAGTGCAGTTTTGAAAAATATACAAAATGGGTTTAAATGACATGTAAACACTAGTGCACATGTTCATTCATTCATTATCTTAACCTGCTTTATCCTCACTAGGGTCACAGGGGTCGCTGGAGCCTATCCCAGCTACTTATGGGCGAAGGCAGGTTCACCCTGGACATGTCGCCAGTTCATCACAGGGCTGACATTTAGAGACAACCAGTCACTCTCACATTCACAGCTATGGGCAACTTTGATTAAGTGCATGTCTTTGGATGGTGGGAGAGAGCTGGAGTACCGGGAGATAACCCACTCAGACTCGGGGAGAACATGCAAACTCCACACAGAAAGGTCCCACCCATCGTCTGGTGTTGGAATCGAACCCAGGACCTTCTTGCTCTGAGGCAATAGCGCTATCCACTGCACGGGGTCCAAGTACAAATGAGGTACAAATGTATTGAAATCAAATCGAGAGACATTGTGGTGATTTGAGGGAAATACGTTAAAAAGCCAATGACAGAAATACAGGAAAGTTCACAAGTACGCAGCCGTTCAGTGACGCATAGACTTGCGTTCTTAGGAAGTCCCTTCTCTGGGACCGTACTGTGTGTTCTTGATATTGAGAAATGGCTCATGTCTTTGGATGGTGGGAAGAAGCCGGAGTACTCGGAGAGAACCCACGCAAACACAGAGAGAACATGCAAACTCCACAAAGAAAGGTTCCTGGTGTCGGAAATGAACTCAGGACCTTCTTGTGGTGAGGTGACAGTGCTAACCACCCCATATATAGGCTATGTTATAAAATATGTATATAAAAATACACGCAAGGTGAAAGGAACATGCATTTTAGAACAGTAGAATAACATAAGTGCTGGTACACACACCTGTCAACATACACATTATCACTTTGAACATCACAACTTAGCTTTGTTTATTTCAGACACAACATAATACAAAATGTAGAAAAACAAACAAAACCCCAAACATTAGTACCATTACTTCATGGTACCTAACAAAGCAGGTACGCTCACTGCTCATGCGGAGCTGGACCTTGCAGACCCTGTAGACCACATTGGACTTGAAATTGTTGCCTCATTGTCCTCACTGGAACTCTTGCTGTCACTGCCTTGTAATGCATGCAGAAATGACCAAAAATAGTCACTTGCCCGATAAAGGGTTAATACAATGTTCCCACTGGATGCTGCATGTGGATGGTTTTGTCGCCTTGTAAACATGTCACAACTGTTGCGATTGCCTGTAAAACATTCATTAGGTCTTATAGCCGAGCCTTAAACAAAGGGTCAAATCAGGATATACGATCCTCATAACTGTGCTAGTTATCCACTCGCTCTTGCACATATACAGTAAATTGTGTTGCTGCTGTATGTTTGACGCTCCCGTGGCTCATATGTGCTCCTTCACGTCGCCATTTGGCAGCACCTCTTGTTAAAGTTTGACCTAGGCTTTTCCCCAATAAGATGCTTGTTAAAGTCTGACCTGGAAGTGAATCTCGGTTTGTCTGCTTGTTAAATCTGTGTCTCTCTGCCCGGCCATCATTAGTGTACAGAAAAATGTTTGGAATGCCTGTGGAGTATATATTTTTGGAATTCCTCGACTAAACAAAGACCTTGTGAGGAGCACATGGCTCTCGAAACAGCAACAGATTGGAGTTTTAATCACAAAAAACCTTTATTTCAAAGAATCGGCTGCTCTGCAAGTGAATTTATTCAGACAGAGCCAAAAAAGTACAGATTGACGCTCTTTGTTTGGTGTTTCATATCGGAAGAAAGGCATTTAAAGAAATAAACAAAATATATTGGACTTTCTTTGAATTGAACGTTTCTTTTTGGAGAAAACTGTCGACATAAGTCAAAATGAACAGTACTTTTCAACTTGTTTGTGGTGATTAGCCTCACATAAATCTATTTTCACAAAGTTGCAAAGTATGCGTACACAGCGGCAGCGTAGTGGTTAGTACTTAAAGCTTACAGCTAAATGATGATGTTTCCCTATTTTCTTCATGCTACACTAGTTTCCTCTGACATTAAAATCAGGTACATATACAATTTACAAATCTGCATTTAATACCTTAAAAAAGTCTTTAAAAGGTATTGAATTTAATATGGTAGCTTTTAAGTTATGTTACCATAAACTTGTTGGCTGTATCTATATTATAAAACCCAAGTGGCCTCTGTGTGCATGTGTGTGTCTGGGGAGTTACACAAAATCTGTCAAGAGCTGACTGCTGCAGTTTGGCATACATATGTATTTTTAGTCAAGGAACAGACTAGCAAAAACAGCAAGTTGATAGGACCAATATTTTGGGAGATATTAGTAATTTTGGGATGTGTCGATCCTCTTGCCTTACAATCACATTGCTATGGCCAGAACGCTTTGGCGGTGACTGCTGGACAAATGCGGTACAGCATGCACAAATACACAACAGCATAAAAACTACCACATCTAGAACCCGTGAGTCAGCGCGCTGGTTGTGTTTAAATGTGTCTCTTAAATGTCCAAGCTGCGCAGAAAGTAACGTTAGTCGACTCCGTTCCACCCGATAATTATTACTGAAAATAGGAACCAATTATCGCTAACTTTGCAGCCCCCCAGTGAGGAATGACTCGTGATGGTGGGAATGAAGGCGTTGGAGTAAATAAATACATTTTCCTAAATTGTAGGAGTCGCAAATTTTTGCCAGTATGGCCGTGAAATCCTGTTCTAAGTCGTAAAAAAGGTCTTTAAAAGTTTTACATTTAATTTGTAGAAACCTGTAGGAAGCCTGATATAGGTCGATCCTCCTGTCTGTGCCTTTGACCACGGTGCTGATGAAGATCTGGAGTTGGTCGGCGAGCGCCTTCAATGGCAGCTACTAATGTGCTAATGCTAATTGCTAATGCTAATGGTAGGTACTGTGTGCGTATTAGGAGGGGTTACATGCAGAGACCGAATTTCCCTACAGAGATTATACATTTAGTTAACCTTTAATTTCTAATAAAAATAGCATTCGACCCTAACGTTCCGATCACTGACACACAAAGTGGTTTTAACATTATCCTCTATTTGCCTCATGTAAAATATTAAGGAGTTGTTTGGTTTTGTTTTTTTAATATTCAATTGTGATATCAAGATTTCAAAAAGCTGTCTATTTCATTTGGTTCTATTGCTTTTTGCAATATTGCAACTTTGGTGCTTAAAGGGTTAATTGTAAATATGTTTCTCCAGTTATAAGTAGAATACGGCTTTAGTTATTATCACTGAAGTATGTTTTGCCTTGAGTTTATGTAGACGGGAAAAAAAAAATCATTAAAATAATAAATCGTCCATAATGTTTACAGCAATTGAAATGTAATTTTTTTGGTCACATCACCCAGCACCTCTTTCTTTTTTTCTTTTTAATGTGTCCCTAATGCTCTTGTTGATGTCAGTGCCTTTTAAATAAATCAGTGCAACAACGTCACACACAAAACAAAACAATAGAGCTCTGCAGGAATACGCCGAATTTTGCACAGGCAATCGTTAGCCGAGTTAGTTTTTATTCTGTCAACACAAAGAAAATAAAGAATATCACTTATCAGGTCTTTATAGTAAATTAATAACTCCATTTGGTTGATTTTGTGAGATTGGAGGAGATGTTTTCGCAGCACGCAGCAGCCCTGTCACATTGATATTTATAAAACAAAAGCTCTGCTGCTGCAGCTATTCATTAGGCAGTTCATTCTCTGACAGGATCACATGTATAACAGCTCAATTCTTTTCTGTCAGAAGTAATGCATCTCTGGCAGAGACGATTATAATTACAGCGAGCGCGCAGTCCACACAGTCAACGCCTCCTGAGCTGGTGTGTCAATAGGAAGAGGTGAGCGGATAGAAATCAGGTTTATAGATCTGTGGTTCACAGGCAGCCGCCCCTCCACCAGAGGCCCCGGGTTTTAATTGCTGTCTGACCAGGATTGGTTGTGTGTGAAGATTGGTCGCGTTGATATGAGAAGCAGGGGGAAGGAATGGTTTTCTTTCTCTGTGGTTGTTGTATTGACAGCTTCTCATCCTGGAGGAGCTGATAAGAACACGGGATCCAGGGAGACACACAGAGGAGTGGATTGCATTTCAGGGCCGGGAATCAGAGCTGTTTTTGGGGTCTGTAGCGGGCCTCGGAGAGCCCCCCCAGCGCGCTCACACTCATATTCCACACCTATGAAGGCTGGGTCTAACTGTGTTACTCCACAGCCACGGGACAGAAAACGCCAGAGCAGGTGGCATACGTGAGCCGTAACCTTGTAACATAAATGAAGCAGCTGCATGCAGAGGAGCATCGTATTTAAAATCAATGAGAGAAAGTGCATTGATTTACAAAACAAAACACAAACACAGGGGAGCTGACTGCATGTGTTCTGTTCGGTCACACTTTGAGCATCTGCACTGAACACCTGATAAAGTCTGTTATGGTTTGACTGTACAGACTATACAGGTGCCCATTACCAACATTACATCTACTGATCTAAAATGCTTAATACATTCTGAACCACTGATCCTATCAATATACGTAAATAATTAAGATAAAATACAGTTTCTCAGCTTTACATCGCCATTAGATATAACGGACGTTCAGAGGCTTCGTAGTGAATTAGGAAACAGTCATTTTCTGCTAATTCAATAGAAGAACCCGTGTAATTTGACCTGTACGGAACAAAAGTCCCGCAGCTTTACTTAAAAAAATGCTGTCCATTGCAAAGGACATACCATTAAAAAATAAATAAATGAATAAAAATTTAAAAATGCATCTATCTCCGTTTTATTATGCAGTTTCCAATCAATATAGTTTTTTAACGTAAAAACGCTAAAACGTTCACTTACCTGAGTCTCAGGAAGATATGACCGTGGTTGTAGATACTTGTTTTATGCTCAGTTAACGATATATTTTGCTGAAGTAGTCTCTTTTTCATCAGTGTTAATGTAATAACCCTTGAATTTACTCTTAGTTTTTTACAAACACATGCATCTACAGTATAGAAAGTACCTGATTTTTACTGAAAGTTTTAGATTTTAAGAAATACTGATAAATCTCTTTAAAAAAAAAAAAAAAAAAAAAGGTTATGTGTAGTAAAAAAAGAAAAGAAAACAAAAATAGTTCTGGGTCTTTAAGGGTTAACACTGAAACCTCCAGCACGTATGTGGTCTTGTACCAATTCTGCACACATTTTGTTAGTGTGAAAACATTTCCTGCGTTTTGGTCGATCTACACGTTGTATTGTTTTAACATCATTCAGAATCAAAGTGTGTATGTTTTGTTGTCTGATTTTAGGACATCGAATGCCAAGAAAGATGAATTAACCCAAACACTGATGTCATTTTGATTCACATATCTCCATTACTTAATTAGAGCTGCAACGGTTACTTGATTTGCTGCCAACTCTTAGGTTAATCTCCAACTATTTTGATATTTTTAAGATTTCAGTGTCTTAATTTGTAATATTTTCTGGTTTCTTTAAGCCTTTAACCAATAAATTGAATTTCACATGTAAAGATATCACACTGGGCTTTTGGAAAACACTGACATTTTTCACCATTTTGTGTATTTCCATATGATTACACAGTAAGCCAACAGCAGGAACTGACACAAACTGGGCAGAAAGTGTATTAAGGACAACAAAGGAGACTTGCCGTGTTTAAGATATGGCGTCGGGAACCTTTTGTGTCGGCTTTTCTAATACACAGGTCTGTTTGCCCTATCGGACCGATGGAGCTCTGAGGTGTGTATCTATATTTAGATGTCGGTAAAATTGCAACCAAGTTATATACAGCAATATTTCTTTTTATGTATAAAACAGGAGGAGTTGCAGTGACATATCACACATTTGACACGTCCCACAGCACCGTTTCCAACCACCAGTGGGTTTGCAGATAGCCAGCGAAAAGTGCACACAATGAAAACTGCATAATGTAAACCGCAGGTGGGTTATAGATCTGATCTGGTGTTGGAATTTACATAATCACATTCTGTTCATGAACTATCCTGTGGTTGTCTACCCGCAACATCAGGCGTCACAAATAGCCTGTCATTTTCCTGGGATAGTTTGGCTGCGGTAAACACGTTTTTGTGGATGAAAATGGTCTTCTACAAAGATCTGTCTGCTCATAAGTATCTGGGACACTTAGACAATTGATTGCACTATTGTAAACAGTTCATTTTGATGCACGTGCTGCCCTGCAAAATGTGCACCATCCATCCATCTTCTGAACCGCTTTATCCTCGAGAGGGTCGCGGGGCTGCTGGACCCTATCCAAGCTACCTATGTGCGAAGGCGGGGTGCACCCTGGACGAGTCGCTAGTTCATCGCAGGGCTGACATATAGAGACGAACAACCAATCACGCTCACATTCACACCTACAGGCAATTTTTGCGTAACTAATTAACCTATTAGCGCATGTCTTTGGATGGTGGGAGGAAGCCGGAGTACATAGAGAGAACCCATGCAGACATCGCAAACTCCACACAGAAAGGCATCAGAATCAAACCTAGGACCTTTTTACTGTGAGGCAACAGTGCTAACAACTTCTTCTTCAAAAGGACTGGTTTAGCTCTAATGAAAACGTTTCATCTCTCATTCAAGAGGCTACTTCAGTTCTAATAACTGGTGGGGGAAACTGGACTTATAAACCTACAGGGGGAGTGGTCTGTGTGGGTGTTTATCCCAACTTAAGTGTTAGGGTCGTGTGGGGGGTGTTAGTGGGTATTGTCTGTGAGTTGACCAGAGGGGTGGGTCACTGTCTAACAGCTGGTGCTAACCACTGCACCCCTGTACCACCCAAATGTGCACCATATGCATTTTATTTTCATGCATCTCAAAAATTAAGTTATGTAGACACTCAAAATCAGTTTTCAGTGGTTTTAGCAGCTCAAAAATGTGACTCATTTGGGAGAAGCAGAAGAAAAAGAAGAAGACTCCGTCCAGATGGCCATAGGACTGGGAGGAAACTCCACATATAGAGCGGGGATCACATCACCAATCGATATGTGATGTGTAACAAAAGCCAAATATCAGGGCTCACCAAGACCCGTATCTAACCCAAGCGTAAAGTGACATCACTCCACGCACTTGACTTATTGCTCCTTTTTACTCCCTCTACGAGACTGGAGAACGTAGAGCGCCGCAGGACAGATTGCACAATGTGTGTTGTAGATCTCTCTGCCAGAAGTACATTACCCCCACCGAGCCGCTCAGTTCACCCTGTGAGAGATAATTGTGACCCCTGCTGAGAGGGAAGAGCCGAACTCGGAGGAGCCTCCCTGTGTTCATCACCAGTCGAACGTTTCAAGCTTTTCCCCATTCGAGTTCCAGTGGTAATCTCCAGCTCATTCCTGTGATGCTTCTCTTATATCCCCTCCATCTCTGGTGCTTGTTACAGTTAGCTGTGGGGTCCCTTGTCATGTTCCCAAAGCTGTTCCCTCGCAGCTTTTTCCATCGGCGCTGTGCAGAAATTATCAAAACAAGATCATTTCAGAGTGTATATCATTGGAACTGCTACAACTTTCTACTCATATTAGAGTTCACGATTAGAAAGGGTTGATATTTGAAGAAAACGCACTTATATCCAAATATATTTTTAACATTAGTCATCTTATTCCCTATAATCTCCCTGCTCCTTTACTGTATTTAACAGCTGTGAATTTCAAGATAGATGTTGGAGTATTTGGGCCGTCTTTAGAAAAAAAAGAGTAGGATTTTATATAACATTACACACTTCACTATCTATAGTGTAACAACAAATTATTATTAATTAGACTCAAGTCAATAAAAAAAAACAAAAAAACATTTCCTACTATAAAAAATAGCTACTTTTTTATTTATTCGCGTGGTCGACTTTGTGGAGACATTATTTACATTATTATTTAGGAAAGCTTTTGGTTGATGGATTTATCCGTTTTGTTTATTTTATGAAATTATTACCCCACCCCCAAGGGGAGGTGAGGGTATTGTTTTTTGTTTTTTTTTGTTTTTTTTGTCTGTTTGTGTGTTTGTCAGCAACTTCACACAAAAACTACTGGACCAATTTCCATGAAATTTTCAGGAAAGGTGTGAGGTGGTCCAGAATAGATCCCATTAAATTGTGGTGAATATAGGTCAAAGGTCAAGGTCACCAAAAATGTGTTTTCAAAGTGATAAGAGATATGATGTTACTTACTTGCTTACTTATTTCTATTGGTTGAACAAAAATATTTGGGCTCGAGCCACCCATGGGTGTCAGATTCCTATTATAAAATGAATATAAACTCTGTGAAAAAGCCTAGTAGTGATCCAGTGGTTTGGAAATTAACCCTCATTATTCCTTGATTCTAAGGTTAAGTGAACGTTTCTCCTGTTATCATAGTAATATTTTCAGCTAAACCCAAATTACACACTGAAAACAAATAACGCACTGTCTCCCTCCCAGATATAAAATAATGTTCATTCATAAGCAACAAAAGCACCTCTGCTCAGCAGCAGAACTAATGTGGAACGCCTTTGTGAGCTATCAGTTTAATGTCAATGTAGCAGAACACACACAGTGCATTGATGATTAATGCGTATATATGTTGATGTTGTCAGACAGAATTGCGGGGTTTTGTCATCGGAGCACAGCAGTTTGGCAATGGTTTGGATGTGGGTAATGTTTATGCTGAGGGTGAATCACTATTCCATACTCATGGTTTTGTTTGACAACAGAAACAGAAAAATATGTAAATGAGAACAGCTTTAGAGTGAATTCAGCTGCACTGGAACAGTAAATGTGAGCACAGAGAGCAAGAGGGTGCTGAATGGAGGGGTAATGGGCTGACGATCTGCAGCCTGTGCAGCGAAGGCAACACCACAAAACCTTGTACTGAACAGCCCCGTTTCCACTGACTGTCTCTGCAAACCACAGATATGTATAATGTCAGACCAGTGACCAGATATTACATTCATATCAATTTTTGTGGTTAGGTTCAGACACTGACAGCACTGGAAAAAGTCCACAAATGATAAAAAAATTACTTGCAATGTACTTTTTTTTTTTTTTTGTACAATGATCTGTCCCAAAGGGTTTTATTGACTAAACCTAAAAACAACAGGACTTTAGATGTGCACTCCAGCCTCTGGTGACACTGTCTGGGACCCTGACCCCCTCCTGCCGCTGAAGAAAGGCCAAAATGTTGCACAGCAGGTTCAACGCTAAAAAAAATATATATCTGGAAACATGTTTTTGTTGTCACTGGGAAAAAAAAAATCCATAAGTATCTTTCAGCCTGCAGAAACATCCAACACTAAGTACTTTTTCTTGGTGATTAGATGGTGTTTGAAACAGTTGGAGTTACTTCGTTGTGTGCTTTACATATACTTCCTGTTGTCAGAACTGTCTGTACTTTTCTTGCAGAGTAGTACATTAACTAGAAATAGTTTCTGTGCTCCTGCTGCATTGTTTCCCATTGTCTTGTATTTGCCACTTGTAGCTGCAGCTCTGTAAAAAAAAAAATAATAATAAATTACATATATATTATATAGGTCCTCTTTAATATCTCTTTTCTATCTATTTTACTGACTGCCCTATCTTTATTCAGTTCCAGTCGAGTCTAACTACTGTTCTCGTCTCACAACACAAATAAGGCCCCTGGCAATCGGTGGTGTCTACCTCATTATCATATTTATTTAAAGTATCATATGACCCATTTCATTCCAACATGGGTTCCTCTCGTCATGATTGAGTAGTCCCATATTTAAGGGTAGTCTCCAGAGAGGCTGCTGTGCATAATGGGAACATTATTAAGCATAGTCAAAGGACTGTCCTTGTCATTAAAATGAGAAGCGAAACACTTCTTCTATTCCTAACTAAGCATTGTTTTAGGTTACAGCAACTGCATTAATACAGATACAGTCAAAAAGTGCAGACTGTAAAACTGGAGCCGTCGATCTTTCTGTGGAGAGAAATCCAACTCAAGCGATCAATGATCTGTCATGTAAGCAATACGAGATGAAATACTGAATATGTTTGCCTGGCGGCTGGTGATATAGTATATAGAGTTGTGTTGGTGAAAGGAAAGGGCTGTGGTGCTGCCCTTTGTAACGTGACCAGTCTAATGGACCACATCTGATGAATGGTCATGATTGTACCAATAATACAAGGAGGAATCTGTCTGATTGCCAGGTATACACATCAGCGCGAGGTTTAATGGCTGAATCTGTCACTAACCATCTCAAACTCGTTTACAACGGCCACTGGCCTGTGGCTGGTAATGGAAGATTAATAGCAGGCTACCAGTCCATCTCTGATCGGAGTTATCGAATGGTTTCCCTTGGATACGTTTCTCAGGACTTGGCCCACGTCTGGGGCACTATTGATCGGCCTCTTGCAAATTTATGGTTATGTTTCTTCAATTTGCACAAAGGCAAAAACATTGTTGTCTCTGCTGGCATCAGTCATTGACTTCCTGCAGATGTGGCTGCGGCAGTAGGTCTCAACTCTATCTGTCCCTCTGTCCCCAGAGAGCCGAACCCTCTCCTTTGGTGACAAGGTGAATGTCATCTCTGTTATTTTATCCATCTAATTGACCATGACCTTCTCAATTCTTTAGATTTAGGAAATGTTTATTGATAAGCATTGCTCCCCAGTGCTTTAAATACTGTACATGCTGATATGATATCACTGGTTTGCTGTTTTAGACTATTCAGCCGATTTCAGGAATCCAGACCGCCATGCTCTTCTTCCTATTGGGTGGTGATTTATTTATTTATTTATTTTTTTTGTCTTATAGGCTTTTAGACACCAGAACTGGATTTTTTTTTTTTTTTCCCATTTAAAAACCTACACTAACCCATCCCGACCTTATAACCCCAAACTCACCTGATTGATTTAACCCCAGCTCCAGGTTTATCCTCATATTGAGCTCCTTCCACGAGGCGACCCAGCCCATTTTGCTCTTCAGGCCATTTCTGAGAAGTCTATAGTGTTTTGATTGACATCTCATTAGCTAGTTACATTAACTACACCATCACAGCGGTAAATATGTCAGCAAAATCCAACCTTTAGGCAGACTTAACTCTTTAACACCCCCCCACCCCCCACCCCCACCTCTTTTCTACTTCAGTTTGTTATTTGGCTCATAGCAGACAA
>JAPQRP010000003.1:22994624-23008057 GCA_037367295.1 Apogon hyalosoma
CCACATCATAACAAATGTGACCTCATAACACTCTGGTTCAGACCTGCTCTAAATGTAGAGTCAATTCACAGACACCAACAGAATCCTCCAGGAGCAAAGTCAATATACAAAAATCTATAAATATGACGAAACTAGGCAACATCAGATAAAAGTACCTGACCAAAAATAGCAAGGTAAAAGTAAACCTAGAGATCATTTTAGGTCAAGTAAATCGTGTTACATTTGACATAAACCTTGAATTCAACAGTGAAACGTCTCTTACACGTATTCAGATTTGACATTTGCAGGTTTTCTAAATAGATTCTCCTGCAGATTTGATGTTATGTGCTTTGAGTCTTGTTTCTGATATTCCAAGACAGGGGATAAATGCATAATTCCTGCTTTTTAGAAGTTTATTACGACACCCAGAATAGCATGAATCTAATAACCCTTCAGTGATCCATGTAGCTGCATGATAACACCTATTAAATCATAAACTGACATGCAAGTCAATATACAAGAATAATCATCATTGCAGTTTGTCATCCATCTGTGCTGCTACAGTGATGGACAATGCAGCTAAGGATTGCACTATTACAAAAGTGATATTGATGTGTATGAATAATAATAAAAAATAAAAAAAATGGAGGAGAAGAAATGTGGGCATGGTCATGGCCCAGGATTCCAACTTACAATCCTTGCCAATTTTTCAAGGAGACCTTGAGGTAACTCCTTTTTTTAGCCTATGTAGATGTACATGCTGCGTTCCTGTTGGTTTGTGGATGTAGGTCGTAGCTGCTTTCTCACTGTAGAATGGTCATCTGAAATGTTTACTCTGGTCACAGGTTATCTTTAGTCACAAAACGGTGACAGAGGCTGTTTGTGAACTTCCCACAGCGCAACATCTGTTTCTGAGTCACACTTTGTCAACGTTCTGGGGTGCACACAATCACCCTGGATTTAAGGGTATTTTTACTTCACTTACACAGATATCATAACATATTACACATTATTGTTGCATTATCGCAAAGTTGGTGTATCATGACACTATTTTTGTTCCATTTTGTAGAATTATTCTGTACATTTAACCTTTTCTAACTGATTTAGTGCAATATTATTCTCTGCATTTGATGTTTTTTGTGTGTGAAAATCAGATAGTTTCCTGTATGTAATTTAGTGATTTTGTCGATATTCATGAAAGCTCAGAGTATTTTCAGAAGCTATTACATAAAAACAGAGAAACTGAAGAAAAAAGTACTTTTTCAGCAAAATTTATAATTAACTGAAGGTAAAAACAAGCATCTGCAACTGACATTAGTGAAACTACATGTGTTTTACTGGTGAATCAGTGTTCCAGAGGATGATTCAGAGATTCAAAACATGTTATTGTCATGTGTACAGTAAAGAAAGAAGTTTCCCTGTACAATGAAAATCTTACTTTGTCGTCCACACTGAACGCCAAGAGAATGTAAGATGAATAAAAAAACTGAAGAGTAATTTAACTAGGAAATTAAAACCAAACAAAATAGAGTGGCATTAAGAATGGCATGCAAAAGGAAAAGAGCATAAAAGATATAAAATATTTCAACTACTATTACTCAGAGAAAAATATATTTTTACATAAATGTGTAATATCTGGGTAACTGTGCAAACTGTCAGAGGTAGACGGTACATGACGTGCAAAACTGCCTGAGATAAATACGATGTTAAACGTGCAATATATATTAAAACGGGAAAAGGGAAAGAAACATTCCACTACAGAGTCTCTGAACATTCAAAAAAGACACAACTGATGCCACTGAAAGGCCAAGAACAAACGTTTTACATTAATTATTTCAATGTATTAATACACTGGGGGGAAAAAAATCAAAATCTTACCAAGTGTATTTTTCTCATTTCTAGTCAAAATATCTCATCGCACTTAAAATCTGACCAAGCAAATTTTCTTGTTCCATTGGCAGATTTTTTTTTCTTGAATTAAGCAAAAAAAAAAAACAAAAAAACAAACAAACAAAAAAAAACATCTGCCAATGGAACAAGTAAAAATGATCTTGGTAAAGATTTCTTGAAATGAGATTTTCCAGATCTGTTGTCTGAAAATAAGTTCTTTATATCTGACTGAAAAGTTACTCTTTAGGTGATTATGTCTTATTTTAAGTGTGATGAGATATTTTGACTAGAAATGAGAAAAATACATTTGGTAAGATTTAGATTTTTGCAGTGTAGGGTTAGTTAGTTTGAAAAGTTATCAAATATTTTCCATCAGTAGAAGTTTTGTCTTTGTAGGTTAATGGTTCAGCTGAGTTTGACAAAACAGTTGAGTTAAATGCTGAAATAACAGCTGATTCTCATACTTTTTTAAAATGAAAAAGTATATAAAGGTAAATTTAACATTTTAAACATGCAAATATCACTGAAATCCAATGTTAAATCTACATGTTTAAAATGTTAAATCTCCATAAATATGTTTACGGTTTGATGTGTTTTTTTTTTTTTTTTTTTACAGTATTGTTCCGATAGCTGACAGTTTTTTTCTTTAAAAACAGGATTTATTTTTCAGTGAAATATAAGCACAATGGGTTGACAGTACAGTTGTTTTTCATTGTAATCTCACAACTTGTACCTTCACATGATTATTACCTCGGTGTCAAACTGTGGAGGTGGTGTAAATTACATGTGCATTTATTAACAAAAAAAGATATAGGCATCTGTAACCTTTTTAACCCTCGAACTCTGCCAGCACTAACTGAAATGACAGAAAACTTAAGTTCAGCAGTTACACATATGTTCACCAACACCTACACTGTGTCTGTCAAAGCGTTCACTGCTATAATTCCACTCATCCTGTGCAAACGATGGAATCACCAGGCACCTGTAGAAGTGCCCGATTGACTGGTTGTAACCTGGTGACCTCCGTTTCTTTACACGTTTTATGCATGAGGTGACTCACACAGGTCATTTCTGATAGTAGATGAATTAAACCAGTTATAGAATAAAGTGAGAACATAAAGTCGACCAGTGTTGAATCTACGGCCCACTGAAAAGTCCAATCCAGCCCAGGGGATGAATCTGCAAAAATTACACTGAAGACATTAACGGGCAGGAGGGTCAAACTCATTTTAGCCCAATTTGATCTCAAGGGGGTCGAACCAGTAAAATAAAAGCATAATAATCTCTAAACAAGTGGTTCCAGGCACAACAAACCCCGCCCCCACATGTATTGCAGCTTGTTTTGGCATCGATCCAGCTGATGTCATCATGTCTATGCGTGTGCTGATGTCAGCATATCAGTTGCTTCTATATATGTGCCAAGTTTGAAGTAAACTGAAACAAAATTGATGTTTTTATAGACATGTGAAATGTCTCCCATTATAAGTAAATGGGAGAAAAAAAAATAATAAAAAAGTTTAACTTTGTACTACTTTTCCCAAAATGTAACCATGTCTATTCTGGGTCACTGGCAATCTGTAAACCCGATTTGGTATGAATTCAACCAATAGTTTTGCTGATAGAGTGTTAACAAACAAACCAAACCTAAAACAACCCCCCTCCCTCCGACTCCAATTTCCAAACTCTAAAATTTTAACAATATATTATTCAATATTTTGTGCCTTTGTAGATCCACTGTGATCTGTGAGTTGTAATGTACATGTATAAGTGATAAGTTGAGGCAGAATATTGTTAAAAATATCCTTATTTTTCAGGCTAATATTTCAGGTTGTTCGTGGTTGCTCAGGTTATTCATATGTTTTCTTGCAAGGATAATTTGTAAATATAAGCATTGTCATTTTAATTTAAGTTTTTTTGCACTAAAACAAAGAGAAAAAAAAATGGAGTTCTCATTATTTGTAGACTGCTATTCTACTATACCAGTGTTTGTCAAACTTTTTACAGTGGAGTACACACTGAAATATGTACTTTTAGCCAAGTACCCCCAACTCTCACTTAAGCATTTTTAATTGAAAAAATGAGGCAAAATTTGTTTGTGCACCAAAGGTTTCTGTATTTATTTTCAAAACTTTAGAAACAAACAACATATATTTGACTTTTATAAAAGTTATATATATAAATAACTTTTTTATAAGTACATTTTGTGTCCAAAACATAAACTGAAAAGTGCCCTCTTTATTGATAGGAAAAATAATTTAATTGGTCTTTAATGAATAAATGAACCTTTCATTACAAAAAATAACGTCTTAACTACTCAAATAAACTCGTCTTCAGTAATATAAAAATAATATTAAAATGTTACCGAAGCTTAAACAAGATGATTGACAATAAAACTTGGAGTGTTCATTTTATGACATTAATGTATTTATTGTGCTCTATATTTCAGCATTATTTCTTATTATTTATTTTGTATTCAGAACATGATGACTTATTTAATGTGTTTTTCCCCAAAAAATTCAAGTACCCCCTGGGGGTACACGTGCCCCCATTTGGGAAAGACTGTACTATACTGTTCTATTTTTTGACAAATTTGATAGTCTGTTATGACTCTATCTAACTTGTTAATTTATTTTATATTTATTTTATTTTATTGTATTTTTTACTCCATGCTTCTTACCTACTCCATGTTCTATGTATGAACCAAACCACTGAAGCAAATTCCTTGTAATGTGGACCTCGTTGACTTACATGGCAGTGATTCTATTATTTTCCTGTTCTGTATGTGGCCCCTGAACTAAAATGAGTTTGACACTCCTGCTGTATCATGAATATGTATTCCTGAACTTGGCAGTTGTATTGGTCATTCAAGATCTGTTTACCAGCTTTTTCCTGCTGAAAACCCAGCACTGCACAACACAGCAAATACAGTATTTATATGTAGTGAGCAGTTTCCTATTTACTAATTCATCCCAAATATGCCAAACATAAGTATTCATATTATGTTGAAAATCCCTATTTTTCTTTTAAATGACTAGATTATCACTGAATCTCTCCAGCCCAAGGCCATGTGTTAAACTATTTCCACAAGTTTACTGTGCAATAAAAACTCAAAGATAATCACTGTTACTTTATTTCCAAGAGAAACCATTTGATTTAAGAAACTGCAGTTACTTCAACAAATAGATGCCAGTTGATGTTTTTCCTCAGCCAACGAATCAATTAATCATTCTGAGCTGCTCTGTTCAGTTGGAGCAGGTTTCCATCTGGCGAATGTCAATTGAATATTAACTTTCCTGTTTCGTTGAGTTTTCTATCAACTCCTCCGCTCCAATAGGCTCTTTTTCGTTATAAATCTTTGTCCTATTTGACCCAAATGACTGTTTAGAAAAAACAAGGACGCTACAGTCACATTTTTATAATGTTAATAAAAGCCGTCCCATTCTTCTTTCAAAGATGTTTTTACACAAATGATGCCTAAACAAATACATAAATAAATGTAAGATATTCCCTTTTGTTGTTTTTGGCCTCATACTTCTTTTTCTTAGGTTATGCAAGCAAAGAGGTGTGTTTGATCTTTTCCATAGATGATTTAATACAGTTCACAAAAAGCGTTATTTTACATAGTACATAATATCTTTGGAAATGCCTTGACATTTTTAGAGCAGGGGTTCCCAGATGTTTTTTGATCGCAAAATGTGAATATGAGAAAATAAGATGACAGCACTTACTGCATTACATATAGGGAGAGAGGGATGTGGGACGAAAGAAACAGACAAAATAAGACAAAACATTTGATGACGTTGATTAAACTGTTCTGATTTAAGGCGTTAAATTACTTGGGGTGGTTGTATAGATTTCATTCATTCATTCATTCATTTGTTTATTTCAACCATTTACAGAACACATGCAAGTTCAAAATTCCAAAATCCTTCATTTACACTTGAAAAGGAGTGGGAAGAAGAAAAACGTATTTAATCCCACCCCTATTGTCATCATCAAATAACTTAACATAATAACGTTTGAAATACTCACTCCTGTCCTTAGACTTCAAGCCAGAACAATGAACAAAATAGACCCATACCAAATTAGAATAAACTCATTCGACAGTATTTACATTATAAAACCAAAATGTGTGTGAAAAGTAGAAACAAAGTACATTTCTGGTGGTGTTACTACAGGTAACAGTTAACCATCAACTTACATTATAATATCTGCATGCCAACAATGGTAAGAACACTACAATACCACTGATGGTAAAGACAGTTACTGTAGTAGTAGTTAATCATTTCTTATTTCTCCAGAAGCCAATATTTACAAAATTACATGACGCATTGTGTCGATACATGCATTTTTACAAGCGTTTGCTGCCTCAACAAGTTGTGGAGGGACTGTAGAAACATTAATTGACGCTGAAACGGACAAGTAATGTTACCCAGCCATTAAAGACCAACAAAATCAAATGTTAACATACACATATAAAGACACCCCCCCCATCACCACCAAAATGTAATCATTTGTTCCTTGCGCCACTGTTCAAAACAGAGTCTTTGCTTCGGAAAAATGTCTCAGACTCATTTTGATACTGAAAGTCTGTCCACTTTGGTTAATTTTTACACTATTTTTATTTATTTAGTCCACTCCACTGCATTCCCAAAGGGTCTGGTGAAGCCAGCATTTATAAAGTCATCCTGGTATTTTCATTTAGACATAAGACACATGGTTAAGAAGGAGGGAAAACATCAGCTAAACATCTGATTACATTTTCAGTCCAGGTTTAGTAATAATGATAAGTAAGTAATAATGATAACTATAACAATAACAACAGCACTTGCCAAAAAAAAAAAAAAAACAGACCAGACCAAATAAATAAATAAATAGATAAATAAAAACAGGTGGTGACCGAATTGGTTTCATTTCTGTTATTATATTATAATATTTTATGAAGCCTTAAGTCAATATTTTGCAGCCATCTATCATATATACAGCCAAAGTGTGTCTGAACTGGGATATTCTAACCTTTCCAAGGTCATTTAAAGGAATGGGGAATTCTTCTTGGTATTGTTGTAAATATGACAACACTATAAGAGGCAGATTCACCATAACATACTTTATTATCGCTGATATGTTTCTGTTAAATGCAGATGATCCATCCACTGTGGCATCACTGGTGCTGCTTCCCAATAGTGTTTTAAGTCATCCTCTTTTACTTCCCATCAGCGCCTCCCCTCGGGTAAATCCCCGCTGCCATCTTAAGTGTCATTCCATTTCTCTGAAAAAACGAAGTGAAGTTGGCGAGATCTGAGGGGTTGTATATCATCCACAATGCACTGGGAGAAGGAAGAATGGGGAAGGGGAAGGAGATAAATCGAAGTGATTCTTAAATTAATATGAAATGTCAACACAGCAGAAAAAAAAAACATACAAGTAGCAGACAGGAGCACATTTCCATATTTTATACATAAGTTATTTTTTAGGCCTATAGTGCATGTTTAGTTTTATTCTAAGGTACAACATTTGGATCTTCTCATTGGCTGCCTGTGTTGATGCTGTGTAGCCTGACATTTTGTTGGTTTTGGTGAGGCCTTTGTATTTCGGTTTATGGTTATGGGGTTTCTGTTTGTGATTAACAGCAGTGCAGTGTCTAGCTACAGCTGGACGGTGATTGTTTTGTCAGAGAGTGAATGAGGGCAGGCGCATCCATTCACGATAAAGAATTCATTGCACTCACAAATTTCAGAATGAGATAAAAAATAAATAAATAAATAAATAAATAAATATACTTTTCACATAGCAAAAAATCTCTAGAGATATTGAAAAAAAAACTTTTAAGACCTAAACATGGGGCTAGCTTGTGGCCTTGAAGGCTGGAGAGTCAGCTTGTGACCACAGGGTCGCTGGCTCGATTCCCTGGACTGGCAGAAAAGTTGATAGCTGATGTGCCCTTGAGCAAGGCACTCAACCACCATTTTGCTCTCAGGGCACTTGATATGGCAAGCCCACTGCTCCTATTCTGTAGTGTGTGTGTATGTGTGTGTGCACACGCTCTAGTAATGGGTTAAAAGCATCGGTGCGTTTCTATATACTGACAAATAAAGAATCTTAAATCTGCTGTTAACCAAAAGCATCTACTGATCTAAAACAGTACCACTAAACCTGTCTACACATTGAAATCTTCTGTGTCAACTGATGTTACATTTACATGTGCATTTGTGTGGCGAATGTAGAATGACAGTGGTGATACATGCTTGTTTTTGTGTTCAGTTAATGATATATTTAGCCGAAAATGTCACTTTTTCTCTGTTTTCATATAGTGATATTTGATTTACTCTAAGCTTTTATGAACATCCACACAGTGTTGGGATTAATCGATTACAAAGTAACTGTGATTACTGTAATTTTGTTACTTTTATGGGTAACGAAGTAAGGTAACGCACTACACCAAACATTTTGATAACTAAATTACATTACTGGACTGTAGGAATGTGATTTAGTGCGTTACTTAAGCCAGGTTCCACTGACTGTTTCCAACATGAAGGCACTGTCTAAAATGCTTCATGTAAAAACGATTAACGTAGCGTAATGTCTGAAAACTAAGATCAGTCATCATCGTGTGGACATCTCTAGTCATGCCCACTTTCACCTCTCCAAAACTCAAAAGGAAAACCTCACCTTTTGGAGAGGTGAAAGTGACTCTGTGTTACCTGATTGCATATACTTGGCCTCTTTCATCCCAGGTTCTGGTTGGATTTATCAGTAAGACATGACTTTTTTTCTTTAATAATTGTAATTATTATTATTATTTTATTTGCTGTACTTATATGACTCAGTATTAAACAACTTTATACAACATACGCTATGTTGAAAGATTAAGTTCTGATTGAAAATTGAAAATAAAATGAGTCAAAGGTCATTGTGTTTGTTACGAATACATGGTAAATTTGAACATCTATCAATCACAAAACTGAAAAGTAAAGTAATAAGTAGTGAAGTTACTTTTCAAATGCAGTAACTAGTAATCTCATCATGATTTAAACAAGTAACTTGTAACTAATTACTTTTTTTTGAGTAACTACCCCAACACTGCATCTACATGATCAGTAAAATAAATATAGAAAAATAGATGGTTTTCACTGAAAATAGCAAAATACAGATGAACATATTAGAGTAAATGGCACTTAATAAATGTTAGGGAGGGTTACATTTAGACACAAATTAAACCAAAATCAAATCCAAAAACTAGTTCTAGATCTGTAAGTGTTAAACTAAAGATGAGGTTTTATTAAAGATAATAAACAACCTAAAGTGCAGCACAAAGAAAGTGTAGGTTCTCCTGAATCGTGATATACGACACAAGTAAGCTGAATTGAAAAAAAATCTAAAAGTATATCTAATTTCTTTGCCTGCGTTTACGTGATAAAGTTGAAGGCCATGCTGCATATGTCTGTTCGTATATAAGTGTTGGTTAAGAGTAAGAGTAGATAGAGTATTTCTATTTTGTCAAAAGTTCTTTCACTCCCATTTATGCTTTATGCTAAACATTGTTTTTTTTGTCTCACCACTGCACGTCGAGTTAAACAAACCATCTGCCTCCAGAATAGCTCAACCTCTGAAAAATGTTTGTAGAACAAAAACTCCAATCTACAGAATGAATGCCACCCCATAACGCCGGCTATACCTGGGAGTATTTATGTGCATTTTGAAAGCTGCTGAATCTAGTGGAGAAAGCTTTTTGGAGGCGTGTGGAGGAGTCGGTGCAGCAGCTAAATCTTAAACCACAGAGGTCCATAAAAAGCTAACCACCTACTCAAGTTAGAGATGCATTTAAATGTGTCTGTTTGCCAAAAAGACGAAGTGAGAAGGTGAAAAAAAAGAGTGAGCGCAGACCAGAGCCATACATTCCTTGTGTTGTGCAGCGTGCAAACCCACAGAGATGCAACATTCTAGTACCTTTGCTAATAATCTACGTGTCTGCTCTATCTCTCAGAATTACCTTGTGAAAATGTGTTAATTATCCTTCCCATAAACCGCCTGCACATTCTGTTGTTTTTGCCAGCTTTTCTGCTGTTGTTTCCGACATGATAATCACAAGAGCAGCTTCAAAAGCCAAACATTCACTGTATGTTTCCACACTGCAAAAACAGTCCTACTAGGAAGAGGCTAAATAAAAGTTCATTGTGTTGTTGCGTTAAAGATGAGGTAATCCCGGCAGTTTTTGCAGAAGTGTCTCTACCCTGGAGGAGGAAAGTTGTCAAAAACATATCAACATTGGCTGGGCAGGGCGAAGACATGTAGCTACTTGCTAATTAAAGCTGAATTTAGCAACAAATAAGAAGTGCAATATTTTCCTCTGAACTGCAGTGGGGTTGATAGTTTTCCTTGTATGACATGTGAGTCACTCCAGCTGATCTGTTTGCTAGAACGTTAAAGATGCACCGGCCCTGATACTAATATTAAAACATTCTAACTGGTGCATGATTTTCAAGGCCCTGTCCATATGAAGACGGCTTCGGTCGTATCCGCAAAAGTTTTGTATCGGATAGGCCTTTTGTCCGTTTTCAGTCCACCGGGTCCCAGAGTGGATACATTTGAAAATGCCGGTTTCGCGTCTTTGTCTGTACAACCAAACCGCAATTTTTCGAAAACAATGATGTCAGTAGCGTGTCAGAAGCTTGACGCCACTTCACAACGACACTAACAATGGCGAACTACAGAGTAGCGCTCGTGCTACAACAGCTATTGAACTCAGTGGAAATACTGAATCAAAATCTTCGGCTACTCTTTCATTACAATGAGCAACAAACTACCATAGCTAACAATATTCACTACACGCTCTTGGATCTACCCTGGAGAGGGGCAACCAGGAGCAAATATTGGACCAGACCCGGTAGAATCAAGTAAGCTTTATGCGCATGCACGTCTTCTCCATTTTTTTGCGAGAACATTACAACGTCACATACAGGCCTGGCATGTGTACTACATCGTTTTCAGGTGTTTTCGTGTGGATGCAGATATTTCCTGAAACGACTCCATGTTTACAAAGCACTATTTTGAAAATGACAAAGAAAAAAATCAGATAGGAAAAGATGTGGTTTCGTGTGGACATACATCACTCACTGAATCAATCTTGGAATTCACCTCTCATACACGTCTGTATTATGGTGTTATGAGATTTTCTCCTTCCAACAAGACCCCTCATAGTCTTAATCTGTTGCACCAGCTGATAGTTTACATCATAGCTCTGTTAAGACTGAAAACAGTCACAGTAAAAACCGCAAATCACCTCCATTTTCCGTGTAGCCTGTGTTGTCAAAGATCTGTTAGGAATCGTCCAAACGAGGTCAGAGCCAGTTTTATACTTTCATAAGCCTCATAATCAAACTCACCCGTGTATAGAAGAAACACTGCAAATTCAGCATCAAACTCCATCCTTTTAATTTAGAACAGAAGTAGAGGTAATGCTTCTATTTCTATCAGCTGCTCACTTTCTTTTAATCTGAAAATTGTTTCTTAGTTGTTTCTCATTCCAACTTCGTTTTAGCAGTAATTTTTATCAGATGGACTCGCTACTCCCTCTAGTGGCCACATGAATACTTAGTGACAAGCCTGGCCATGGATGTGAATAAATTGAGTCATATCTCAGTAATACAATACACTGGAATCATTCACAGAAAAAGTAAAAAAAAAAAAAAAATCATTATTTCAGTAGAAATACTGCAAATAAATCCTCTGTCAAAGTGGGTGAGGTGTGCAAACTTTTCAGGAAGATAAAAAAATGTGCGATTATTACAACAAAAATTCATAGTTATCTGTACTGGGATGTTGTGCAGGTGGTCTCTTTTACTGGTTTCTCTGGTAGAAGGTCATGCAAACCATTGTTACTGGTAAAATCTAGTTCAATCTGGTATGTTATATTGAGGGAAAGTTACTTATATCCAGCTTTGTAAATGTTGATAGCTTTTATATAGAAAAACAAGGCTGATGAGATTATTTTTCTTCAATAAGAATCAATTTCCAGAAACACAGCTTTTTTCACTTTCTTGAATTTCCTTGTTTGCGCTCCATAGTCCAGCCGTCAGTCAGGGTTTTACCGACTGCTACAGCTTCCTGTTCTGTCGCTGTGCCCTCTCCCTCCGTCTGGTCCAGTTACAACTTTAATTTTCTCCAGCCTGACATGGTTTGGAAAAAGTTAGTGCAGCTGCGAGGACGCAGGTGCTATGAGCCACGGTGTCATCCCCTCCGGTGTGTGGTCGATAATGAGACTGAGAGAGCGGCATGAATAACTCCATGAACTCTTTTTCATTTCCTTAATCTCTGCCCATAGGCTAGTCCACTAACACTGACTCATTATTTTCCATCGTTTGCTTGCTACTTGATCACACATATCGCTTCCTATGGGGTCGGATAAAGAAAGGAAGGAGAAAAATCCAAATGAAAAACGTTCCGTAATTCAATATCTTTAATAAAGATGGTGAACAAATCTCCTTGTTAAGCCTCATGTAAGATGATTAATTGCAGATTTCCTTCCCTGTGAGCAACTTGTGACCTCAAGTTACTAGACCTAAAAAAAAAAAAAAAAAGGTAGCTGCAGGACAAGTGCTGGGTCTGCTTCGGGCATTGGCCAAGTACAATGCGCTTCACAAAGGCCTTTTGTCATTTTCATCCCAATGATCGTGTCACGGTGGCAGCTCCCTACCGAGGCTCTCTGCTGTATCCCTTTCATAAAATCCCAGGTTTGGTGTGCTCGGGGATCTGCGAGGTGCTTTGGCAGTCCACGATGGGTGACTCAGCGAGCACAGGAATCAGCAGACCGGCCGACACTATCGCTCCCTACAGCAAGAGCCTGGAGCGAGGCTAAGCACTCACAATTGATTTAATCGCATAGAATAGGAGCAGAATATAGGGAGGCTCTGTTCATGTCTCCCCCTGCTTTTAGAAGCTTGGCCATGGACAAAAGGTTAATCAGATATGGTGACCTGCTGGAGACTGTGCTATCAAAGTAGCAAGGGTTATTTTCAGAAATGACTGCAGATTAAGCAATCAATAATGCCATCCATGGGGTCACCATAACATACTCTTCTTACCTCGAAATGCTATCTTAAAAGTCTATTTGCTCCACAAAAAGGAAAATCTAACAATTCTGAAACCAAGACCAAATATGCTATACAATCATCTATAGTTTCATGTTGTCAACCTCCAGTCAACCTCCACGCACGATGTTACCACCTCGCAAACAAACAATACCGATCGATTTTGGAAGGGGATCGTGTCTAACTCTCATGTGGCGACCTCTTGTGGCTGATTGAGGACTGTAAGTGCATGCTAATATTAAAAAAACAAAACAGTACTTCACCGGTCAAATATATAAAGATGAATCTGAGAAGGAGGTGGCTGAGGATGTGGATGTGAAACTTTCCTATTATTAACCCTTACCGTTATCTTTTCCTAACCCTAACCAAGGGTTTTTTTGGTCCTTAACCCTATATAGGGCACTAGAAATACTCTGAGATTCAAAATTTCAACCTTAGTGTGTTATTGAAGGACATAACAAGACTTTATTACTTTTG
>JAPQRP010000003.1:23063332-23086906 GCA_037367295.1 Apogon hyalosoma
AAGAGCTGCAGCATCTGAAACCCACCACAAGGAACATTTGACAGATAAACAGTACCACAGTGCTTCAGTTTGAACACTTGACAGATAAACAGTACCACAGTGCTTCAGTTTCAGCTTCACAGTTTGTCATGTCTTTTATGGATTGGGATTGTCTTTCTCATCTCAACATATATTTTTTATTAGTAAGTTTTGGTTTTTTTTAAATCAATTACTAGAGATTTCAGGCGACCCCATTTGAATTCCAGGCGACCCCACATGGGGTCCCGACCCCAAAGTTGAAAAACACTGGTCTATGTCATAGATGGACATGAAAAGCATCACCAGAAACAATAACATAATCAACATTTAAATGATCTACATTATAGTGTTTACACCTGGGTCAGATATTACAGTCTTATGTACTTAAATATTTATTGTTATTTTTAGCTCACTGGCCGCTAGACCGTGAGTTATTGTGAAGGCGCTGTGTTCATCGTCATTAGTGTCTTTGTCTTCATCATCTTTTCTGGTGAAATTACTGGTCAAATTCATTAAAAAAAAAAAAAAAACAATTATGTAACTTCCTTGGGACAATGTCAACAAACTTTGTTCACAGTTTTGATTGTTTTTTTTTTTTCTGAAATATTAAGAAATTGCCTTTACTTATAATGGTCCATATTTTGATGGCTTATAACATGGAAATAGTTAGAGGTATCAATATAGTTACTATTGAGCACTGATAGGAAGTCATATATGGACTTTGATTTAATTAGTTGAGTTATAATCTAATGAAATTACCACCCACTTCTACTGGGAGACTGAGTTCCTGTATCAAGACCATAGGACTCTAACATAGCGGCACAACCTGAGTATGGACTTGATTAGCTGCATTTCTTTTCAGTTCATCTCATATGATCCCTTTACACCATATTTTTCTATTCACAATAAAGTCCCAAAGTAACTTAAAAAATCTTACACATATCAAAATCATTTCTGACCAAGGCTACACAAAATGCAAAAATGTTATACACATTAAAATAAACTCTCTGTATTTCATAGCAGCATTCTTAAAGCTGTCATTTCTCCCATATTATATTTTACATTGTGTATCATAATACCTTTTCCATAATCATATTTAATATACATTATATACACTATATTATAAAACACACACACGGAATCAGGGGTTCTGTATTACTCTTTACAATTTCTTTAGTAATATCTGAGCCGAAATACCATGTTTTTTTCCAGCCTTATCAAAATGTCTCACCCCCCTCTCAAAAAAACCTACATTTTTTTTACTCAAAGGTAGACGTGTCTTTCATACTAATCAATACAAGGTCGTTATTTTGCAAGAGGCCACTTACTCCCATTTGCAGAGCAGGGTTAGAATGAGCACAGTGGGACATGGTATTTACTTGGAGGTGAGGGCTGAATAGGGCCCTGTGTGAGCCAGTCAAAGCACTCACACTTACAGTAGAGTGGGATTATAAGGACCATACAGTACAGGAGAGTTTGCTTGGCCAGGATAAAAACCCAACAGTCAGTTACTGCATTAGAGCGAATCACTAAAGCTCGCCTCTCAAATCCCTCACCCCGGAATTGGCAGGCGCCTCCTAATAAGCACTCGGTTTCAGAACAAAAGGCAGGAGAGATATAGGTGAGGTGTAGAACAAAACTGGCTGATTTTTTTTACCTCCTGCTAGCTAATTGATGACCTAGATAGTTGAGGGAGACAGCTGTATAACTCACCGTTAAAGGAAAACATGGAGAGGGGGAGCAAAGCAGCGCTCTCCTTTTGTCTCCCTGACCATCTCCAGCCGCTGGTGGAGGTGTGATCAGCCTCTGTTAAGGTGCTATGACTTTGATGGGTGTCTGCACATAACATCCTTCGACACTGTAATGCATGACATTTTGGTTTTTATAGCAAAAAAAAAAAAAAAAAGAATGTGGTGACCTTGTGGAGTCATCTGAGCCTTTGATGGAGGGTTATACGCCAAAGGTGGTTCAGTAGAGACTCAAACAAGCCCGTCATGGTCGTTCATATGCAAACATTCAGATTATGCTTTGAACTCAAGTTATAAAGTGAAGTAGATTTTACCAAAGAACAGTGGACAGTCATGATATATTCTGTAAGACATGACCTGCAATACTGGACGCTATTATATCCATGCAGATGTGTTTTAAGACAACAATCAGTGTTTTGTTTTTGGTTTTTTTTTCCCATAAAGACCCATTACAACTTTTGTGGCAGCTGCCAAATATATATATATATATATATATATATATATATATGTATTCCTCTCCATATAACCTTTCTTAAGTGATTTGTTACCATTTATTATAATATTATTCTCTGTATTTTCCATTTTTCAATGTAAATCAGGTGTTTTCTATATTTAATTCACAATCATGTAGATGTCCATGAATGCTTAGAGTAAATTCAGTGGTTATTGTATCAAAACAGAGAAAACTGACAAAAAGGAGTTTGGGGCAAAATGTATCATTAACTGAACAACAAGCCCATCATGGTCTGGTCTGAACAAGTGTCTCCAACCGCTGTCATTTATGAAACTCCATGGGTTTTACCTGGGGCGCCATAAAGGGGGTACAAACGTGACAAATTTATGGGGCCCAGCATTTCTGGGGGGCCCATAAAGCAGTGGAGGGGGTCCAGTGGATACAGATTAGAAGTTGTGAAAATTTGGTGTAAGTGTCTGCTGTATAATAGAGGCAAAGAAGCTGGGAGTCAGACATTGAAAGCATGTTAAGTCTCACTTTCGCTTTCATTTCACAAGTTACGTTAGTCATGGACTGCACACCCATGTATATAACTGCCCCCCACCTGCTCCTACAAATTGTCAAGATGCTGAATTTTATAAAGGGCCCACGACGTATGGCTTTCATGGGGCCCACAATTGCTTGTGGCGCCCCAGGTTTTTACTGGTGAATCAGTGTTGTAGAAGATGACGGTGTTTCCACGTTCACTACAGATCCTCTGAACGTCCAAATGTTATATATCTGTTGACCATGAAAACCTGAGAAACTGCATTTTACCTCAATTATTTACATATATTGATAGGATTAATGGATCAAAAGTAATTTAATATTTTAGATAGATAGATAGATGGGTTTAGTTGCCAATGGCTGTTTGGGTCTTTGAGGGTATCTGCTGCTATTGCCAGCCACGTTATCATCTTGTAGGGGAACATCAAGGAAGATATTATAAACATATTATATTATAAATATAACAATACACATATTCTAAACAACTAGTAAAGTACTGATGTTGCCAAAGTACAGTTATAACACAGGCTATGATGGTGGGAGGAAGATGGGGAGCCTGCCTTTGCACATGCAAAGTCCATAAGTTATGGATCGCACAAATGAGTTCTACACACAGCTCCACCATTTCCTGAACTTTGAAATGTTATTTTAATCCAGACAGTTGAGGTCTTTAGTTTAATCTTTTTAGTAATTAGCAGTTAATGTTAAGTTAGGATTCCTTTGTTTCACTGTAGTGGTAAAGTTCTTAGGGTAGTATGGGTCACATCTTGGTCAACACAACAGACTGACAGATTAATGAACACAGGACTTTTTTTTTTTTTTTTTTTTTTTTTTTTTTTACTTTAGGCACACTTTTAATTACACATGCCCACAAAGGACTGTAAACCACAGGAGACAGGATGTAAAAACACTGTCAGTATAGGGGTAAACATCTGTTTGACTTAGTCAGATAACACTGGCCCATTGTTGATGACCCAACCCACCTTGCCCACATAGATTGGGAATCAGTTTACAAGGATATAAAAGTGACGTGTGTTAGAATATCGGGGCCCCATCCATGTTTTCTTCTGGGGGGGTCAGATCAAGTCAGTTCCATTAAATTTATAAAAATGAGACCAAAAAAAATCTGGACTAATTCGTGGAGCTTCCAACCAAAGAACACGCTAACAATTTAAAGCAGCTCCTTTATTTCCTGTCTTTGATTATTAGAAGTAGCAGATGCACCTGGATTAATCAGTGTGTCCAGTAATGAAAGACAGGAAATAAAGGAGCTGCTTTAAGTTCAGGAAGTAGTGGAGCTGTACATAGAGCCCATTGTGCCATTAAAATAAATAAATAAAATAACAGCTCTTTTCAAAACTTTCCTACTTTAGCTAAAGTTTGTTTCAAATGGCCCTTTTATCAGTATTATCGCTAGGCTACTGAGTTCATTTCAGCTTGTTTATACCATACTTTTTTGTCTGTCTGCACTAAAATGCACGGTTCACATAAAGTTGAGTTTAATGTATTGGTTTATCGCTGTTGAAAAATTGATGCTGAAGCGTTACCATAAGTCTGTTAGTAGCATGGCCGACCCATGAACTCTGACACACAGTGAGTGTGATTTACTCAGATGCTATACCATTATGTCTGTGCGAAAACATTATTGATTCATTCAAAAAAAAAAAAAAAAAAAAAAAAAAGAAAGCAACTCTGAGTGGACAAAATAGGCTTCTAGCTGAATGTAGAGGAAACTGTGGCGGTGTTTGTTTATTTCATCTAGACATTGTCAATACTGTTACAATTCCAGTCCAAAAATATTCTGAAAAGTTGACTTTCTTGTCAGATTAATACAACCCATTACACACACATAGCCTACACCTCCAGAAAACACAGAAAACTATAGGAAAAGTCAGTTTGGGTGAAAAGTGTCTATCTTATATTAGATGAGAAAATTGTGATTCAGATGGTTAATTGTGATTTTGCCCCTAAAGACGAGTAGACAGTCTTTATAGCAGATCACCAACCCATATATTATTATTTTTATAGTGGTTTAAAGTCTGGGTCTGTACAAATCTATTTTCATCTTGTGACGTTGCAGATTATAACCAGCTGAATAACCCTTGTTTCACCATCCCCTATGGTGGCCACTAAAAAACACAGCCAATGCAGTGACACTTTTGAAGCCTTTACAGTATCTTCTGTTTGCCTCCTTTGAATTCTTGTGATTAGATTTGACACTGACATTACTTCATTTTAGGAAAAGATATAAATGATAAGGGATTGATTTAATAAAGAAAACGTCTGCAAAGATGTTATTAAAAATTGGTTCATAATGTATTTAGTCATAGATTAACCAAATCATGATCTTTTATTAACCTTAGACAAAGAGATTTTATGGCCTAAATCTAAAACCTGAAGAAGATGCAAACTCTAATACCTTGATGTAAAGTTTTGGATATTGTTAATGGAAAACTACAAATATATGTGCAAGATAGATGGGTTCTCCATCTTCCGCCCACCATCACAGACTGTACTTTGGCAACATCAATAATTTAACAGCTGTTTATAATATGTGTATTATATTTATAATATAATATGTTTATAATATCTTCCTTGATGTTCCCATAAAAGATGATAACATGGCTGGTAATAGCAGCAGATGCCCTCAAAGACCCAAACAGCCACTGGCAACTAAAACCATCTATCTATCTAAAATATTTAATAAGTGTTGTTCACTAATCCTATCAATACATACTTTGAAAGTTGAAGTTGATATATTTACATTCACATATAAACAGGGTGTGATTTGTTGGGGGATCAACCCCCCTCTGGTTTTTACATCCCTACTTTTGCTGAATGAATTTCATCGGCAAAAGTAGGTAAAAAAGTAAGCAACTCCAACAATGATCAAAAATAACAGGCAGGTTGTGACTCCCTTTTCTTACACCTATAGCCTACACTGCTGGCACTAACTTTCACCTGACTGTGGGCAGTCTCGGAATTCGCGAACGTCCCCTTGCACATAAATACATTGTATACTTTACCTATCTCTCTCTGTATATATCACCTGCAGACCTAAATTAATAAATTGTAAGATGGTGGGATGGAGGGGCTGGGAGGAGATAAATAAAATCAGGGGCATAATACGTAAGAGCGAGTGGAGGAAGTTCTCGATAAGTACCAAAACGTACCTCTCTCTCTCTCAGTTACACACAACTCGTTCGGACATACACCTGCAAGTGCCATTGTAACATGTTCAACTGCATTTTAATCGATTAGGGTTTACGTTAGGTTTTACAGTCTGATTGAGTTGCCCGTTCGCCATAAATCCTCTGCTGTGTTCGCGTAATCAGCCCTTATCCATGGTCCTGAAATTTAATTAGGCCATCTCCCACATCACAGATGTGGCCGTCGCAGAAAATTAAATGTTTCATATGTTTTTAGTTTGCATTAAAGATGAGTTCAACTGTTCGGTGTGTAATAGGGCCTTCTGTTAACTTATAAAAGAATTAGGCCTGTTGGTTGCTTGATTTTCACGAACAAACAAAAAACAAACACCCGCCCTCTCTGTTTTTTTGACAAATCGCACCCTGTATATACATACACACATTTTGACATGAAACAGTTCACAAAATGATGATTTAAAGAATGGTTTTAACATATCACTATGCTTGTTTACTTGTCAAGGAAAGTTTAAATAAATAATAAATTAGGTTCTGAAGTGTTGAGACAAGGAGGTGATGTAAGCTGCACTCATGGTTGTAGTAAACAGAGTAGAACCGTTGTTTTCCATTTAAAATGGTTGTGATTCAAGTTCTCTCCTAGAAACGGAAACAGCTGACGGGTCATGTGAGTTCAATGTTCGCTGTGTCAGAATGTATTACGGAAAAGTGTTTTCCTCTCCCTTTAAGTGCATTAACTCTTTTGAAAACAAACAGAAACCACTAAAATTACATTAAAGCTAGAGGATGGAAATGTTTTCCTCAGACATTTCTACAAGTATAAGATATTTCATCCTTATGTCCAGTCGTCAAACCAATGACCAATACGTTTTTATTAGTTAACTGTCAATGGTTATTTAAAGGGACATTTACCATTTTTATTTATATGTCAGGTTCAGCTCTCAGGAATAAAAGCCAGAAGAAAGCAAAAGAGCAGCTCTGAACAAGCCTTAAAACATGTTACATCACTTAAGTTATTTAAGGAACCATAGCAGTAGCATTGTGGGATACACAGAGAGTTTGGCCTTGGGATATTAGAACTGAGGACACCCCTGCTTTTGCTGTGGACATTCTTTATGTGTGTCTCAATGGGATTCCGACAATTTACCGAAACACGTAATAGGAGTAAATTAAGCTTGTTACAAAATGAAGTTGTTACTTTTACAGTTTTAGTTGAAGTCATTTGATGTCTTACTTGTATTGTCAAGCTGCCAAACTCCAGGGGGAAGAGGACATGTTAATATACTCCTCCAAGTTGAATCCATTTGTTTCCTCTCAGTAATTTTTCGCTCCAGCACCAGCATTAAGTACTTTCAAGAGTTTTTGGTGTTTTTCTGTGTTCTGGCTCTCAAATTCCCTACCCTGTCAGTAGCTGTTTCTTTTTGCAGCCAAAGAGGAAAACTGCTGGCACCAAAAAAAAAAAAAACCTGACACACCCTCAAACAGTATGCATCCTCTAGATATTTTCAGAGCAACAACTCACTATTTAACAAATTAATGAAATTAAAATTAATATTGACATTCAAAGGAACCCCAGACATTGTAGAAATGATTTTTCTCAAGATGTTTCGTTTTTGTTGTTGTTCTATCAACCCTTTGCTAATTTTTCCTCCCATTGCATCTTCAGTTGTATCAGGGATATTGTAACCTGTTCCTTCCCACCTAATTTGTGTTTTTTTCCTATTTATCAGACCAAGTCCTAAAGCTTATAACCGAAGAGGTCAAAATTAATCACTGACACCTCATTTGAAAGGTTTTTTAATATGTGGCGAAAATACAACTTCTAATTAGCTTTGATTTCTATCCAGGAGATTATTTCAGTAAAGGTTTTGGTGCTTAGGAATACTGTCATATAAAATTAATGAGAAGAGAATCTCAACTTTCTAACAAGGTCTAACATGCATATATTGACAGAATTCTATCGTAGAAATTTTAACATATTTAAAACAAAATGGCTGCGGGAAATCTGGTGGGAATGAAAAGGTTAAAGCAAATAACTAAATAAATAAAGTAGTTGTAACTATCACATAATTTGACAGAAAAGCTTAAATTGTGTTTCACAATGACATTCAGAATATAGTCTTTATTTGATTAGTAAAACAAATCAGTAAAAACTTCATTTGCGCTAAGGAAAGATGCTAATGTTAGCTAGCGTAGCATACAATTCACATACAAACACACATGAATATTAAATATAAAGTTGTTTATCTGTTATCTTGTAGTTTTGTACTTGTGTGTCACTGATGGTAAGTAAATACTGTACAAAATATAAAAGTAAAAATTATAGCTGCAAGGAAGACATTTCTTTCGATTTTCTAAGTGTGCGCTAAGCTAGCAAACGTTTAAATGTCAAACAATAGGCCATTTGCATCCGCTTTCTTCCCCTTTCATTTATCACCCATTTGTAGTTTGGAGCTTAGTTCATACATACTACGTTATCCTAACCATAATATATGAAAAGGAGCCTGTCTGAAAGCAGGATAAGACATCTCAGAAATGCTTCAGTACTGATCCGATCTGCATACAGACAGGAAAAAGTGCTGATAAGTTTTCATTAGGTTCAATAGAGAGCACACCAGCTGAGCGGCGTGTGATTGACATAAGACATGTCTTTGCTCTTTATCTCAAACACACAGATTCTGATTGATCTACGCTCTTTCTCTCTCTCTCTCCGTTGCAGTTTAACTTTGTCGGCAAACTCCTCGGGCCACGTGGGAACTCGTTAAAGAGACTACAGGAGGACACTCTCACAAAGATGTCAATTCTCGGAAAAGGATCCATGAGAGACAAAGAAAAGGTAACGCTTCAGTCTGGTTTTTCAGTTTTATACCTGCTCCTCTACGTCCCTTTATTCCTTTACCATTAAAACATCCTCCCTCTTCTGTACTTAGATTTAATGGATAGAATTAAATGTGAGCTGGACCTGAAAGTGTTTTTAATGGTCAGATGAGTGACCAGTGCAGAGGGCCTTGTGAAATTGTAAGGATTACTTTATTTCTCAGTCGATGCCCCAAGAAACTGATATGGTTACGCATTTTTTTAAAAAACAAACATGGTTTTGGGTGATGTTAAAAATGTCTAAGCACTACCTCTTAGAATTTACAAAAAAGAAAACCTTCACGTGAGGCTCATGGACCACGGCCATTTCAGTCTGAAGGATCCTTCCGTCGTAGTCACTTCCTTCATAGACCAGATAACATCAATTCACCCCTAAAGGAAGAAGTCTAACAAGACGTCTAGCCCTCAGATCAATGGATCTGTAACACACTGACACACATGACAGTAGGATTTAATAGAAAACTAACCAAATACATTTACATGTGCAATAATAAAGGTCAAACAGCATATATGTGATGTGCTGCAACACGGACCAAACTTCATCGAAATTTATCCCAAAGGTTAATATTTATAATCAACAAAAATCATTTCACATCTCATGTGTGTATGATTTAACTCTATATTAATTATTATTTCATTGTGTGACCCACTGTAAATTCAGGGAGTATCTTTCCTTCTATGGATGACTTTAAAAATAAGTATATCACTCTCTTTGTTATGATTTTATCTATGCCTCATCTCAATATCTGTTTTTTTTTTTTTTAAAGATTTTCTTGATGTTCACTTTATCCATTGAACTGTGTTTGCATATGATTTGCTCAATATAAAGCAAATAATCTGTCTCATCTAATAAGATCACCTGATAATGATATTTAAATACATTTTTCACTGGTGAAGCAAACTATCCTTTATTCCTCTTCTTTGAAGATTTATTTGTGTTTTGTTTTTGTTTTTGTTTTTTTTAATTAGCTGCATTTTTAAAAGACTTGTGTAGAGGATTATGGGTAATATGGGCAGATTATGGGTCCAAGGACGTAGAGGATCCACACATGCATCCTTTAAATTTCTCCCTAGAACTATCCTAGACATTGGAACAGTCCTTTGGTGAAATCTGATGATGTGGCTTTATGTAAATGCATCCTTGAAAGATCCTTCCTTGAGATTGAGAAATGGCTCATGTATCAGGTCCACACAGACACAAAACCTCCTGGACAAATATCGTATATACTTCAAATTTGCAAACTTAAGTTGTTAAAATGTTGACTTTTTATTGAACAGTGTTACAATAGTGAATTTCAGCATTTGATTGTTTAGTCAGAAATTGAACAACAGGGCCCGCTCACAAAGTCACATGTACATCAGCAGCACATAGACAATAACACCTCCTGAAGCTGTATGCTAAAGCTAACAGGAAGTTTGCAGTTTTAATTTGAACAAAACAATTTTGGCCAATTTTTGCCATTTCAAGTCTATGTATTAATGACAAAGGAAGAGATACTTCATCAGTCTGAGTGAAGACGTACAGTACCACATCAGATGGAGTACTATTATAGCATAGTAGTGGTTAGGGCTGCACGACTTTAGCCAAAAATAAAATCTAGATTTTTTCATCTAAAAACTTTTTGATTTCGATTCAAATTTTTTGGGTAAAACTACACAAGACAACAGAAGCCAGCATGTCGTTTTCATCAGCAGCCCACAATGCAACCCACTGCTCCCTACCTCAAATCTGTGATGGTATCATGGAATCTCAGAAAATTCCATGATGGGCCCACAGAAGTTATACCAATGTAAGTAAGTGACAGGCATGTGTACGTGGACCACATAAGATGAGTGATCCCCATGCGGTTATATTTAAATTGGGGGATCCGTGCGTGGAGGAGACTGACTCAGGACATGCTGGAAGGATAATATCTCTGGGATGGCCTGGGGACGCCGTGGGATTCCCCCGGAGCTGGTGGATGTGGCTGGGGAGGGGGCTGTCTGAGCTACTCTGCTGAGGCTGCTGCCCCAGCGACCCGGACCGCAAGAAAACGGTACAGACTTCTGTGAAAGACCGCTCTCACAGATAGGAGTAGGAGCCTACGGTAGCCTGGAGGTGCCCAGCCCGGAGACATGAGAGAGATGAAATCAATTTCACAATTTCCCTGTTTTAAAAATTGTCCATAGTTCAAAAAATCAGATTTTGATTCAAAATCACGCAGCCCTAGTGGTGGAGTAGTGGTTAGTACCTACACTTCACAGGAAGGTTTCAGGTTTGATTCTCAGTCAGATCAGAGCCTTTCTGTTTTGATTTTACCTCTTTCGTCCCTTCACTGTGGCGTTTTCCTCCCGTTTCCCCCTCCAAATTAAAATACACAGGCTCTGTGATGTTGCTAAATGCTAATGCTAACACTGGGTAGTATGTGTGTGTATTACGATGGGTATAATGCAGAGATCAAATTTCCTTGCAAGGAAAATAATCTTTTAAAACTTACTTAATGGTACTTGCTTTAATTATTGTAACTGGTAGAAAAAAGTGACCTAAAAATCAATGCCTCGTATTTAGACTTTGAACAGTTTGCCCCAGTAGTGAAGTTTTCATGTGATTGACAGTCCATGGGTGACATGGACTGCATCATATTCTGAAAAACAGCCATCCTGAAAACAAATTTCAAAAGTTTATGGAAATCTGAATGATCTTTTGGGGCATCACAAACATCTGACATCTTTCAAAAACCCCAGACTTCAAAGCAGACACAGAAATGTGCGATGCAATCCAAAGTAAACTGTATATAAAGCAGCGCAATCTGCATTTATGATTTTGTTTTTATATAAACTGAGGGTAGGGCAGACGAGGATAATTTGCACATAAATGTATACAAATAGTGTAAGGTGAGGAAGGCTGAATGGAAAATTTGGAGCTTAATCTATTTGAATGAAGCTGATTGTCTTTGATCATGTTGCCACATAAAAAGGGGTTATAAATGACTCTAACCGGAGCTCTTTAGTGGCACAATTGATTGCTGGCCGGACTGGTTAACTGGGAATAAATCGACTTCACTTGGCTTGTCTGTGTCTCGCTCTCCCTGTGTTTGTCAGCCGTGATTTGTTGCCAGCGATGATTCTCCCTATCATACAGCACATTCTTTTTGATTACTGTGATCAATAGTCTTTGATGGTCGACTCCTCTCAAGTACCTGGAGAAAAAAAATCTGTCATGGAGAAGTGCTGACCTCGGCAGCCCTTACCTGACTGTACAAACACGCTGTGGAATTTATGACTGACAGCTTTCTATCGCTAATGCTCAGTGCAACACGCCTTCCGCTTCTTTAGGGGAAAGAGGAGGCACCACCGCTGCAAAATATTACTTAATCTTCCGCTGGTTGCTGACTCTGTCTTGAGCTTCATGGCATGTGCCGTTGTAGTTTTCAGTGTACGAGTTTGACCAATGGAGGAGGTTGAGTGAATGTGTCCCTTTTCTTTAATTTGATGGATTACACTTACACTGTATGTCTCAGTTTCTGGCTCAAGCACAAATTATATTTTAAAATGGACAATGACATAACGCTGTTTCATGTTACCTTGGACAGTTGCAGTCCAAATATCACAAAACATCTCTAAATATCATGTTTCTTTCTTTGACAAACCACAAAGTCTGCAGGACAGAGTTATGTCAGACCAAGGCAGCATCTGGGTCTTGACAGTGATTGGTCATTACAGCTGACAATCACCTGTTTTCTACCTTCTCCCATGTTTAAAAGATCTGCCACTGGCACTTTTGAAGCCTTAAAACAGAGCCCAGAGAAGGGTCTGAAGTCTAGTTTCCACTCAGACTACTTTTTATGATGTACACTGCTGGTCCTGAGTACGGATTTCATTTCATGTATATACATGTGATGTTAATAAATTGAGCCTTGAACCTTGAATTAGAGAATGATGAAAGGTTAGTGTGCAGTTTTTGACGAGTAACACCAAAAATACTGCCCATAGAACCCTCAATCAGACTTCATCAATGATAATTTTACTATTTTCCACAAAAAAAAGCTATTTTCAGAGAACACAACCTATATAGGGGGTATGACTCAAAGTTGTCATCACTGTATTTTTTAAAGATACTTACATTATCATCTTAGTTTTATTTCTATATTCATGCATTTTGGCAGGACTGGACTGCTATATAGGGTTGTGGTTTATTTTAGCCTGGAAACTAGATGCATCTGTCTGAGAGCAAATATTCCATTTGCTCTGGCAGATCTGTCTGATTCTGCTCCCATTCGAACTGATTTCCACTCAGACTAGATCAGCTCAAGCCAATCACAGCCCTTTATCTGATACTGGGTAGGTCTGATGTGGCGTGATATGATGACAGGCTGCTACCTTTGATTGTCACCTGTCCTGCAGTGGCTTTTGTCGGTCAAGGACAGTCTACCAATCACACCATAGGAGAGATACCTGAACACAACAAGAACACTCTCTGGAAACAGGTGGAAGGGCCCTGGAACTAACACAAAATATATGCCAAATGATTACATGGAAATAGGATCAACTGCATAAACATGCCACCTGCGCCACCCGTTAACATCCCATTTGAGAAGTCAAGTGAATTACTTTATTCTTTGATTTTTGTTTGGTGAAAAAACACTGAATAGCATGGCAACATTTGTGTTGAGGACCATGTAAATGACTCTTGTTGGAAGCATTTACGTGCATTGGACTAGCGGTTAGCACTTTTGTCTCACACCTCAGTCAGACCAGAGCTTTTCTGTGTTGACTTGACCTGATCTCTCTGCACTGTGCTACTATACCGTATGTCCCAAAACACATTACAATTGGACTTTTCCGCATTGATAACTTTAAAAATAATTAAACAATCTAAATGCTATATCTGGGTGTGAAACTATAACTTGTTACCTACATGTCGCAGAAAACCTCATTTAATTTGGTTCAGTGGTCACGGAGAAGTGTGGATCTTTGTAAAGCATGTCATGGGTTTGTTTCTTCTAAGTTTGGCACTTGGATGCTCTTGGCATCCATATGAATGAAAAATATTTTGCTCACAACTGACAGGGCAACTAACAAATGAATTCAAATTCTGTGCATAACATTATGTCAGTGGTGTGTACTTGTGTGAGGTTTTGCTGTTGAAAGATGTATTGATCTCTCAATTACCATTTTGCATTTGTTCCCTAAGAAGCTAACATCTGTTGACAAGCATTTCACTTTGATTCTTACCAATCCAATTCTCAAACTGCAAATTCGGTATGGTTGGTCAGCAACTAACTCCTGCTCAAAAGAGATATTTTTGTGTGAGAACACAATGAACAGCTCTGTATTTGAAAGGCGTGAACACAATGGACAACACGTCTCCTTACAAAACTTGGAGGGAAGGGACTTCTGACATGCTTTACAAAGATCCCCATTTCTCCGTGACCACTGAAGCAAATCCAGTGGGGTTTTCTGCAAGATATAGGTAATAAGCTATAGTTTCATGCCCTGAAATTGCATTTTGATTGATTCACTATTTTTAAAGTTATCATTGCAGAAAGTCTGATTGTAATTTTTTTGGGGGGACATACGGTACATTTAGGTTAATATAGATTTATTCTCCTGTTGATGCCCCTTACTAAAGTGCTGATGATCTGGAGTTGGTCCCTGAGTGCCTTCAATGACAGCTCACAGAACCTTAATTGCTTAATTTGCACCTAATTGCTAATGCTACATACTGTGTGGAGAGGTGCCTTATTGTCAGAAGGCCCGTTAGTCAGTGAAGGGTTAGGGTTAGATTTATCAACTAAATCCAATCTAATTTTCTGACTAACAGACCTCACGACAATAGGGTGGACACCACTGTGTGTATTGAGATGGGTAAAATACAGACTGGATTTCCCTAGAAAAGAACAAAGCAAAATAACCTTAAAATAAGTTAAGTAAAAGTCCCACATTGCTACCTTTCTAAATATGAGGAGCTGAAAAAAAAAAAGTACTCAGGATTATTGTAACATGCGTAATATAATGCTATGGAGTTTCTTGATCAATCCAAGAGGTCATCTGGTGAACAACTGCAAATGACAGTTTACTGTGAAGATGGAACCCCAGACTTGTTGTCAATACTAAATATTTCCTCCTGTCTTAAAACATAATCAGGAACCCATGGTTTTTAGCACTTGAAATTCCTTGTTTTAGGCCATGCTTTTGATGGGCTCATGGTAAAAAAAAACAAAACGCTCCTGTATCTTTAAAGTTGTACCCAGAGAAAGTGTGCTGCCACTTAAATTATGTTTATACTGTTAATAAAACAGACTGTGCCGTAGCAGAATAGGAGATTAGTTTGAACTGCTTTCACCCTGTAGAAGATGGAAAAGTGGCTGTACAGTCACTACTCATCAAATGCAGTAGGTTGTAATGCTTCAGCTGGAAGTTAGAGCTGTCTGTTTCCTTTTGAAGCTCTCAAATGACGTAGGCGCTGCAAGAGCCGAGATAATTGCTCAAATATTTGCTGCTGTAGAACCTTGATCTTGTGTTGACAAGAGTGTGAGTGCAGCGAGGTTGGAAGGCACCAAGCCGCCGGGATCAGAGTCTCAAAATCAGCCTTGTGGCACCTCGACTCTCCTGCCGCTGTCAGATCAGGATGATGTAAAGGCGTCCATGTTCTGCACCCACTTCTCGTTAGCGCCATGATTAACTCATCCATTTTCCTCCCTGGGACTTGTACTCCCACTTTAATTTCACTGATAGACAAAACACTCACATTTTCTGGAGTCGACTGTTAAACGCGAGGCGATACTTAGAAATACTTTACTGTGTGTTTGGTCCTTCTTGCTGGTGTGTGTTCTCCCATTATTTCTAAGCGGATTCTCTCATTAACAAACAAATCAAACACTGAAGTTCCGAGAAGACATGTTTGGCAAGTCATTACATTTTTCCTTTTGTATTTTGCATATTTCATTATTTTATGTCATATTGTTTTATGGTTCTGCTATATGCATTGAAGTGACTTTCCCACCAGAACACAACCCCTCGGTTATTCTGAGTGGCAAAGCATGCAGCTACACTCCTGCTTTTATGAGGGAAACTATGAAACTGGCAGTAAAACAACTGATTATCTGCCTCAGTTAAATATGCAGTTGGACTCAGCAGAGATCCTCTCAACTAACCAAATAACCAGTGACCCAAGGAAGTTGACATGTGGCCAGGTATTTGGGTTTCCTGAAATTTGAGTTTGGTGCTCTGGAAATATGAAGCTGAACCTGAAATCATACAGACATTAATGCTTTATTATACTTTGAAGACATAAAACCCCTAAACCACATTGAATGCACAGTATGTAGCATTTCCAGATATAAAAAAATGTCTAAAAACAGCTGAAGGCATATTATATTTTGTCAACCCATGTACTTACATCATATTGATTGACCTGTCAATGCTGCTGTATCCCATTTACTAACCTCACATTTATACCCCGTCCACTCTAATACAGATATTTTGGAGGAAAAAAATCCAATAGTTCTAGCTACGTTTTGGCTTCTCCTCACATTACTGTTGTATTAAGTTGCAAAAACAAAGGGTTCTAAAGGGACTATTTCTAAAAACTCCAGTTTGTGTAGAGGGAAAACGGAGACAGTAGAAAATTATGGCATCACACATCAGTTCCCACATGTTTATTGTTGCTTTGTGTGACAAACATGCATCTGGAATGTATATAAGTCAGCACATTAGCATTTGTTGCATTAATATCCACAGTGTCATGTCCACCAGAAATGACAGTTCGTCCAACTCGGACTTGGTTTAGTTTTTTTTTTTTGCATTGTGATGACAGAGGTATTAGTAACACCCCCATATCACACCATCTGCATGTGCAATTCTATTATAAATCTGTAAAATATTTAAATCTAAATTCATATAAATATTTATATAAACAGCAGTTTTCTGTTTCTCTCTTTATACTTCACTCTGCTGCTAGCAGTGAAATTTCCCCATGGTGGGGTCAATAAAGTCTTTTCTTTTCTTTTCTTTTCTTTTCTTTTCTTTTCTTATGTTTAATACCTGGATCTAAGTATTTAAAATATCACTATAAGTGTTGACAGATTCATTTCACATAATTTCTCTGGATGAAATGAAATATCATGAGTATGCATATTGGGCCATAAGTACTTGGACAACCCAATAGACTAAACTAAGGGCACGAAGACCCAATGAAGCCAACCATAGTAAAGGCCTATGAACGCATCTTTAGGGGGGAAACTCAACATTTGGTTGACGTCTATAGGTTCCAGATGTCAAGTAGGAGGATTTTTATTCAATTATTAAAAAACAATCCAATTGTCTAATTACTTTTCAGGCTCTGTTAATGAAGTGAATACATGTAAAATGGGTGTATTTCCTAAACGGTTAATCAAATGTTTTGGATAAACTCCTTAAATTAAAGCTCAAAGTCTACATTTCAAATTGATCTTGTTTCATTTTAGTTATGTGTTATTTGTGTTAGCCTGTAAATACTTACAAGCCTGACTGTACTTAACTAAACACAATGTAAATGAAAGTAGAACCTGGTTGATTCTGTATTAGTCATTTATATTAAACCATTCTGAGTTCAGGCACAGTTGAAGAAGATACAAATGTACAGTAGATGACTGTGTTCCATACAGTATGATGTGCCATATGGCCTTCTGGCACAATGATTGAATCTACCTCCATTTCCCAGTGTCTGTATTTAAGTATTTCACTTCACTGCTCGGAGCTTGACGTTATTCTTCACCTAGAAGCTCTGTCTGCAGGAGCGCTTCAGTCCACAGCGTTACAGCCCTCTGTATCGACAGTGAGCGGCTTTTCCTAAGCTGATTTAGAGAAAAAAAAAATGTAAACAGGAGGAAGATGCTGCCAGTAGATATGAGAAACAGACAGCTGTAATCTCCCGCTGTGGGCTGCTTAACCGCTATAGGACGCCGCCGGATCACTGATGCTTCTTATCAGCACTGGGAGAAAGGCCCCATATGAAAACTGCTACATTATCATATGAAAATGAGGTGAATGCAAAGAGAGATTGATTTCATGCTAAATGAGATATCCAGTAGGTGTAATGCTGACCTGGAAAAATACACAATAAAAGATGAGACAGCTCTGCAGCATAAATTACTTATCATTAGATTAATTAGATTGAAGACACTATAGAAATCATTAATGCACCCTATTATTTGCATTAAATTAACCCACCTTTGTTGTTAAGCCTCATCTCTTATGCTTACTTCCTTTGTTGCATCTTAGATTTATTAAGATACTGAAAATCAACCATTATCAGCATGATCTTAGTACAGGAAAATTTTAATTTGGCATCTAATAATGACATATCGAACTAACAGATTTATACCCTACGAGTATGAAAGGTTCCATTGATAAAAACAGTAAGTAAAAGTTAATTTCACTTTTGGCCATCACCACGCAACAGTTAGCATGCAAGCTGTTAGCACATTAAATGGGCATTTTTTAGGCCAGTGTACGCTGTCAAAATGCTATTACATGAATTGTAGTTTATACAATGTCAACTGGTTCTCCCTAATTAAAGTTAACTCATATTAGAGGCTCTCAAAAGTACTTTTTAGGGATTAAATTTGGGGCTAAATGGACATTTTGGATTCACTTGCATACTATGTTTGTGCTATAATTGTAGCTGTAATGACAGAATGAACATTAAATAAATCAAGAGATAAAACCCTTTTTTTCCTTTTTTTTTACATGATATGGATTTTTTTATATAAACTGTGACAAATATGTTAGTTGTCAGGATGCTAGAAGTTAACGTCATGGTTAAATGGACATTTTCAAGTCTTGCGTATGGCATCAAATTCCTATTACATAAATTATAGTTTACATAATGATAATGGATGCTCCTTAAATATATTTAATTCATATTAAAAACTTAGTGTCCTTTATTAAATGTGGGTGTAATTTTGATTTGTAAACTGAGTAAAATGTTACTTATTAGCATACTTGGGGCTAGCCTCAGGGCTAAATTGACATTTTAAAGCTATATGTATGCTATAAATGTTACAGAAGAGGATGAAATGGCAAAGAATATACATTAATTATATCAAGTGCTAAAAGAGTTGTTTAATGCAATATGGGTTTAATTTTAATCGATAAACTGTGAGTAAACTCTAGCATGCTGGGGGCTTAGCTTCAGGGCTAAATAAATATTTTTGAGCCACATGCATGTAATTCGAATGTTAAAATAGTTGTTGGAATGAAAAAAAATGTCATATTGAGTGCTAAGAAAAGTTTTTTATGAAGTTTTTTTTATGTAATATGAGTTTATTTGGCACTTTAGAAACTGTGAGTGCACTGCTAGTAATTTGCATGCTAATGATTAGCTTCGGGGGGTAACTGGACATGTTTAAGCCATGTGTAAGGTATTTTAGGCTATAATAGTTGTTGGAATTAAAAGTATGCACATTACTTATATTAAGTGCTAAGAGATGTATTATATGTAATGAAAATGAAATTAGAGTTTTTCTAACTACTGCACATGCTAGCTATGCTTTATAACTCTTCAGCTAAACATCGAAGTGTTAAGTGTCATGACAGTAGCTTCTGTGAAAACACTATAGGCTTACACACATAGTGGATTAATAAAAAGATGAAATATCAAGAAAACGGTGGGTGAATTTTAGCAAAAACAGATCCAACAGATTAAATAGATTAAAAAAAGAGTAGACGCAACATAGCCTTTTTTAAGTGTTTATTAATGAGTAATGAAATGTCAGACTCATTAATAATCCAATAATTAATTATGGCTAAAAACTGGGAAACATGGGATCAGTAGACTAAGAGACGATGCCGTGTAAAGAAAAGGAGATCCTGAGCTTACCCTCGCCAGACTGGTCATCTTTTTTTAATAATAGTTAAAGCACAAAATAATGATTGTTTTTCGTATCTCTTCTGTGCAAATATACCGAGGAACACATGAAAGGGAAGAGCAGAGACAGATCTGGAAGCAGTTGTCTCTGCTCGACACCAGCAGCTCCGTCGGCGGCGGTGCGATGCGCAAAGGAGCCCTCTGCTCGTAAAACACAGATTTATGGGGGAAATTAACATATCATTAACATACCACAGGCACTCTTAAAAGAAGGTTATTTATAATTAGGTGACATCAGAGACACTGGCGTACACGATGGTTGGGAGAGAGAGGGGAAGAGGAAGTTGCTGCTGTTGGAAGACCCCGGAGAAGACTTTTTTTTTTTTTTTTTTTTTTTTTTTTTTAGTGAGTGCGTGTGTTGTTGTTGAAAAGGAGAAACTGGGACGCCAAACCTGTTGTTTCCTTAGTGCAGTGTGTGGTGGGAGACATGCTGCTGTCCTATTTCGTACCATCAATAACAATACTGGCCTGCTTCTGTCGGGCCTGCGTGGCCTGTGCAGCCCCTCGCTGTTTACATGGTTTACTTTATGTTGCAGTCTAAATGAACTGTGCTTCTGCCAGCAGAGGTGGAGAGGAGCAACTTACTGCTGCTCCATTTTCTGCAGTTTCAATAGAGTATACAATAACAATAAATACAAATGCTTTTATGCTGGTGCATCTACTAACACCTGTGCAGTCCAGTCGAGTAGCTTGTTAGTGCACTCAGTGAGGGCAACAGGTCATTGAAAAGATATTTCAACTCGAGCAACTATGTTGAAACTGCTGTTTTGTCTACATTTAACGCTAAAGTGAGATGTATGCTATACATGTTTTTACTTGGATAGACTTTATTAGATGATCAGTGAAGTACAGTGGCAACATACTGTATTTTAACCCATAAAGACCCAGTGTGACTTATGTGGCAGTTCGCAATTTTTTTTTCTCTATATAACCTTTCCCAAATGATTTATTACTGTTTTATTATAATATTATCCTCTGCATTTTGCATTTTTTTTCTAGGGAGAATCATATATTTTCCTATTTTTAATTCACTGATTGTGTAGTTGTTCGTAAAAGCTCAGATTAAAGCTGAGGGTTATTATGTCAAAAACAGAGAAAACTGAAGAAAAAGTGACTTTTTCAGTCAAATCTATCATTAATTGAACATAAACCAAGTGTGTCCATCCACTGTCATTGATCCAACTCCATGGGTTTTACTGGTGAATCGATGTTGTAGAAGATGACAGTGTTTTCACGTTCACTCCGGAGCCTCTGAACGTCCAAATGGGTCATATGTGATGACCATGAAAAGATGGCAAACTGTATTTTACACCAATTATTTACATGGATTGATAGGATTAATGGACAAACCATAATTAGATCAGCAGATGCTTTTGGTCAACAGTGGATGTTTGGGTCTTTATGGGTTAACACTGACAAATGGACAGAAGGTTTCAGTAGATCTTTTGTTTTTTAGACATGAGACCAGTGACTAGTAATCTAAAATGTATGTTCTTATCAAATTTTATTTGGTTTGTTACAGCTTCATACCTTATAGTTTGATCTACCCAAATTACAGATGTAAAAACAACCAAGTCCATGTCTGAGAGAAAAAAAAAGGTGGTTTTGGTCCCTGTTAACCTGAAGCATGTCTCAGTGATGCACTTTTTTTTTTTTTTTTTGTTGCTTGGACATTTCTGACACAGACCAATAACAGTAAAGTAGCCCTGGCCATTTTTGAATATTTCTGCTTTCATATTTCTCACTAACAAAAACCTTGCCTTTTTTGGTATCTTTTTTTTTTTTTTTTTTTTGCAGCACAACCTCACCTGTATAACTTTACAGTTATTTATTGATTTTATTTAATTTGACATGCTGTATTTAAGACACTAAATGTAAAAGCACACAAAAAACATGAAATCAGAGCAGAATAAGGTTAAATTCTTTATGTTTTTTGCTGAGCAATCCATTTTTATACCTTAGAATGAACTTATATGGTATGGTGTCACAAGATACAACAAACTTGATTGGCTGATATAAGGCACTTATCGACCAGTGGGAAATGTGGAAACATGGTTGTTCATCATGCAAGCACGTCCGTTGGAAGCCTGGTTCTAGTGTCTCTTCCTGCACCAAACAAACACCAAACCTTTCAACAACATTGCCAAACATTATGTTTTTTGTATCATGAGTCTGGTTTTACTTGGCCTTTCAACACAATTGATTTCACAGAATTACTTTGACATCTGCACTTTCCACACAAGTTGAAAGGAAGACTCAGCGAGGCTGCTACGTTGCCTGACATCAGTTTGTGATTTGGATGCATGGGTGGGTTCAGGGACTCCTGAGGGTTAAGGCAGGTTATTGTCAGCTATTTAACAAAATAAGAACCAGAAGGGGAAAAAAAAAAGTTCTGTAACACACACATAGAAGAGACAAAGTTTTTAATAGAACTAAGCTTTAGAACCAAACGCATCTGCCTGACGGTAAATGTTTCATTAGCTGTGGCAGATCAGTCCAGCTCTGCCTCCTTTCAGACTTATTTCCATCCAGACTAGATCAGTCCAGGGTCTGGGGCGGCCCCATAGCGGTTTAGTTCAATGGCAGGTGGCCCTTCTGAGATTCAACTCCAGTATTTTCTTTTGTTCATGTAGGAAAGACTTCCAGTTACACCTTAGGAGAACGCAGCATGAAATCGCTCTGCTATAGTATCAGTTTTTTTTTTATCTTTCCTGTAGTTGATAGACGATAAATGGACTGGCTCACCCCCCCGTGTGTGTGTGAAGGACATACATGTATCTCAATAGACACTAATATCACACATTCACCTACCGAGACATAGATATAAGTATGACATTCAACATAGCAAAATTGTGAAAAGTAGAATAAAGTGGATCAAACACATTCAATGGACAAAAACCATGAACTTAGGTTTGAGCTTGAAAAAGCCCTCTGAACAGACTGAACATATTATTATGGTTTTTGAGGCTGTTTTTAGTCACACTGACATTACAGTTGGAGTTATTTCTGTATACCTCCAAACTGAAAATGTTTCACACATTTGCAGACGAATCCCACTGACGTTAGATCCTGATTGTATCTCTGTTGCTACCACTTTACAATAAAGCACCCATTACACTGGTCTGCAGTTAACTCCACAACGCCGAACGTATCATATTTGATACGTGAGTTTTGAAGCTCTCTACATGATCAGTGTGATATTTTTTGTCTTGAAAAACCCAAAGTATACAATTAGATACGTGCAATACACAGATAATCCACCAGGGGGGAGGAATTTGTTCACCAGAGGCCTTTCCAGTGACACTACAAGACTGTCATTAATGAGGAAGGAGGCAGAACTTTGACAATTTTGTAAAGGAATTACCAATTTGTTAGACATGTTTGTGTTATATCATGTTTTTGTTTGTTCAAAAATAATAATATTTGAGCATTGAGACGCAACATGCAACATTGAAACTCATATATGGAAACTGATATTTGAAAAAAAATGTTCTTTTGGTTTGTTCAGAAGGACCAAAAAAGGCTCCAGTTTCAAAGAGCTGGACTTTTCTGTCAATGATTAAATAGTTCCAGCTTTACAGTTTTAAAATGCCTCTTTAATGAAAGTACTGAAACTTTACCAGATTTGAATCACTAATAAAGAACATTTAAGTCAAAAATGCTGGTTGGCTGTAGTTTCCAGGATAGAGTCTTGTGTCAAAATGTGAAATTCTGAGAATTAATGAAATGATTTGTTCATAATAATAGATTCACTTTTCAGGTTCATGGAGATCTACAGAACAAATCCATTGTATAAAAGTACATAAACATCTATCTATCTATCTATCTATCTATCTATCTATCTATCTATCTATCTATCTATCTATCTATCTATCT
>JAPQRP010000003.1:23170278-23190622 GCA_037367295.1 Apogon hyalosoma
CCTACCTACCTACCTACCTACCTACCTACCTACCTACCTACCTACCTACCTACCTATCTATCTATCTATCTATCTATTACATGAACTCTGGTCAACTGTATGGTTACAATATTTCGGTTTTGGTATGATATGATTACTATATAATACTATTACGAACACTGGATCTTTTTCATTAGAACAGAGTTTTCAAAAGTGTTCTGAGAGGTTATTTTGTCTTTTATTGTTTTTGTTCAAATTTTTCATTCATTTTGATATATTGTTAATGTGAACATTTGAAAGATGTTATATTTTTGTACATGTTTGGTCACAGTTTGGGGTTTGGAGTACTGGGAATACTGGCCCTCATCAGCCCGTGGTGGTTAGAAGGTTGTAGTAAAGGTCAAGTAAACATAAATGACCTGTGAATACGTCTGCATTTACTCTTGCTGGATCTATTTTACAGCTGTGCTGTTGTAGCACTGATAAAGTACATGAAATGCACAAAATATTTAAGCTTTAGATTAAAAAAATGTAAAGCTGATTTTACTGGTAGTTCTGTTTCACTTTAGTTTGTGCTGCAATGTTCAAGTTAGTTGCTGTTTTATTTTTCATCTTTGTTTGTTTTTTTATTCTATTTTATTTTCTCAAATAATGAACCCACTCTTTCATTGATAATTTTGCTTTCAGACTTTTTTTTTTTTATGTTGTAGTCACAACCACTTAAACCATGCTCTTCCTATTTCATTTCTATGTGTTGATAAAAGATGTGGCCTCTGTCCTCTGAGTAATTATTGTTTTGCACAGTTTACACACTGCTGTGTGTTTTCCTCTGGACACTGAGTCTGGTCTCATTAACTATAATAATCCTGTAGCAACATAGATGGAAATAGAAGTGTAAGTGTTGTTCATTTTATGTAAATGTCTTTCAACATTCTGAGCTAGTGACTCAGGAAACAAACAACATAATTAGATGCTTTTTAATTACTACAGTGGATAATTTGGAGGTTCAAGATTAATATTAATCCTCTGTTTTTGTGTTTTAGAATAAATGTGACTGTTTTCTTTTCTACAAAGTTTTTGTTTGAGAAAGGTATACGGTTTATTTGGAAAAACAAGGTAAAAATGACTTTTTTAACCTTTGAAAAATTAAATTACTGACAGTCGACTACTTTTTCGTGCTTTATTGATTTGAATACAGCATGAAATTTGGACTTAATTCAAAGCTAAGAGAAAACTTTCTCAACTTTTCCGACCACCCAACTGGGGGAAAAAGGCACCTCCAACTCATTAAAGTGTTGTGTACTTGCAGATAAAATAAAAACTGCAGAGCGCGTGGGTCACAACGAAAAGGGTGACAGTTCAAAGGAAACAGATAAACAGCGCTGATGTGCATCCTTGTTCTCAAAACACAAGGTTACCTTGGTGTGTTACTTCAAAGTGAGTGCCAGTGAGGGGGTGACAGGTTTAATTAAGGGGTATTGGCTGTATGCTGCCGGCAGACAGCCTGTACACTGCAAAAAACAAGGCTTTGTGAGCCTCAGCTCCAGGGAAGTCTCAGCGCTGGCTGAGGATCAGACAAAGGGTGCCATCGATACTGGCACTTTCACATTGACAGTACCAGGGGGTGAACAGGGCCTGATTTGGCCTAATGGTAATTGTGACCTTTTTTGCTGGGAGCTGCTAAACGGCTTCTTTTCAAGTAGCTATTTGATCCTCTCATTCAATTATCTGAGATGCATCCTTCCAGGTGAAAGTCAAGCTCCTTGGTGTGAGCCGCTGTTTGTGCTGTGTGTTAAAAGGCTGCTTTTGTTATTAGATGAGCCGCGTCGATACCAGTCAGTCATACAGAGTGCTCCTAAGCTCAGTTATGTGTCAGTCTGGACTCACAGGTGTACTGAGCTGTAGATTTATAACTTTGGTGGAGTTGGAAGGACATTCACAAATGGGAAGTTTTAGAATCAAGACATAAAGCAGCAGACACTGAGACGATGGGCTACAACCTGATTTTAATCAAAACAAGGCTGAGCCGAACCAGTACCAGGGGTCTGCGAGTGCAGCAGGATGTGAGACGGGTCCTCAGGGACCGTCTACAAAGTGCAACACAAAAAGGAAATGTTGGAGAAATTTAGGCTTTTCTCATCCTCAGCTGTTGTGAGGTTAGAGCGCTGAAGTAATGTATCCAGGTCGAGGCTGTCAGGCAGATATTTCACCCAAACTATTTCCTTCTGTCTTATTCAGACATGTACGTATGTATGCTTTCCCAAGGTTCAACACATCATCACGTTACGCAATTGGACCATTTACGAACCCCAACTAAGTCCATGTTCTATTTTGAACCAATGGTGGAGTTATGACGTGGTCTGTAAGCTTTTTAAAACAGGAAGTACATTCAGAATAGGATTTGTCGTGTCCTGTATTGAGCAATTTCTATTCCTCAAGTGTGTCCCAGTACATGTATCCTGTGTAATTACATCCAGAGTCTTTCTACATCTGCTTACCTGCCCATAGGTTGGTTCAGAAAACAGATAGATGGCTCATATGTGTAAATGGTTGCATGATTCAAACTGGATCATAAAATTATTAGTCTCTCTCCATTGGTTCATATTCTTTCCAGCATTAAGGTCATTACATACGCCGCAGGAACTGAGAAAATTGTTCTTTCTTTCCTGGTGGTGAGAAAAGAGTAACTTTTTTTATTTTTTTTTTCTTGCAGCCTTTTCTCAACACGTCAACACTCTCTGGATGTATTACACGGGATATATGTATTGGGACACACTTGAGGAATAGAAATTAATTTTTCTTGTGTGGTGTCTGAGAACTATTGTGTGATTGGTCAGAAATTTTAAATGGGTGTGGTTAATGTGAAAAAGCAAGCACTCCACAGGATTTCTGCTCATGAGTTTCTTGTGAAGTATGAAATGTCCTGGCCAAAGCAAACTTTGTTTTGCCACTGTGAGAAATATATATATATATATATTTTTTTTTTTTCTTTTGGTGGCGTTTGTAATAAATAACCTTTAGGCCCCGTTATGGAAGGGGCGGGATTTCAGTTATTTATACCTTTCCAAGACAACAAATTGTAAACCTAAAGGTTAGAATTGCTCCCACTGGTTTATAAACAGCTTGATACAGGATTATGTTTCTTTTCATCTAAACCATCAAGGCTCAGTGATCAGACCCTATTTACAGTGTTTAATTTGTAAAGTGGGAGGTGCTAGAACGCAGAGTGGAGGGTGGATCTGGCGACTCAAAACAGGGGTGGAGCTAACAGGGACAGTCGAAAACGCTTCAGGTAAAAAAGCTTAACGTAGCTTAATGTCCGAAAACTGCGATCAGTCATCACCAAATTTATTTGATAAATTGTCTGTCTGTCTCGTATACAAATTGTCAAGACGGAGTGAATGACTGGAGTCGAACGCACGGTGCTGAAGGGAAACTGTTTTATTAACAGAAAAAGAAGGCTTAACGCAGACAGCATCCATAATATTGGGGTTTTTGTTTAGATTTTTGTAAAGGTGAAAGGGGACGTGATTAGAGATGTCCACGGGTAATTTGGTGATGACTGATCACTGTTTTCGGACATTGTGTTGATTTTAGGAGAGGTGAAAGTGGGCATGACTAGAGATGCCTACATGAAATCTGGTGATAATTGATTGCAGTTTTCGGACATGAAGCTTTTTTACATTTAGCGTTTTTGACTGTCCCTGTGTTTCCCTTAAATCGCATCTGAACACAAGATCTTCATGTAACTTCGATGGAGAATAAAGATTAACAAGACACATAACAATAAACTTTTTTTTTTATTTAGGCTACTTATTTTTTCATAGAGGTGCCAGATCCAATGAAATAGGTTCCGGATCTGAGGTTGGAGGTGCCGGATCCCGAGCCGGCTGGATCCGGCTCAAATTAAGCCCTGCCTGTGTACAGTATTTGCACAGATCATGAAAGCCGGGTCGACTGGTTGTGAATTAACAATTTAAGTGTAATACCTCTGTAATCACTGCCCATCTGTTTCTTTTTGTTTTCTTCTTAATCAGGTCAGGAAGAATGGGCAAACAGTCACGGCAAGGCGCCGTCAGCACGGACCACCAAGGGAGTGTACAGAGATCAGCCATACTCCAGATATTGAACTGTTTATACAACCTGCACCCGAGTCCTCATGGCTGTTTCAACCCAAGTAAAGGATTTTTTATGGACGCTCCCACCTTTTTAGAATTGAACCTAAACCGTAAAAATAACCCAAACGAAACCATGAGTCAAAAGTTCTATCCCCCTGATAATAAAAAAAAAACAACAACACAATGAGCAAAATGTATAAAGCAAATTTAGATCAACTGTCCTTTTCCTCCAGGAGACATCGACTGGATGTTGAGATTAAGAAACCCTGTCGTACATTAAGTTTCTCTCTCAGCTCTGTGATTGTGAAGAATGTCATTGTATCAAGCTATTTTCCTTGGCACCGATTAGCAGATCACTATAAGCTGTCGATACAATGGTTCTACACAGCTGCCAGTGCGACTTAATTTATCACCCCTCTATTCTTTGAACCTTGAACTGCGTGGTTGATCACTTTAAAATGTAGTAGCTTAGTTATAGGAAAGTGCAGTAATGTAGATATTTTTTTTCCGAGGGGTAATTGGTGAAATTGTGTCCCTTGTAAATTTACAAACTGAGAAAAAAAAACACAAAAAAAAAAAAAAAACAAGAGAAAAGTCATACTGTATACACATTGTATTGCTGTTTCCTCCTTTTTGTAAATTAATAGTTCTTTAGTGTTAAAGGGCTTATAAAAGCATGGTGTGCAACTGTGGATATTGTCAACTGTTTAATTCTGGAAACATGTTGTTGTGTTTATGATTATGCCCCCACGTTAAAATCCACTTTAATACATCTATAAATAGCTGCTCATACTTTCTGTACGAAGAGCTGCGAAACAGTCCCTTTTAAGAGCTTTCTAATTTCTGTTTTTTAGATGGTCTAAATAAGTCATTTTGATGTAATCTTTCTGTTTTCAACAAGATACTTTTCTTACTTCTTATAGGCCCAATAATCAGTTTTTAATACGTAACAAGTGGACGTGAAACACTGAACGGCGTTATTGTGGTTCATTTGGTTGTTGGTGCTGCAGTTAAACTTCTTATTCAACTGCTTTTATTAAAAAAACAATATATTTCTTTTTCAAAAAACTGAAATGTTTTGTTAGTGTCTGCTGTTAGCTTGTTCTCCAGCGGGAGTTGTTCTGTTATATACATGGTTATATGTAATTATAATATGATCACAATATTACAATAAATAATCAATTTAGTGCATCATAATTAATACAAAGAGTTAATTACTATTCCTGCTAATGCAATGCTAAGTTGATATCTCATAAAAAAATATATAATTGCAATAATTACAACAAATCATTTCTATACAATTAATTTTATATTTCCACATCAATGTTAACTCTCGGCTAATTATCAAATGTCAAATATTGATTATGACTCAAAAACACTGAAAAGTTATACACAAAACAGTGTCAAACTGAGGTTTTTACAATATAAACACATTTAATAATAACTTCAACTGGACACATGATTACACCAACTTAAGATTACTGTTGTTCAGGTGGAAAATCATGTTAATCTTCTCTTCACTGTCATTTATGTTACATCTTTAGTAGCAGCAGAATTTCTCACATCACTTCTCTGTGCATTTTCACTCATAAACAGCCTGATAACATGGTGGAATGTGTTAAAACAGCATCTGGTCCCTTTAGACCTGTGTTTCCCAAGCTTTTAGGGCTTTCTGGGAACTCATTTGTTTTTTTTTTTTAATAATAGCAAACAATTTAAACTTAATTCACAGCTTCTCTTTAATTCATGAGACTGAATTTGTGCTTAAGTAAACAATTACATTTCTACTGATATTTACTTATGCATTTACCGGAAAACCAATTTCAAAGGCATGTATTTTTAACTTTTAATACTTTAGCGGTTACATACTGTTAAATTAGACAAAATAAGTGCATTTTGTTGGATTAAACATTTTTTTTTCCTATTGTAAAATAACCAGTGTGTAGTTTTATTCTTGATTCAGTATCACAAGTTATGAGTTATCAAGTGGTTCCAGCCACAACAAACCCCGCCCCTCACACGTATTGTAGCTTATTTTGGCATCGATCCATCTGATGTCATTATGTCTGTGCATGTGCTGATGTCAGCATTTCAATTACCTCCATATATGTGCCACGTTTAAAGTAAATTGAAGCAACATGTTTTTACAGACATTTGAAATGTTGCCCATTATAAGTAAATGGGACGGAAAAAAATATTTTCAAAAAATCATTAAAAATTTTAACTTTGACCTACTTTTCCCAAAATGTACTCACATCTATTATGGGTCACTGACAGTTTATATACCCAATTTGGTATGAATTTAACCAATATTTTTGCTGCTACAGACATGTGAAATTTCACCTATTATAAGTCAGTGGGGGGAGAAAAGATTTTAAAAAAATCATAAACAAAATTTTAACCTACTGTTCCTTTAGAATGAGGCTATAACAAATAGAAATGGTCATATTTATAATGAAACCTTGTTTTGATCCACTCCTGTTTGCAGTGTTAGAAGTTTCATACAAATTCATTGAGATTTAACACAAATTCAGCCATTTCTTAACCATTTAGCAACCATTAAGAAAATACTTAACCCCGTTCAACAGATAGAGTAGAAAAAATCCATTATTTAAAGGTCTTTTTTGTGTGTGTGTTGTCTTCCTGTTGCGCCTTTTCATTTTCTGCAAATATCAGTTTGGCAAAAAATATGCAGACACACACACCTGCAGTGACCGAGCTTGAGTAATAACAGATGATTAATCGATAATAACAGTGTTAAAACAATATCTATATTGCTGAATATATTAGATTAAAGTAATTTAAATGTACATTGTGTTTAACTGATACCATGAGTTCATCCATATTATTATTACTGGTCTGGGTTTTAGGACCTTTATTTGTTATTGACCCCAGTTTAACTGATTTATACGGTACTAAATTTAAGATTCATTTATGTATCGGGATGAGTCATGATTCCCGGGTGTTTCAGTAATCATGCATTGACGTCCATAACTTCTACTGGTGAACTAGTTAACAGTAGAGACAAAGATGATTGGTCTTCAGTGGTAAAAAGGTGAAATGTAATCTGGTTATGATCTGACTGTATTGCATTGATACATGTTGCGTAAAGTGGAATCGAAACAAACCACATTCATTTTGTTAAGTGTTTCACGTCCACTTCTAAATGACATGGTGGTAAGTGGTCATTTTCCATCTTGAGATTCGTCAGCTATACTGATTTTAAGCTTATGTAAGCCCTTTAATATTTTCCTCTTTGTTGATGCTGAATAAACATTTTGAAAGAAAAGACTTGTGTTCAAGACAATAATTATTAAACATTAAAACATCCATAATCTAAACTAACAAACCCATATGAAAAACACAGAAAAGCTTGGAATGTTTAGCTCATAATGAATCAAAACACGACGGATATCATCTTAACCAGGGGTTAAACTTAATAAAAAATGTATGGTTTTAGGTTTTAGCAACACTAAAAAGTACCCACAGTATACGATGGCTGGTTGAGACCTTGTAGCTAACCTTGGTAATCTGATAAGGATGCTTTCCTATTTGTATTTCAACACCATGTGATGCATTTTGTAGGAAATCTCTCCGACTGAGATTTAGCGGATTTAGCGATAACCACATCAGCGCTCTTGAAACTCTATCCGCTCTGTTTGCTCTTATAATTTGATGTGAAGTGAACGGCGATCGCGTCAAGCCTCATCAGTAAACACACATTAAATTTCCAAGTGTTTACCCTGACGGAAAGTGCTCCAAAGCCTCCTTGACCTCCTCTAAACTCTTGTTCGGTTCAGTACAGGTTTGGCGGGGGAGGTGCAGGGCTGCTCTTTTTTTCTTCTTGTTTTGCTCTTTTCTGTTCTCCTCCGGTCATGTGAACCCTCTCCCAGTCCCAGTTTAAAGAGCCTGCCTTTGCCCCGTCCATTAAAGAGACTCTAAATGACCCCCAGCTGACCTCCGCAGAGAGAGGATGGCAGTAGCCGTATAAAAAGACCTCCGTCCCACAAGGTAAACAACCTGACCCAGTTTAACCTCTCCCCTAACGTAGTTGGACATAAACCCTCTCTAAACTTCAATGTAATATGTTTTCCTGTCTCTGTTAAGTCCATAATTAAGCCACAAAGCTAGGAATAATTAGATACCTGTAACAAAAAAAACAACTGTTAAAAAAAGCAGATAAATAGCAGTAATATTTAACTGTATACTGAAATAACTTTATCCTAAGACTTTGATAAAATATATCCTCATAAAATATAATGTGTGTTGGCAGTGTTTTGATGTTACTAACAGTCCGATGTTACCGACAGCCATGGTCATAGTGTTATTTTTATTCCTCTCTAGGTCAAAGTCCTGACTACACCAGGCCATCTGTCTGATTGTGTCACTGATGCTGAAGGTACGTGGACACACATTATGAGTCTGATGTAAAGACCATCACATGCGCAACACAGTCAAACCATAAATAACTTGAGGTTCAAGGTTGCGGTTTCACTGAATCACAGACGGCGTTGCAGTCGCGTGTAGAAACGGGATAAACTACGGAGTCAAATTAGCGTCAGAGGGATTGAGCGCTTTAAGGTTTAACCCATAAAGACCTGCCGTTACTTTTATGGCACTTACCAAATGAATTTTTCTCTCTATTGAACCTTTCTCAAATGTGATTTATCACCATTTATAACAATATTATTAATATTATGTTGTATTACACTGAACTATTTATATTCTGAATCCTTCTTTGAAAACCTACTTAGTTTATTGGAGATCATTTCATTCGCCTTCTTGTTGTTTTTCTGTGAACCGGCATAAAAAAAAAAATGATTCGATGGTTTGAGATCTCTAGTAATTGTACCCCGTATTAAAGCCATGAAGACCCAGTGTGACTTTTGTGGCAGTTCCCGAATTAATTTTACTCTCAACTTAATCTTTCCTAAATGTGATTTATCACCATTTATGACAATATCATCTTCTGTATTTTGCCTTTTTTGGTGAAACTCAGCTATTTTCTTATATTTAATTCACTGATCACACAGATGTTTGGAATAGCTCAGATTCAAGTTGAGGGTTATTACATCAAAAACAGAGAAAACTGAAGAAAATGTGACTTTTTCAACAAGATTGATTGAGTGATGTATGTAATTTGAATATGAATGTCAAAACAGAAGAAAATAAATACACAAACATAGACATGAGACATATAATACATGTTCGAAAAGGGATGAGAAGAAGCATAATGAATAAACTCCCACCCCTTCTCCTTAAATAATTAATATCAATAATATTCTTCCTAGTCGAAGCATATATATACTATATACTATAATATGCCTCTTACTTATTAAATAATTTGGTTTCTGGCTTTATATTATTATGAACAAATATAATATGATTTACAATAGTTACATTTATCATTATCATGTACATGTATCAATAGTTAAACACAAAAACAAGTGTCTCCATCTACTGTCACTGATCAAACTCCATGGGTTTTTACTGGTGAATCAATGTTATATGGTCCAGGTGTCAAACATATGGCCCGTGGGCCAAAACCGGCCCATACAAAAATTACACTGAAAATATTAACAGTCAAGGGAGTCAAAATCATTTTAGTTCAGTGGTCACATACAGACCAATATGATCTAAAGTGGGTCAGACCAGTAAAATACTATCATAATAACCTATAAATAATGATCATTCCAAACTTTTCTCTTTGTTGTTGTTGTATGAAAAAGTAAAATTACACAAAAATGTTTACATTTAGAAAGTATCCTGTTACAAAAAATGTGAATAATCTGAACAAATATGAACAACCTGAAATGTCTTAAGGGGAATAAGAGCAATTTTCTCAATATTCTGTCTGTTAGTCAATGTTTTGTGTATTTGTAGATCCACTGTGATCTGTCAGTTGTAATGTACATGTGTAAATTCTAAACAGAGGCATAATGTTATTAAAGTGTGGCTTATTTTTCCTAAGACATTTCAGCTTGTTCACGTGATTCAAATTTTTAAGACAACGTTGTAGATGTAAACATTTTCTTCATGACATTTTACCTTTTTTACTGTTATTATTTTACCGGTCTGCCTCAGTTGAGATCATATTGGGCTGAATGTGGCCCCTGAAGAAAATGGGTTTGACACCCCTGATGTAGATGTTCATAAAAGCTCAGATTAAAGTTGAGGCTTATATCAAAAATAAAGGAAACTGAAGAAGAAGTGACTTTTCCAGTAAAATCTATCATTAACTGAACATAAACCAAGTGTCTCCATCCGCTGTCATTGATCCAACTCCATGGGTTTTACTGCTGAATCAAAGTTGTAGAAGATGACGGTGTTTCCACGGTAACTACGGAGCCTCTGAACGTCCAAATGGGTCATATCTGATGACCATGAAAAGATGACAAACTGTATTTTACACCAATTATTTAGATTTTGAAATGAAAACATGAGTTCAAGTAGATTCGACTCAGGGTAACGTCCAAATGGAAAGCAAACTATAGCAACGTTTTTAGAAAATCGGCGACAAAAGTGACTTTCTGCTTGATTGCAAAACTAATGAAAATGAATATAATACATATGATACTGATTTACCTCAAGATTCAGGTCAGGAGATTTTTTTTTTTCATTTTATTCCTTATTGTATTAATTTTGTTCATTATTGTTCAGTTTTTATTCAATTTATTGCGTATTTTGTAAATTGTTTATGATTGTATTCAGATTTTCTTTTCATTGTTTTTATTATTGTGATGATTATTTTATTAATTTATGTTTATAGTATTTTCACCTTTTATTTCTTTCTTTTTTGTTCCTTTTGTTGTTTATTTTGGCTTTTTTTTCCCCCCGTTTGTTCAGTTCTTTAATTTTTAATATTATATATTATGTTTTATATAATATATTACACTAATGCTGAACACATTCATTCATGTTGTTCATTACTGCCTTAAATTTTTTTGGTTTATTTTGTTTTGTATTTTGTTCACTATTTTGTTAATATTTGTTCAGATTTTGTTCCTTTTTGTTGCTTCTTTTGCTAATTCTTGATTATTTTTGCTGTTTATTTCTTTCATTTCAATTCTAGCTTAATTTGATAAGCTTTTATTATTTTGTTCTTTCCAGTTTTGATTTGTTTTTTATATTTCTAAATGTCTTATTCATACCCCTTCATGTTTGATCATTCTTTCATTTCTTAATTTATTCTTTTTTTTTGTTAATATAGTACACTGCTGACTTTCAGAACATTAAATCAAAATGAACAGAATGAGTTTAACCTTTATTCTTATTGAACTTTTTTATTATTTTTTTATGTATTAGGGGGGGAAAATAGTCAGAAGTAGATCTGAGGAGACAAAACCTCATTATGTTTTTGATATTACACAGATATTGTGTTTTTGTTTCGACAGTGGAGCCCATGTGATATTTAATTAAACATAACAGCCATTCTTACAGAATGCAGCCATGTTATGAACGTCTCTGTGGATTTTGCCAGTATAAATGACAACAGCAGAGTCAAAACAGGGTCAAAAGTGTTAAACTCTTCAACATCCTCTGAGAATGTAACGGTGGTAGTGGTAGTGTAACACCAGGAACCCTTTACAGATGAGAGGGAGACCTTGGAGAACCCCTCCAACGCTGCTCTGGTCCGTCTAGGTGTCCATACCAGAAACCTGAAAATGAAATATTCCACAGAGGACACAGTGTTACCGTCAAACTTCAAATATTAATGTGACTTTGAGGCTACTTGACAGAGGTTCAACGTTTGGAAATATTTTTCCGGAGCTTGTAAAATCCTCCCGAATCTCCCCTATTTTGGAAGCTCGACCCTCGGCTCCCTCACACAATCCCCTCGGGGGGATTGGTATCCTGCCGGACTCCCCGCCTCTCTTTGTACCCATGCAATTAGAGTCTGAGAGCTATGTGTGCCATCTGAACCACAACAGAGTCCCCTTCAGTGCAGCTGCAAAACGGAGCCCTGAGCTTGAATTCAAGAAATCGCAAAAGCAAAAAAAATAAAGTACAAAACTGCAACCTTGAATGGCAAATAAAAGAGCAATAAAGGAGTCAATCAGTGTTCTGTCATTTCCATTTGGGGTTTGATTAACTGTATAATATCGTCGCCGTCGGGTGGAAACCTTGTAAGTCCATTTTCGTCATTTAAGTTTTTATTGATTTTAGCATATTTTCATACGTTTACAAAAAAAGAAAAAAACTGAGTGGAAAAAAAAGAAAGAAAAAGAGGAAAGACAAAAAGAAAAAAAAAGAAAAAAACAAAACAACCCACAACTTAAAAAGGCAGCCGCAACCCCCCTCCCCCAGCACCCCCACGATTCGAAGTCCATTTTTGGTCTTTTCTTTGGTCATAAAACAATTCTATTGGTCAATCTGATGGTTTTCTAAAGATTTAACCAATGAAAAGTGTTAAGACAAAAAGAGCAATCAAAAGCTCAAAATCCCTCTGCTGTGGGTTTGATACAGTGCAAATCTGCACCTCCTGCAAAACCTGATATTGACGGCGAGGTTCGACCTTTTATTTCGCAGGTTATCTTGTCGCTGGGCAGACTGATCTCATGAAGTCGTGTTGTAAGTTCCGTCAGTTCTTACGGCATTTGGCGTGCTATGCGTACGCATTTTCATCCTTTTTGCGTGTTATTCAGCATCATTTGAGTTCATGTCTATTTACCCCAAGACCTCCGGTTTACATATCCGTAACCACTAACCCTAACCTTAACCGCTAATTGTGTGGTATTTGAAGTGGCATGAACTTACACACGGAAAGCTTATAATATGTACAGATAACACGCCAGTTAAAAGTGGTGTTTATATTTACGCAATTCATGATATCATGTTGCGCTGGGTAAGGATGACCGGCCACCACAGTTACCGTTAATAGTTGAATGTTGATGTTTTTGTCTTAAAACTCGTAACTTCTTTTCACCTTTAACGCCCGGTGTTTTCTCTAGGGTTTAGGTTCAGGTTAAGATGAGTTTAGGGTGATGATCAGTTAAGTAAATATAAGAAAATACCTGATTTTCATTGAAAAATGTGAAACACAGATGATAATATTATAATAAATGGTGATAAATTGCTAAGGATTGGTTAAATACAGAGGGAAAATGAATTTAGAATTCGCCACATAAAGGGTTAACGTCTGACATTTGTGACGAAACTTCCAAGATAAATGTGATCAGTAGTTGTTCAAATCTGTGTTTTTGTCATACAAACCCCCTCATATTTCTCCTCTGTTTCTTCTTCTTTGTTTTCACAGATTCAACCAACCCCACTCCACATACTCCAGCTCATCCCGAAACCCCCCGAGACGCTTTCTCCCCCTCAAACAGAGGACGTTCTCCGGCCTGGACGATCTGGAAGACGACTGACCCGTTGTTTGTAAAACCAGACGACGGAGGAAAACACAATCCCTACATCGCGCATCCTCCAGAAAAAGGTTAACCCGTGAGCAAATGGACTTCCGCACCCTCTGGGACGATCTGTCGGAGATTATTTCCTGCTCTGTATACATTTTACATACACACCGGAGCGCTCTGAACTGAACGTGAACCTGTGTCTTTATCGACTCAGACTGTTGTCGGGGATGCTTCCACTTCCTACATTAGACATTAACCGTCGACTACAAGGGAGGATGAGTAAATAAATAATGCAACATGCTTTGGGAATGATGGCATATTTCTAGCAAAGACACTTAATCGCATATTGTTGTGCTCATTAACCTATATCCAATCCACTCAAATGTATTAATAATTCACCAAGTGCCTTATTGTTGTACAGCTATGACAGTTTTAGATGTTTAATCCCATTGCTGGAGATAAAATATGGGGCAGTACACCAAAAACGGTAGCTATTTTTTCCTCTTTTAGTGTTTTTTTTTTTTTTTTTTTTTTTTTTTTAGCAAGTATATACAGTGGAGCTGCTGGAAAACACCACCCGTCCACACATAAGAGAGCAGCCCATTCCAGATGTATGTCTTAATGAGAATCGACTTCAGTGGATATTACAATTCCAAAATAGCTTTCTGTGGTATAGAGAGCTTCATTCTGTCTTGTGCATAAGTCCACATAGGCTGATCCGTATTCCACACACTTGTATGTCCTCGGTGGCAGACAATAGTTTTCCATTAGAGGAAGTGATTCTCTGCGGAGCCTCGGGCCAAGCCTCAGACAATAACGCCGCGACCTAAAGCTCGTCTCGGCAGCGCCCGAAGTCAGCCCTCATCACCTTCGGGGGGCTACAAACACCCCCCACCAGCCCCGCCCCGGCCCCCTCTGAAGTGGCTTAAAACGACAGGCTTATCTACAGAGAGCTTGTCCGGGTTAATAAAGGCAGAGCGGCTTATTTGATTAGAAATGCATACAAAGAGGAGGATGTGGTAATCTGTCACCACGAGACGAGTTCATCCCGACAGCAGCGCGCGCCGGTGGGTTCCACAGGAGCGACCGGGGATTTATCTGAACACAGGTTCTGGGTCTGCTCATCAGGGCCGGTTCCTACTGGTTTCTCGTTTCGATTCCAAAGCTGTAAAATAGCTTGAATATTTGGATGCGAAAAATAATTTAGTTCCCACAGCTAGCATCAGCTAGCTTTGTTCATTTGGCTGCGTATTGTATTTATTTTGTTCTTCTATTTGGTTGTGCCTTTGTTTTAGTTTTTTGTTCATTTTATTGTTTATTTTGTTCATTTTTTTTTCTTTTTTTTTTTCATTTTTAGGCCTTATTTTGCTTATTTTTGTTCCTATTGTTGCTTATTGTGTTTTTTTTCCTTGTTTTCAGTAATTTTGTTAAATTTTTGTGTCTTATTTTGTTTATTTTTGTTCCATTTGTCGCTTATTGCATTTATTAAAATTTTCTTCTTATTTTTGGTTATTTTGTTTAATTTTTGTGCCTTATTTTATTTATTTTTATTCTCTTTGTTGCTTATTGTGTTTATTTTTCTCATTTTTTTTATTATTTCGGTTTATTTATACGCTTTATTTTGTTTATTTTTGCAATTTATTTTGTTTTTTTGTGCCTTATTTCATTTATTTTCATTCACTTTATTGCTTCTTTGTTTTTGCTTATTTTTATGCCGTATTTTGTTTATTTTTGTTAATTTTTTGCTTACTTTATACTTTTTTTTAATCTTGCTACTTTTATTGCTTGTTTTTTTGTTTAGATGAACATGACCTAAAATAAGTGATAACAAGAAAAAAAAAAGTTGTAAAAGACAAACAAAATAAAAATGACATCAAGGATCAAACAAAATATAAAAACATGCCATAAGAAAAAAAGAACTAAATAGATCTCAGCGTAAAACTTTTGGGAACGGCTGGAATGTTTTTGTTTTATGTATCATCTGTTTATTTTCTGCTTGAAACCACGATAAAATATGGAGTCAAATTAGGACCAAAAGCAGTTTGAGCTTCAATGCAGCATCTGTTGAAAATTAGAAAACAAGATTTCAAACCCCTCTAATATTTCTGGCTTTTATCACATATTTTCTTGATTTTTGCATATTCCGTATATCAAATGTTTCCAAAACATATACATTTAGAGCAATGCTGTGACGAAATGACAACAATGATGATAATGACCTTCCATATTCATACATGTGCTTTGCCTGGTTTGCATTTCACAGTCCGTCTTCCACACTGATGACATTTTACCCATGAATCCCAGCTCCAGACGGTGATACAGACATGTTGGTTTGTTGGTAAAAGCTGCTAAAATAACATTTTGGTTGAGTGTGTGCAGGTGTAAAACTGCTTCATTCACAGGGTTTCCCAAACTGTTCTTAAAAATGACAAATCGTTGTAATTTGTCGAGATATCCCCAGATGTGTCTATGTCTTCAGTGGATAAACAGTCATTTAGTAGATCTAGTGTTTTCCTGAATGTACCGTAGCCTTTCATACTGGGTTCATTGTTCCAAGTACAATTACCGGAACAATATGCACCCTCAGTGCTATGACGATGGACGTACAATACACAATGATGTTAGTGAAGGGGGTTTCAGAGTGTGTAAAGACACTATAATCACCTTAACCATTACTTTTTACTTCATTTCATGCTAAACAGAGTGTTTTAGTACCAGTATGACTTTTTTTTTTGTTTTTTTGTTTTGTTATTTACAGCAAAAATGGATTGTCTTTTAGCCTTTTTACACTTTTGCAAGCTGCTAAAAGTACCAAAACTCAATTTGTTGATAGACGCTTTCAGAAATAAGCTACAATGGTGTGAAATCTTTTTTTAAATATAGCAACAAAATCACTCCAAAGTGTCCTGCAGTGGTGTGGTTTATTGAAAACTGTTAATTGTCTGCTTTTCTGAAACCACGCCACTGCAGGACACTTTGGAATGAGAAGTTTGGGTTTTTCTTCAACGAATAAACAGACCAACGATGCTTTAAATATATCTGTATCCACCAGGAAATATTGTGCAATAACGTTATTTATTGCAAAAAAGAACCGATAAGTAGAACCAGACATTTTTCATAGATATTATAACGCTGATTCTGATTTATTTCACTATCATAACATAAACTTAGCATTAAACCAGGGCTGTCCAGCTCATTTTAGTTCAGGCGTCACACACAGACCCGTTTGATCTCATGTGGGTCAGATCAGTAAAATAATAACATAATAACCTGTAAATAATGTCAACTCCAAACTTTTATCTATGTGTTAGAGTGAAAAAGTAAAATAACATTATTGAGATGGAAATTTTGCAAACTACCCTTAAAAATGTGAATAACATGAACAACTTTAAATTTCTTTAGAAAAATAAATGCAATTTAACAAGTGGTTCCAGGCACAACAAGCCCCGCCCCTCGCATTTATTGTAGCTTATTTTGGCATCGATCCAGCTGATGTCATCATGTCTATGCATGTGCTGATGTCAGCATGTCAATTGCCTCTACATATGTGCCAAGTTTGAAGTAAATTGAAACAAAATTTATGTTTTTTTTAAGACATTTAAAATTTCACCCATTATAAGTAAAGAGGGAAAAAATATTAAAAATTCATAAAATTCAGCTTTGACCTACTTTTCCCAAAATGGAACCACATCTATTCTAAGTCACTGGCAATCTATAACCCCAGTTTGGTATGAATTCAACCCATAATTTTGCTGCTACAGATTTCTGAAATTTTGGCCATTATAAGTAAAGGGGGAAAAAAGATTAAAAATTAATTTAAAAATTTGAACTTTGACGTTTTCCAAAATTTAATCAGATCTATTCTGGGTCACTGGCAATCTATAAACCCAGTTTGGTGTGAATTCAAACAATAGTTTTGCTGCTAGAGTGTTAACAAACAAACAAACAAAGAAACAAAGAAACAAACAAACCGAACCAAAAACAGTAACCCTTGCCTCTCCTTCGGGGGTAAATATATTATGCATCAACATTTCCTCATGTGTATTAAAGCTTACAGATCACAGTGGATCTACAAAGGCACAAGACTTTTAGTAAGAGGCAGAATATTGTTAAAATTACACTTATTTATCGTAAGAAATTTCAGATTCATATTTGTTCAGGTTTTTTGTTCACTTTTTTATGAAAGGATAGTTTGTAAATGTTAACATTTTCATGTAATTTTACTTTTTTTTTACACTAAAATAGGAGAAAAAAATTGGATGTGTCACTATTTATAAGTTATGCTAATATTTTACAGGTCTGACCCACTTGAGATTAAATTTAGTCCTATGTGGACACCCTTGGATGTTGATACATTAAATTAGTAGGAGAGTGATTTTTGAACTTCACAAATTCATCCCACAGACTGGACTGGACTTTTTGGTGGTGCAGGTTTTGGCCCACAGGCCGCATGTTTGAAACCCCTGCATTAGAGATTCCTCCATTTGCCTGTTCATCCATTCTTTTCTATGGATTTAAGGTTAATTTCCATGATGACGTGAAATCTGAAAACATGTGTTTGTGTTTCCAGGCAGTTTCCAGTTGCATCTGTTCACAAACACCCGCACAGTTCATAAACAGAAAATAAAAGCACCGTCCTTTTGATTCCGTAAAGTGTGCTTACACACTTGTATTCCTCTTAATCGCATCTCGGATCTAATGCCGCCACCTCCTCGCCTTTTGTTCTGTAATTAACTGGAGGGCTCTTAATCTTACTGAGATTAAAAGGCCCTGATCAATGTTGAAGTGTCCCTCTGTCTCCGTTGGAAGCGAATGTTAATGTGAACTGGGGTCAGTGTGTGTCGCCTGCTAAGTGGAAAGTTGGATTGTGAAAGATCGATCATCACGGAGCTTTGAGCGAACGTATGAGGAGCAGAAATAACAGAAAGACGTCAGACAGAGGAACTAAAATGTCAATAAACCTGTTTGATTTAGGGGAGGCCGGGGATGAGAAACACAGTGTGACACTTATTTGTGCTGGATGTGTCAAACTTTGATGAATTGTGCTCTTACTTGTCTACTACAAGTAACACACACGGGAATTTACAACACCAGCACACATTACATGAGTTAATGTCAAATAGAGACAAGAGGAGAAACTGTAACGTTAGCAGAGGGTAGATGTAGCAATGAGAGGATATTTAGTAGGCATTGGAGCCCCCCCCCCCACACACACACACACACACACACACTCTAGTGGCTTTTCCATTGGACATCTGTGCAAAATTTTTACTGATATTTACTAAATGTAGAAAAACAGACACGAGAAGTCATTCTATAAACATGGCGATGAACGTAAATATGGTGTTGATTTACAGAAATATTCATTAATGTTATCATATATTACCCCTCTATCCCATACTTGCTGTAACGTCCGTCAGCATCGTTTTTTTTTTTTTTTTTAATTAACGCGACTCTAGTTGCAGTTTTGCGTGATATATCAATTGTGCTCCACCTGAAAAACCACCTCTTGCCAGCACAGCAACTTTTCACTGAAAAACGAGAGTTTGGGCGAAATTGTCATTTTTCCATTTAGCAAATTTTTTTGTACTTGTATTTGTGCAATTTGAAGGTCAATGGAAAAGTACCTACACACACATACACACACACACACACACACACACACAAAGTTCATTAAGTCATAAACATATTACTTATGCTAATGTAGGCACCGTATGTATCATTAAAAGACACAGACTTTATTTGTCATTTAGATTTACATCAAAATTAGATTTTGATTCAGTGGTTCAGCAGGAATAAATAAAACAGACACTATATATACAAGATAAAATAAATATGCATATAAAAATTGTGTATCAAGGAATAAAATCTATGATCCATAATAAAATGTCCTTATGTACAGGTCCACAGCATCATCACACTGTTGCATTACAATTTAGTCATACATTATTGAATTTCTATCTCTTAATGTACTATTGTCATTATATCAACATGTGCAGTAGCACTGTAATTCGATGCTATTTCAACAATATTTGTTTTCAGAATAACTGCACTGTGGAGGGTTAATTAAATAAGATCTATGTCAACCAAGACATGCACATTCTTTACTGAAGAATAAAGAATAAAAACCGAACAAGATAAGTGGAAGAAAACCGAGTGCTTCATGGTGAAGTGTTTCAATGTGTTTGAGGTTAGCATAAGTGTAAAGCGTCACGTTAAACGACAGAAACTGGTAGCTCACGTTATGAAAGCAAAACCACTGTATCTACAGTTTAAAAAAAAAAAAAAAAAAAAAAGATAATAATAATGAAAAAAAGTAAAGTTTTTGGGTCATAAAATCGACAGGTGCTCTTTGATACGTGTATTGCTACCTCTAGGAATATGACACGTGATAAGTAGTGCTAGTGGCATCATCGTAGCTGTTTTCTGATTGGTTAAACTGTTTTTGTACAACTGTGAAACCAATTTGAAGTCAAACTCCACTACATTTGTGAAGGCTGAAGGAATTAGTGCCTCATAACCTATGTTTCTGTTACATCATCAGGGGAATGTGAAGCAACATTAGTAAAAAAAAATAAATCTAATTAAGCGCCTTTTCACCAACTGCTTTGAAGCAGAAACTACGTTGTGTAGTGTCATGAGAACACAATGCTACTGGCTCTAATAAAGTGAGTTTTAATTAACCTTTCTTTAGTCCACACCACTGGTCTTTATGTTTTAGTGACGCTGGAATCAGGTGACAAGTCATGTAAGATAAATGTTTATTATGTTATTTAAAGGAGTGATATTTAGCTTTTTTTAAATGGAATTATGCCATTTTTAAACATTTCCCTGTGCTCTACATAAACTGTAAATGCTCTGCTTGGGTCTGAATTCTTCATTCATTCAACT
>JAPQRP010000003.1:23196564-23207537 GCA_037367295.1 Apogon hyalosoma
GAGGCGGCCCAGTGGATACAGGTTAGAAGTTGTGAAAATTTTGTGAAAGGTCTGCTGTATAATAGAGGCACAGAAGCCAGGAGTCGGATGTTGAAAGCATGTTACATTTCACTTTCCCCGACAAATCGATAAGATACTGAATTTTATAAGGGGCCCATGTCGTTTAACTTTCATGGGGACCACAATTGCTAGTGGCGTCACAGTTTCCAAAATACCAGAAAAGTCTCTAATAACACCAGAAAAAGTTGCTAGATTTGTCGTTAGTCACTTTTGGGAAAAAAAAAAAGTCGCCAGGAGGATCTGAAAAGTTGATAGATTTAGCAAGAAAGTCAACAAGTTGGCAAACTGAGACCAACTCCTGATGTTCAACAGCACCATGGTCAAGATCTTTTTTTTTAATGGGGGGGGGGACCTGGCACAAAGAAAACAGGTAAACTCAACACAGAGATTTCCAACTGAGAATCAGATCCGGAACCTACGAGCTGTGAGGTGAAGTGCTAACCACTACACCACCGTGCCGTCCAATTTAACCCTCTCACATATCTGAAAATGCCTGTGATTGGACAAAATTCCAGGTATTACAAGGTGGATTTTCTACAGCTTGAAAACACAGGCATGGAGTAGATGCAGAAATCTTCTCAGACCACTTGAATTACAAGGTGAAAATGGAATTTCTGAAGCTGAATGAAAAAAAAGAAAAAAAAAACTCAGAGCTTTAAATTCCATGTTAACAATTGAACAAGTAAATATAGGTTTATATATTGACATGTCACATAGCACATATTTTAATATATACATAATACTCATTATTTCCATCTGTTTTACAAATAATACATAAGAATAGACAATAGCTTTGCAATGAATGGTATCTCAGCTGTTTCCTATATTTCAAAACAACATGAATCACTCTTATTGTTCCAAGCATATAAGAAAAAGAAGGAATAAAATTTTCATTCGAAGTTGTAAAACAGTACAAATAAATAAATACATTTCTGTGATGTGTTCAAAATGGGGTTCAAAAGTCTATTCATTCCTTCATTACAATACACAAATATATTAATTTACATTAAAACATGCATATATGTCTATATCAATCAATATAATGATTTTCATTTGTGCTAAATAAAAACCTTTTAAACACAATGCTATGATTTATAATTGTATACAACCTTCTTTATAATTGATACTATATATGACTTTCTCAATTATGTTTTTATACAACCCATAAACTATATTAGTTTATATAAATATAATGTATAAAATCTATAATAAATACACATATTCCACTACATAATAGCTAAGACATCTATACTCCACAAACAGAAAGAGAAAAATGACTGTGCTTTTTTGTTCTTCATGAGGACTCCAGGTCCAGGGTTCGAAGGGTTAAGCAGGTTTTTCTGCGGCAGCAGCTCTGGGCCGGTGACGTCCTCTGAGCCATCAAAGGTGGGACTGGGTCTGTGGGTGTGAACCACAAACTCATTTCCTTCCTTCCAGGTGTGAATAGCCTTCTCAGTAAACCCACTGCGAGGCTGGGGGGCGGCAGGTTTGTTGGCTTTTGCTTAATAAACTGATATCCAGCTGCATCTCTATTGTATTCTTCACTTTTATTTTTATTTTCAGCAGAAGCGGCAACAGAGAGTCCTCATTGTAAATACTCTCTGTAAACCAACAGCGGTAGCGGGACAATTGTTTATGCTTTCAGTGCATACTTATCTCTGTGCAATATAAGCAGACAGGGTGCTTGGAATGAATAACACTGAAGTTGTGCTATCATACTGCACGCTCCATATGAACACACTCATAAGAGCATATTGCACAGACTCTCTTATAAGAAAAGTTAAAAGCCTTTCAGTGTTACCGTTTACCTTAACACCTTTCCCTCTCATGGAACTCTCACCTTCTAACTGACATTTGGCTCGTGTTAACATAACTACACCTGAACTCTACCCACGGTGAATAATCAAGGAAGCAATCAATGTGTTCCAACAGAAAAACGCAAGAGTATATTAACTTCAGGCTTATATTAGCCTGAGTGCAATTACAGTTAGAGTATACAGCAGCTCTGTGTGTCTGCGGCTCATATAATTAATGTTCCACAGTCAGTTCTGAAGTGACTGACGATTAGAAAGAGTGGTTTAATTACCCAGCCCCCACCGAAGGGGAGGCGAGGGCTACTCGTTTGGGTTCGGTTTGTTTGTTTGTTTTTTTCTTTCTTTCTTTGTTAACACTCTACTAGCAAAACTATTGGTTGCATTCATACCAAATTGGATTTATAGATTGCCAGTGACCCAGAATAAATGCCATCACATTTTGGGAAAAGTAGGTCGAAGTTAGAATTTTTCATGATTTTTTTTTTTTCCCATTTACCTACAATGAGTGAAATTTCAAATGTCTGTAGCAGCAAAACTGTTAGTTGAATTAATACCAAATGTCGCTTCTAAATTGCCAGTGACCCAGAATAGATTTGATTACATTTTGGGAAAAGTAGGTCAAAGTTAAACATTTTTTTTATGATTTTTTAAAATATATTTCTTCTTTTCCCATTTACTTATAAGTAAAATTTCAAGTCTATAAAAACATCCATTTTGTTTGAATTTACTTCAGACTTTGCACATATATGGAGGCGATTGATATGCTGACATCAGCACACGCATAAAACATGATGACATCAGCTGGATCGATGCCAAAATAAGCTACAATACGTGCGAGGGGCGGGGCTTGTGTTGCCTGGAACCACCTGGCACCATTATGGTGTCGGATGCAACAAGCGCTGCTCCTGCTGCAAAGAGATGGACACAAATGGAGTGAAACTTAAGAAATGCATCAAAACATACGATATATGTATATGTATATACAAATTTCTATGTGGTGATACGTTTTGTGTCAGAGGTGATCATTTGTTTACATTGGCCTCAGTTTTCTAGAAAATCTTTCTGCACCTTATACTCCTTATTCTTCTATTCTACACCATAATAACAGATGTTTACTGTAAACACAGTAAAAGCAGTGATTTACAGCAGCACGATAAACACTGAAGATGGAATTGTCTGAACTGTAACGGCTCAATGGGTTAATTCAGTAAAATAAAACCCCTTTTTCCAAAGAACACACTTAGTACAACACAGTCATGTCACATTCACCAACATTTCACAGCTTCAACGGCAGCAGAACAATGAGAAGAAAAAGACACTTTTGTTAAACAAGGAGGGAGGGTTTGGTGTGTGATTAGAGCAGATGTTTATCCAGGTAACAATAAAAAAAACAAAAACATATTAAAGAATGTATATATTGTGTTTGGAACAAATAAATAGAAGCTACTGAGGTATTTGTTCTGTCTAATACCTGTTTCCTGTCATTCAGCTCTGCTCCTGTTCACAATATGTGGAGCTACATTCACATTGTACTGTATGAATAGATTCTATGATTAATGTTCATGACCTCGACACTGAACTTCTTTCCAGGTTCAATATCTATCTATGGTTTTTATACATCTACGGGGACTTTTTTCTGTATTAAACCAAACCTTGGTGCATTTACCTAAAATTAGCCAAGAGCTGTCTGTCGGAACTGCACCATAAAATGTTTAATAATGCTGTTACTCATCCACGTTACATGCATCACTTTGAAAACAGGTTTTGAAGTTAAATATATCAGTATTTTAAGGGTTAATACTCCACTGAACTGAACATTCCTGTGTAAAATACAAAGGTGGAGGCGACTACATGGAGGTACATATATCAGGCTGAACAGGACGCAACTTTGTTACATTTAGAGCAGGTTTATCATTTGTTCTGCTCGGTTTGTCATTCTGGTGAAAACATGTGGTTCCAGGCACAACAAGCCCCGCCCCTCACACGTATTGTAGCTTATTTTGACATCGATCCAGCTGATGTCATCATGTCTATGCGTGTGCTGTCAGCATATCAATTGCCTCTATATATGCGGCAAGTTTAAGTAAATTGAAGTAAAATTGATGTTTTTATAGACATTTGAAATTTCACCCATTATAAGTAAATGGGAGAGGAAAAAGATTCTAAAAATTTATAAAATTTTTAACTTTGACTTACTTTTCCCAAAATGTATTGACATCTATTCTGAGTTACTGGCAATATATAAACCCAATTTGGTATGAATTCAACCAATAGTTTTGCTACTACAGACATGTGAAATTTCACTCATTATAAGTAAATGGGGGAAAAAAATTATGATTTAAAAAAAATAATAAAAATGTGAACTTTGACCTATTTTTCCCAAAATATAATGCCATCTATTCTGGGTCACCGGCAAGCTATAAACTTAATTTGGTATGAATTCAACCACTAGTTTTGCTGCTAGAATGTTAACAAACAAACAAATAAACCGAACCAAAAACAATACCCCTTGCCCCCCCCCTTTTTTTTTTTTTTTTTTTTTGGGGGGGGGTGGAAAATATACCGGATACAATTATTGTGCACCTGCACTAATTCTTTAATCATCCAATGGGAGCGCAGCCTCATGTCACCTGTTTCCTAAATATTTCAGGAGACTGATTCACACAGGAAATCAGTAAATACAATCAAAAACTTCAGTAAATATTGGCATGAATTAACAATAACTCAAGACTTTTTTTTTTTTTCTAAATCATTTTCACCAGAGTTGTAATGTTTAAAAGTATGTTTTAGAAGTTCTAAAAAAACACGGTCTATGTTTTGGGACTCGATGAACTGGCGACACATCCAGGATGGACCCCACCTTTGTCTGCTGATAGCTGGGGTAGATATCCACCCCCCCACCCAAACATCATTTAAGATCTGTTGTTTTTACGAGGTGCGTTATGTGGATGGTGGATTTACAGAATCCAGGAGCAGAGGCCACTTGTCCATTCCTATTGTTTGTAAGTTTTAATAAAATAAACAGTTTTGGGTTAGGAACATATCCTGATTTGGTTTCAATATCTATACTAAACATTTTATACACCTATCAGGACTTTTTTGTGTATAGTTTATACTTTTTCTGTATATTTCTACAAACCAAACCCTAAAAAGACCATGAGCTGAGTGTTTTGGTAGGTTTTCTAGGTTCAACTGGACTAGTTTTGCTCTTAATCATCCTCATTCTTAATACTGTAAATGCAATAAGTGTTTTTTTTTTTCTTTCTTTCTTTTCAGGGTACACATATATTGATACACATTCTCAGAAGCAACATGTTTGCACTTAGAAATTATACCACTTTGTTGAAATATAACATACTTTGGCCAGAATCCTATTATTTGCAATTTAAATTGAGGAGCATCGTTTCTCAGAGACAGGGTTCGTTCAGCCATCTGTCATCTCCATAAGAAAGCAGCTTTCTTTCTTTTTATGACACATGCACAGTATGAGGACTGATGGAGTTGTTTTTTGGTGACTGCTGTTTACCAGTTTCTTATTTATATGTCACTAATAAGAACATGATTAAAAAATGATTGTTCACAAACCATTGAGAGCAACTTTTATCCGGTTTTAAAATGAAGTCAAAGCCTGAATGAATTATGCATGTCCAGCTAATGACCCTGTTAGTTATTATAGACAGTAGAGCCGGAAAAGTCGCAGTGAGCGCATGCAGCGGGTCCTTCCAGATGGTTCGGTGGAGGTCTGATGGCGTCTCGGGTTTCTGGGTAATCCCCTGGGCATGCAGGTGAACACGTCTGAGCTTTGGCGTTACATCAGTATTGGATGGGATGATGAAACTGTCAGCTCACCTTTCTGTCTGTGCCCTCAGAGAAAAGGTTCACAGCTGGACCTTCTGACCTCTCAGATTGTCCGTCTGTGCCTTTTTTTTCTTTTTTTTGACAGCATAGTGAAGGATTTCATGCACTTTCGTCCTCTGTTTCAGACTGACTGCTTCATATTCTTCCTCTAAATATCATTTCTCTGACATTTTTGCTGTTATTATATTAGGTTGAACAGATAATGCTGAGTAGCAGACGTTATTTTAGTGAAAATTATGTAACCTCTGCATGCTTTCACCTGACATTTTTTAAAACATTATTTAACCGGGAAAAAGATCATTGAGATTTTCTTAACCCATAAAAACCCAAACATCCACTGGAGACCAAAATCATCCACTGATCTACAATGTTTAATAACTTCTGAACCACTAAACCTATTAATATGTTGAATTCATTCAAGTAAAATGCAGTTTGTCATCTTTTCATGGTCATCAGATATGATCCATTTGGACGTTCAGAGCCTCTGTAGTTACCATGGAAACACCGTCATCTTCTACAACATTGATTCACCAGTAAAACCCATGGAGTTGGATCAATGACAGTGGATGGACACACTTGTTTTTAATGTTCAGTTAGCAATATATTTGCTGAAAAAGTGACTTTTACTTCATTTTTCTGTTTTGATATAAATAACTTTGAATTTATTCTGAGTTTTCATGAACATCTACATGATCTGTGAATTAAATATAGGAAGATACATGATTTACACACACACAAAAAAAGCAAAATACAGAGGCTAATATTATAAGAAAAAATGGGTGATAAATCAGTTAAGAAAGGTAGAAATAGAGAAAAATTCATTTGGGAACAGCCACAAACGTAGCACTGGGTTACATTTGAGCTGTTCCCTGCAGGATATTTTCAAAAGGACAGATGGACAGCTCTCAGAATCTTACTCTCAAATTTGGACTTGGTAAACATGACTTTTTCAGGTATCTCCAGCTCCATGATTATTTTGTAAAGGAAATACAATGTTCTGTGACAGAGACTCCCTCTCATCTAATTCAAATACTGGTAGACGCCTATAAAGGTTCCAGTAACAAAAACATCACCAGCAAAACTTATGCAGCTTTGAATTCAAAGGACAATGAGATATATTTTCATGCAAAAAAAATCAATGGGAGAGAGACCTGCAAGAGGAAATACCAAATGAGATATGGTCAGAGGGATGGAAATCTCAAAATAGCACTACAAACTCATTATCACGGAGGGATTTTTGTTGGAAATGTCTGGTCCACTTCTTAATAACACCTGTATGAAAAACACATTTTTTCTGGTGTTCATTTTTCTTGCTGGAGGGAGTGCGGTTCACTCGAGGCAGATCAAACACATGTATTCTGGGTCTGTCCTGGTATTGTTGGCTTTTGGAGAGATATGATCAAATTGATGTATTCAGTTTTTGGTGTTCGTTTTGATATGTCATTGGCTGCTTTGTTTTTTAGCATCCCCCCAGAGGAATTATGTAAAAGTGACAAGAATACTGCTTACCGCAGGCAAAAAAAAAAAGCCATCACCAAATATTGGTTAAAGAAGGACCCTCCCTCAATCTCCTTGGTGAAAAAAATTGTCACCCAAATCCAATTAATGGAAATGATGACGTACAATCTCCGCCTGCAACAGCACAAGGGTGTAAAGTATTGGAAAAAATGGGTCTCTTTCATTCAGTCTGTGGCCAGTAAACAGTATGTAAATGTCTGACTGGACCTGTGACCATTTCTGTGTTTCTTTTGTGTCTTATACTAAAACAATAAAAAATAAAGTACAAAAAAAAAAAAAGCAGCACTGGGTCTTTATGGGTTAAGAGTGTCCTGGTGAAGACACAAAATAGAAATCACAGCCAAACATTAAATCTTACATACATCATACATTCACACTAAAAATAAACATCAAACTCAATAAAAGTCAGTTCTTAAACCATACAGGTGGTTCCCTGCACAGCAAACCCCACCCCTCGCACATATTGTAGCTTATTTTGGCATCGATCCACTCTTCCATCCATATTCAATATTTGTTAAATATGAAAATTATATATGTGCCAAGTTTGAAGTAAATTCAAACAAAATTGGTGTTTTTATAGACTTGTGAAATTTCACCCATTATAAGTAAATGGGATAGTAATAATAATAATAAAAAGATTTAAAAATGTAACAAAACCTTTTAAAAACAAGCTATCACTTACATATTTTGCAGAGTGATGTTCAAAATGAGTCTCTATGTCTCTGCAACATTTAAAGTAAATTCAGTCGAAATTGACTTTTTTACAGTGATTTAAAATTTTGCCCATTGTAAGTAAATAGGAAAAAAGTTTTTAAAACGTCATGAAAATTTGAAACTTCGACCTACTTTTCCCACAATTTAATTCCATCTATTCTGGGTCACTGGCAATCTATAAATCCAATATGGTATGAATTCAACCAATCGTTTTGCTGCTAAAATGTTAACAATCAAACAAACACGAGGTGCCAGGAACAACAAACCCCGCCCCTCGCACATATTCTATCTTATTTTGGCATCGATCCAGCTGATGTCATGTCTACACATGTGCGGATGTCAATGTATTAATTACCTCTATATATGTGCCAAGTTTGAAGTAAATTGAAACAAAATTGATGTTTTTATAGACATTTGAAATGTTGGCCATTATCAGTAAATAGGAGAAGAAAAAAAAAATTAAAAGCTCATAAAAAATTAGAACTTTGACGTACTTTTCCTAAATGTAATCACATCTATTCTATGTCACTGACAATCTATAAACACAATTTGGTATGAATTCAACCAATAGTTTGGCTGCTAGAGCGTTAACAGACAAACAAACAAACCAACGCAAAAACAATACCCCCTTGCCTTTTCTTTGGGGGGGCGGAGTAATCACTAAACTAAGAACATTTATATATAACACCATCAATAATTTAAAGGCATTAAAAATATAACAACAATGTTCCGTAAAAGCATCTCAAAGCAGAATCTGATTCAACCTGATATTCCAAATTCCTACTGGGTTAAATTGACACTAATGATTCTTTCCCATCACTAAAACTCTCAGTACCTAAGCAAACTGCTTGCCTTCCTGACTTGCCACTTTCATGATGTAAATTATATAATATGTAATAATAGACTTTATGAAGCAGTGTGTGCAGATATTCCTGTTTCATAAAACTCAGGCTCATGCACAATTTCACAAAGACTGTTTCCAATCCAACCATTAGTCATAAATGTGAGAACACCCCATTAATTAATCATTTGTGTATGAAAACACTGTCTGCACCACAAATTATTAATATATATGAAACAACATTAAAGAGAAGGTTGCACAGTTTCATTCATATTAGTCACAAACAGAACTAAATGGAAAACAGTTACTGGAGGCTATCAAAGGCTTGAGCAGAAGATGAGGAAAATTCAAAATGTAAAAGGCAAAAGCAAGAACTAGATGGGGTCAAATGGAACTTGCTCCATAAAAGTAGTTACTTAAAATGCACTTAACTGAAAATTAAACAGCTAAAATTAGAACAATAACTGCTGTCTCTTTAAAATCGCTCATTTAGTTGCTATTATATTTCCTGTCTTGCTTCATTTTTCATGTTCCTTTCTCGACAGCAGCTCTATCTCAACAAAAGGGGCTAAAATGAACCACTTTCTTTCTCCTTTTGATGACTTTCCTGCAAAATTAAAGTATATTTGATTCAAGATATATATAAGTCAGGCTGATGTGTGCTTACTACGATCACTCTAAATGGAAAAATACACAATATTGATTGGTTTTTGAAGGGGCTTGTTTTTTTATCCACTGCAGCAGCTGTGTTTTAGCTCTAATAATTCTATTTATTTATGTTGCACTTGTATATTGATAATGTGAGTAAATAAGATAAACATAGAGTTGCTCATTTTAGTTATATTCTTAAAAAAATGGTTAGGATCATATCAGTTTAGACTTGTTCCCACTGCATTTCAGAGATGCAGTGGTAAGAACAATGAACAAATCTAAATCTGACGTCTGAATGTAATCAGTGATATTTTTTGTCAGTCGTGTGACGTTGTCATTGAGGTTTGACCGTGTGCTGTAATGACAAGTCATCCATCTTCAATAGTAATCCATCAATAAAGTCAGTCCTTTGGCACATATTGACTTCAACTGAGTCAATGACAATGCCAGACTTGAGTTCTAACCCAAATGCAGATTAATTTCTGAACTTGAAGGAGTTTTGTTCATGAGGCTTCGCATTAACCCATAAAGACCCAGTGCTACTTTTGTGGCAGTTCCCAGCTGGATTTTTCTCCGTATTTAACATTTCTTACATGATTTATCACCATTTATTGTAATACTATCTTCTTTATTTGGCGTTTTTCATCAAAAATCAGATATTTTCCTTTATTTAATTTACTGATCATGCAGATGCTCGTTAAAGCTCAGATTAAAGTTGAGGGTTATTATATCAAATAGAGAGAAAACTGAAGAAAAATGTGCTCTTTCAGCAAAATCTATCATTAACTGAACATAAACCCAATGTCACTGATCCAACTCCATGGGTTTTACTGGTGAATCAATGTTGTAAAAGATGACGGTGTTTCCACATTCACTCTGAACATCCAAATGGGTCATATCTGATTAAAACTGTATTTTACACCAATTATTTACATGTACTAATAACATTAGTGGATCAACAGGTATTGAACATTTTATATAAGTGAATGAGTTTGGTCACCAGTGGATGGTTGAGTCTTTATGGGTTAATAACCTGGCAAATTAAACTCCATATTATCATTAAAAAAAAAAGACTTTTGCTTGACCACTTTTAGCTGTACATCAGTATCTTGGGTACTGTGGGGTTTTGAAGTTTGGATACAATATCATGGATTTGAGACGCCAGGATAGTGTAGTTGAAGAATTCAGTGGTTACCAGGATGCTATTGCATGGATTCCTGTTACTTACAGCTGAAGATGAACAGTTCAAAACTTTTTTCCCCATTGAAATTAATTGAAATTCCAACAATCCATCCCGGCTAATATCTACCATTACCGAGTAATGTGTTTGATCCTACAGTCGCGGAAAAAATTATTACACCATCCTTATTTTCTTCAATTTCTTTTTCATTTTAATGCCTGGTACAACTAACGGTACATTAGTTTGGACAAATATAATACAAACAACAAAAATAGCTCATAGTAGTTTAATTTCAGAGCTGATATCTATCCATTTTCCATGTTTTCTTGATAATAAC
>JAPQRP010000003.1:23224620-23235835 GCA_037367295.1 Apogon hyalosoma
AAAACTGTAAATTGAAAAACAATTTGGTGCAGTTTAAATTGTAAGACCACAATGTTAAAATAACAGCCTATTCACTTTTTTTTAAGAAATAAGAAAGTTCTAAAAAAGTAAACAGTTCACAATTTAACATTTCAAACATGTGTGATGGGTGGCTGTGGCTCAGTTGGTAGAGCAGCTCGTCCAATAACTGAAGGGTTGGTGGTTCAAATCTGGGCTCTGACATGTCACACATGTTGAAGTGTCTTTACGAGACACTGAACCCTAAATTGCTCCCAGTAGGACCTGGTGGCTTTGGAAAGCACTTTGGGCACCATGAAGGTGGATAAACTATGCTATATAAGTACAGTCTATTTACCATTTAAATCCAGTGTTAAATATACATGTGTAAAATGTTAAAGCTACATGTTACTGCGTAGATATGGTTACGGTTTGTTGTGTTTCTTATAGTATTGCTCTGGTAACCACAGCTGCCTGTTTTTTTTTTTTCTGTAAAAACAACAGGATTTTTTTTTACAGTGTAGCTTTCACAAGATCCCAAGTGTCAGCAATGTATTTCATTATTTTTTTGTTTATTTTGGAAACCCCTAGTGGCAGAAACGATATGCCAAATGCTGTATTGTGATTACAATAGTGTGCCACTTGTAAGAAATGTTCCTTCGTGAAAGCAGAGCCAAATGATCTGTTAAACACTTTGTTAAAGCAGCTATAATTTAGATTAGAGTTATAGCTGAATATTAGGAAATGTGAAATGTGATGAGGTGTGAACGTCAATCTCCTGCATGAAAGTAAGACACCCTCCAGTCTCCACACATTACTTTCAGACTTCCTGTTTAGCATTGGTACTTTTAGGAGCAGAGAGTTTATCTAATATGGCTCTAAACCCTGAGGACATTGTGGTGTAATTATCTCATATGGTCTTAATACAGGCACACAGCCTAAAGTAATTAAATCTGTGGTGAATTCCAGTGTGAACCAGTGTTTTGGCACTACTTGGTTTGTATTTGAAAAAAGTTTCAGATAGAAGGTACCCTTGTGTGCTGACTTAGTCTTTGTCCTCAGCTTTGTTTCACCCCTTTTTTCTTATTTTCTACTATGTTTGTATTTAAAGTTCAGTTTCTAGAGAACACCTCCAGTCAGACTCACTTCAAATCCTGCAAAAGGCTTAATGACAGAGCAAGAAGACGTCAAGAGGACGAAAATGCTATTATAAACTGATTAGGTGGAGGGGAGCTCGATGGAAATCACTCTTGAATCTTTTTTTAACCATTAATTAGTGGTTCTGTCAGTGCAGTTCATTCTGCAGGGATGACTAATGCGTAGAGCTCTCCCACTGCTCTTCGTGACCAGTTGGTACATTGCTGTCACATTTGCATATGTAGCTCTGACAGCAAAGAATTACCCCATTGCCTATTAATGTAACTGAACTTCTGTGTATGCTAGTGCAGAGTCTGTACTTCTCTGAAACAGGATGACATAAAAGCAACAGGATGGCTGTCTTACATCAGTAATTGGGTGACTGTAAAATGACTTGGACTACAGTGAGCTGTGCAAACATAGCGATGAGCAAGTTGACTGTATCCATTTGTACATCCACTGCCTCACTGAGACATGAGGTATCAAACTCTGTTTAATTCTAGGCTGAATCACAGTCTGATTTATATCAAGTCTGGATAAAACATTTCCTTTCCGATGCTAATTATGAGCCTGAGAGGGATTTTACTGGGCTATTTGAGTTTACTGCTTTTCCAATATAGGAATTTACCACAGGCAGGGTCTATAGACTCCCAGAGGGATTTGTTTTCTGTTAGAAATGCATGTGAATTGTTACTTTTTTTTCCCTGTGCAATGGCTCCAATCACAAAGTTTGTAGGACTTTTTAGTCTTGGCCCTCGCTGTTGGGTTTTGTCATCAGTTTGTCATCCGTCCATCTGCCTGTCCGTCGACTTTGGAACGGCCCACCTGAGGAGATAAGGCTTGCGGAGTCAGTGACATCTTTTAAATCACTTCGTAAAACACATTTTTATAGACTAGCCTTTATGTGATGTTGCCTTTTTTTAATGTTTTTTTAATGTTTGAATATTTATCTGTTTTATATTGTTGTGTTTTTTTTTATGTTTTAATTCTGCTGTTGTGTCCTTCTACCTTGTTTGTCAAAGCACTTTGTAAACTCAGTTTTTAAAGGTGCTATAAATAAAGTTATTATTATTATTATTATTATTATTATTATTATTATTATTATTATTATTATTATTATTATTATTATTATTATCATTATCATCATTATTATTATTATTATTATTATTAAATGTGCAGAAACTTTGGCATGCACCAGTGGTTCTCAACCGGTAAAGTGAGGGGAGCTCACTTTCACTTTCTCACAGATTTATCGACTCGTCCTCCACATACAGGTCTGTCGCGTTACTTGTAGAATTATGTTTTGAGGTCCATAGATGTGTGTGTGTGTTTGGGGGGGGGCATTGTCTGTCTGTCTGTCCGTCCATATGTGCAAAAACTGTGGCGTGGACTGAAGGCCAAGGGTTTTCAAGTGTGTGCACATTAAGTTTCTCTCTATAAGAATTTCCATCTGTTGGCCCACATTTTTACACAATGTCTGAGGAAATGACTTGACGAAAGTCAGAAAACTCGATGTCCTCATTCAGTTTGATTCTACAGTGAACTGAAAAGATTTTGCTGGCCAAAGGTCAATGTCAACTTGACCTCATATCTGCTTATTCTTAGGAGCGCAATTTCTCAGGGCCTTAAGGAACTTTCTTCAAATTTTGCATGAAAATGTATTTCAACCCAAGGATGAATTGATTTCATTACGGTGTCCAAAGCTTAAAGGTAAAGATCATGGTACCATAACTGAAAAATTCATACTCCATCACCAAAAAAATCTGAAATTGTAGGTTACTTGACATTGAGAACTGCACAGATTATGATGGATGACTGAAGTTTTTTAATATTAAATAAGTTATTAGCACGACAGTACAACAGCCAAATGTCACCACAAAGTCAATGATAGGGCTTTAAATATCAACGTTCACTTACCTCAGTGACTGTTTTGCAACCTTTTGAAATTATATGAGGGAGTTCATGAAGCTGAAGGGTGTGACGTAAGGCTGTGTGATGTTATTAGACAGGGATGTAGATTTGAAGGAGGTGGTTCTGGTCTGATGATAAATACTGTCTTTACTTTTGCTTCTTTTTCTCTTCTATTTTATCCAACCTTTTTTCCTAACCCAAATTAAGTATTTTTTATGCTCATATCAAACTCCAGTTGATATTATCACAGCTTACAGATCTGTCATTTTTATTAACCCTATCAGTTTTGTGTCTGTAAAGTTCATACATATGTTGTTTTGGGATTAAGTGGAAATGAAGACATGAGGACATTTTGTGTAAAACGTAATTGTCAAGTTGTCAGTACAGTGGAGCAAGATCCATGGTAACCTGCTCTGTTGGGAGTCATTGCATGTTCACACTATGATACTGTGTCTTTTCAGAACTACACAAGTCCTTGAATCATTATAGAACAATTTTAGACCCAGAATTGTACGTTTTCAACACATCTTGCTCTACTTGTAACAGAAAATACAAGGCAGTAACACAACACTCAATCAGTTTTTCTAATTCCAGGTATGTTAGTACCAGCTTGGAAATACAAACATGTATAAAATTGATTCAAATTCCATACTCTGTTAATGCAACAACTTCTCTGATGTTATTTTAAACAGGAATAGAAACTTTATCTCATGGAAGTCAACAGATTTTAACTCACGTATAGAAGTTCTTCACTCATTTTCACAGTGGAACTGTCACATTAAGTAGAATTCTATCAGCTACTGATGATCAAATTGCTCTTGTAATTTTGCAAATGTTTGGCCAGAGTGCAAATGACTCCCAAAACCAAATGAAAATGAAAGTCTTCATCAGCTGCTGCTGCAGTAATAATTAGATCGGGCCCTCTGTACAGCACTGAGATAATATGGGTGTCATTATTATTTTGTTTTATTTAGCAGCTCAAGCTACAATAATAATACTTTGTAAATAACTACTTGAAAATATATGCATATGTATAATTAATGCCATCATGTAACCAGTGATTAACTATTCACGGCTCATTGGGTGAACAAATGTATTTACAACGTACTTCGAGTTGGACTGGTATTAATCCAATAGACCGGATGGATTGTTGTCTTTTGTGGTGTTCATGGTGTTATCATGACTTAAAGGAGTGATATTTACCTTTTTTTTTTTTTAATGGAATTATGCATTTTCAAACATTTCCCTGTGGTCTACATAAACTGTAAATGCTCTGCTTGGGTCTGAATTCTTCATTAATTCAACTCCACAGGTCCATCTTCAACCCTATTTCTGACTAATGACACCAGGAAGGTCCTTTTGAGCGCTGGCCCTTTAAATGTAAATGATCCACTTCACACTCCACCCCCTCCAGGTTGTTGTCCGTGCTTCTGTGTCCCGTTCAGCCACTTGTGTTCATTAATACAACCAACAACTGAACATTTTAGGTAAATGGCTCAAAGTTTGGACATATTTTCAGTATGGACTACAACCGCTGCTGCTGACGAACAATTATGTCGTACTCGAAGAAATGTTCATCGGAAGTCTTGACCTTATATGTGCAAATGTCATGATATAACAAGTTATCAACATAACATATTAACAAGGAATAGAAATCCACTTGATTTTGTGCCAAAATGAACATAAAGATAGCTTTGCAGCACCTGAAGGGTTCAAATTCAAACTGTATGAACTATTAAGGTCCAAATGCACAAAGTAATGAACCAACGACTAATACAAGTGGGTTTAGCAAAATATGAGCCCTTTAACACTTAGATGTGAGCATTCTGAGGACATGACTTCCCTATTTATTTAATCACAAGGTCACTAGTTTCATTTAGGCCCATCCACACAAATACACTCCATAATGGAAACACCTCCTGTTGTTGATTGGCTGGAACCCCCACAGTAGGCAACGGGGTATTTTTGTGTTCGTGTAAGCGGCACGTGTATATGTTTAAGTAATTTCAGCATTTTTCAGAAACCAGTCTATTCTCAGGACTCGCTTGCTCTCTCCTTAATGGTGTACCATATGGTGTATATGTAACTAAAGACTGAGTGGGTTCTGCTTAGTGGCATCTAATGCTTAGGTTGCTACTGACCCCACACTTTACATTTCCCCAAACTGGCCTCTAAGAACATGAAAATGAAAGCAGCTCTGTGAAGCCAGTGTTTGAGTGAGAATAAAAAATCCTAGAACTGAGAAATCAAATATAATAATATAATATACCTTAACATCATTTCCCATAAAAGAAGAATGGACTGGTTCCTTCTGAGCTATTGACAACCTGGAGGCTGTTCCCATCATGACCGCCAATACTGTGGTAACAAAAACATAACAATTTATTCAAACATTATAATTATTACAAAGATTAATAATAGTTGTACAGTCAGATTTTCCAAACCCTTTAACAACGGCAGTATCTCCAGGTTACATAAACCCTGTAACGCCTGAACTGTTTGCATGATCCACAAAATTCAAAGCTTTAAGAGCGTTCCAACACTACATAACTCTTTACGGCAGCAACAAGTAGAAAGGAACTGTTTCAGAGACCTCCACACATGCTAAAAAATGCCTATAAATAACAAAAAAAATATGAAGCCATAATGTGGGTATCCACACGTTTGAGCAGATGTAAAATAGTTGAAAGTTTATTTCTGCAATCTCAAAAAGTTTTGTTATGGACATTTATATTTGTTTCTGAAAATAAATATGCTACGAACTTTAAGTCCTTTTTTTTTCTTTTTTTACTAAAACACACTGTTTTAAACATTTACTATTTATAATAATGATAATTAATGGCCAGATACTGAAAGTTAAGTTCTTCCTGAAAACAAAGGTACAAAAAAATTACCAAAAAAGACATTTTCTGACACTTTCATTGCAAAGAAAACATGAAGACGCCTAGATGGCCTGTTATAATGTCAGTCTTACAGTGTTAAGAATATACATGTAAGTTCTAAATACCATATTTCCTAAAAACTGGGAGTACATTAGAAGCCAGGTCTCTAACAACCAGTTTTGTGGTTGACACAAACAAGAAAAGCTTGTTCCCAGTTAAAGTTACTAGATAATATGTAGAATCCTTTGGTGTCTGTCATGTAATGTGCTCCTACTTGGTCACAGTGGTCACTTCTATAAGTTGCATAATTATTTTTTTACATTTCTAAATCACTCATCTAAAGTGTTATTTTCCAATCTCAGTCCCTGCAGGTATATGTGTTGCTTTTTCTGTGAAACTATCGTGTAGAGTCTTATATGTGTGACAGGAAGATAAGCTTTACACAATAAACGTTTTATACCCGCTAAAATGCTGGAGGGAATTTCAGGGCATTACTTTACTTCGAACATCACAAACATGGATAGATCAAAACAAAATGAGAGCAAAATGAGGTTTCATATTAACCCTTTCCGGCATGAGTTGTTGGGAAACAGGTACAATCGGACAGTTGGATTTGGACACATGTCAATGGCTTGAATGCAGTTTAATGGTAAATATCATATTTTGTATAAACATGTTCATAAACATAGTGGATTTATGACTGATTGGGCTCATCCTTCCCCACACTGATGACATGATAATGTATTAAAACAGTAAAAGTATTAATTATCAGGTAATTTGTGTGGTAATAAAAGTTTTGCAGTGCTATACACTATTATTAACATTAACACAAATTTACATAACTATAACTGTACACGATGCATGAAAGAGTTAACCCATCAAGACCCAGTGCTACTTTTGTGGTGGCTCCCAAATTATTTATTTTTTTTCTGTATTTAACCTTTCTTAAGTGATTTATCACAATTTACGATAATATCATCCTCTGTATTTTTTCAGCAAAAATCATGTATTTTCATATATTTAATTTACTGGTCATGTAGATATTCATAAATGCTCATCAAAGTTGAGGGTTATTATATCTGAAACACAGAAAAACTGACAAAAAGTGACTTTTTCAGCAAATCTATCAATAATTGAACATAGACCAAGCGTCTCCATCCACTGACATTGATCCAACTCCATGGGTTTTACTGGTGAATCAATGTTGTAGAAGATGATGGTGTTTCCATGGCAACTATGGAGCCTCTGAACGCCCAAATGGGTCATATCTGATGACCATGAAAAGATGAAAAACTGCATTTTACACCAGTTATTTACATGGATTAGTAGGTTTAGTGTTTCAGAAACATTTTCGATCAGTAGACGGTTTTGGTCGTCCGTAGTCGTTTGGGTCTTTATGGGTTAAAGCAGAGGTAGCCGGATGCCTGTGTGTCAGTGAAACATCTGTCTCTCTGTCCACAGATGTGAGTAAACTTTCCAGAACAGACGGTGATGTCCCAGTGATCCCCGTCTGACCCCGGCATCCAACCACCATTTGTACTTTCTGTATTACCTGCCGCCCTGAACATCCACTGCAGTCCCACCTGTGAGGTGAAAGAGTCAGTGTCCGTCAGTTTATCCCACACAGGGACAGCTTTATTAGAAACCAGAGAGCTGTTTTGAAGATAAGCGGCCCGGCTGCACATCACAGCTGTGTGTGCTGGCTAAGACAGATCGAACACGTAGCCTGAAACCTTACAGTACTGACTTAACATACTACCCCACAGCACATCCCAATGACACCTTTGGTTTAATATGTAAGGCATACACTGTAATACATCTGTGATGCTGTGGTGGTAAAAAGAGATTTATGACACACAACAAGCTATTAAGGAGCTGTATGTGGTGGGGTAATCAGGGGGGGAAATGGGGTGGAAATTCTCTTCTTCATGCCACATTGATTCATCCTTCAGTGGGAGAAACCTCCCCATTATGCACACCTCATCTAAAAGGGCCCTAGGATGATCATTGTGGGTCCACAGTACACTGATCCCAGGTCTGCTGTGAGGTCAACAGAGGTCCTTCCTGCAGCATCTGGACTCTCAGGAGGCTGCCACAACTGCTTGATCCATGGAGTGTTGATAATATCGCTGCATGAGCAAAGAATGTGAGGCGCACCAAGAAGCAAGCATCGTGTCTCTATGGGCAAAGCATATCTGCTTAACAGGACACATTTTTCTCCATTACGCTGCACTGGGTATGAACATGTTTGGCATAAGGTGATTCATACAATACAGTAATTTAACATTATTATAGATAGTGTGTAGTTTCTGGTGTTTTCTACACTGTAACTTTCTGTAATTTCTACTGGAAAAAAGACAGTAGCTTCTTGTTTTAACAATTTACAAGAGGTAACTGTATATTGCAATACTTTATGGGTAAAAAATAATTAAATTCAAGCAGTTGTTCACAGTATCACATTGTAAAATTACAGGATGGTCGCGTTTTTACTTGGTCCTGACTGTAAACGATAAAATTTACAATTGCACACTGTTAGTATTAAAAGTATATTAAGTATTACAGAAGAAGGCATGAAGGGTGGACATGGGGCACGAACCCGACATCCATCCACTCAATAAAGTGGAAGTAAGACATTATTAGCCCACAAAATTAAAATGTGATTCAGGTAGTAACTTCATGCAGTGTAATTTGACCATATAGACGTCCATTTGAACGCAGCCTGTAGGCTAATGTAGACATGTCAAAACCAGCATTTTAGTCAAAGTAATGTTTCTGTATAATGTGAGTGACTGTATTTCACCTTATTTTATTTATCTTAGCTGTATTTCATACGGAATATACAGATTGTGGGACTCAGAAAGCTCCATTTTTGCAAATGTTAGCTAGTGAAAAACTGGTTAAGTTAAGCTAACGCTAGCTGCATGCATTAGTCCCATTAGGAAATACATCCGATAATTTAGCACCTTTAGCATTGTTAGCGACATTAGCATGGCTACAGTCAAACTGGAGCAGTCAAAACTAAAAAAAAAAACTAAAATACAATTATTGGTTGTATCTAATATACAACAACAATACATTGCTGTAAAATATACAGCATAAACCTGTAAAAAGTATCCATTAATACACTGCAATTAATTTTTGCAGTAATTAGCAAACAATTTTACAGCACTTTAACTTTAATTTGCCTGGTATTTACTGTAAATTATACAGGAAATGTGTTACAGTGTAGTGCTCAGACAATATAGCATAAACTGTCATGTAGTCCAGTGACTGTCTTGGTTTCTGTTGCTCAATCTATCAGATATTCACTCTTAGCATATGACTCTATTTTCAACTACATAAATATGGGTTATGCCAAAAAACAGAACTATATTATGATATTTAAGTAATAACTGTTCTGAAATATCAGAGTTACACAAAAAAGACGCATAATTGTTAAAAGCAGAGGAACTTTGTATCAACATATTAATAGCTGTTTAGATATGCTTTTTGACCAACGGCAAACAATAATTATAAAAAACTGTCTCATAAAACCAGAACTGAAGGTACCCTGTGCTGTTATTATGTAGACATTTTACTTTCAGCAGGTCTCCCCAAAAAAAGCTTTATGTGTAACAAAAACGTTCAGGGGCGCTGCTAGCAGTTATGGGCCCATGAAAGTGAAATCGTTGTGGAGCCGACAGAAATCAACTATCTTCTAGATTTATCAGACCGGCGGGGGGTGGGGGTGTCCGTAAACAACGTTACTTACAATAGCATAACAATGAAACTGAAACTTAACACGCTTTCCAGATTCAACTCCCAGCTTCTATGCTTTTTATACAGCTTATCTTATACCAAATGTTCACAGCTTCTTCCCTGTATCCACTGGGCCCCCTCCTTTGCTTATGGGCCCCCCCACAAATACTGGGCCCAATGAATTTGTCATGTTCACACATCACCCCCCCCAGATCAGCACCCCAGAACATGTTGAATGTATTTCATCTCTTTCAGGGTATTAAAGCTACATTTTTAAAGGTAATATATGTAATATTTGTTGCTTTTGTGGGTATATATTTGTGGTATACACAGCTGCATAGTCTGCCTCCTCTATAGTCTATGGAGGAAGGAGTGACGGCGGTGGGTGAGTGAGCAGTACACTGAATGGGGAGAGCGAGTGTTACAGCAAGTAGAAAGGAAGTAGGAAAATAGAACGTCATTTCCTTATTCTGTCAGAGAAGTCATAGTCTGAAAACACTAGTAACACTAATAAGGCCTTTACAATATTCTACAGGAATGAAGGAATCATTTCTGTTGTGTTTCACTAACAGGTCTATTGGAGGTGAAAGGCTGGAAGGTTTATGTGCGCACTTTTCCCTGAATTTTGTCTGTTAGACAAACCGTGCAAGAAGTTAGAATAGTAGACAGATCAGCCCTCATGCTGTGTAACGCTATTCATGTCTGGTACAAACTCACTGCCTGAGGGTTGATGCACTGAAGTATGGCTAATACAGCAAAACAAGAGGAGAATGGAAAATACAGACAGGGCAGCATGTCTGTAGGTAAATACAACAGCACACATTAAAGGGGTCATGTTTTTTTCAACCCACTTTTATTAGTCTTTGGTTCATTTATTTGTGTATTTGGACCCTAATAGTTCACAAAGGGTGAATTTGAACCCTCCAGGTGCTGCAAAACTGTCTTTATATTCATTTTTGGCAAAAATCGAGTGGATTTCTACAACTTATTTTAATTCCTACTTAATTTGTTACGTCTATAACTAGTTATGTCACAACATTTGCACATATTATTTATTTTACTTATTTATTTATTTAATTGACAGGGACAATGCAGTCAGTCATAGTGACTCTCCAGGGCCTATAAAAGGCCTCTTCAGTCTGAACCAGGACTTGCTATTTTTGGCTGTTCTCAGACTGTTGGGATTATACCTGCAACACTACAGCGTCCACTGGAACTTGAAATGATAATCACTAAGAGGCTGATATTAAAAGAATGGAAGTCTCCACGTCCTCCGTCTTTTCAAGCGTGGATCAATGACATGTTGTCATTAACACAGATGGAAAAGCTCATGTCTTTGAGGACCTGTTCTCTGAACACTTTTTCAAGTGCTTGGACTCTGATTCTCACGTACTTGGAGGAAGTTCAGTCGGACTAAGGATTATATCTGTTTACCAATGACTGTCCTCTGCCTCTGCTCCTCTTTCTTTCTTTGAATAAGGACTAGCTAGTTAATTAATTAGTTGTTACACACATCTGGGCCTTTGTTTTTGTGTTCATAACTGAAAACT
>JAPQRP010000003.1:23259341-23270907 GCA_037367295.1 Apogon hyalosoma
ATTATGTCTTATTTTAAGTGTGATGAGATATTTGGACTAGAAATGAGAAAAATACACTTGGTAAAATTTGGATTTTTGCAGTGTGCATTTGAAAACTTCATAATTTACTGTAATATAATGTCAATATGAAGTTTAACTATTAGATTTAGATTTTTTTCCGGTGCAAGAAGGTTGTGTTTTCTCAGGATGCCACAGCAGTGCCCTCTCATTTGGTTTTATTGCCTGTTTGTACATTGTTATCACAGGCTTGAAAGCGACTTGGGAAGCTTGTGACCATGATGTCATTCAATAAGACAAATGGGAGAGAATAATAGCTGTGCAGCTTTGCGTGACAGGTCTCTTCTGATAACACGGAAACAGTTTAGTGTTGGTTTAACCTTCTTGAAGATCTACTGTACTTTATCAAATTTTAAGTTCTTAAAAATATGAAATTCCTATGCAAATATTGTACCATATGTCCTTTTTGGTTCTTGTTTCTTGGTGGCCTCTTGCTATGAGCTTTCTTACTGTCTTAAAATCTCATCTTTTCTTGAACCGTCTTAAAAATACGCAACAGAAACAGAACGTCTCAGTGTAGTTCAGACACAGCATCATTAACTACAATAGAACTGTGGAGATCATGTATGTACACATTAACACACACATAAACAATGTTTTTTTTCCAAGTTCCATTCACATATTATATTATAGAAACTACTTTTAGTCACATTGACTGTTCAGATTAAAGCTTTGTATTGCGGGACTGTCAACATTATTTAATCTTAATTTTCTTAATTGTTTTTCATTATATGGCTTTGAACACTTGTCACTTGCAATGAACAGTAATGCGTCATTGTATGTTTTAGCTTAAAGATGGCTGAGATGAAATATTAAACACACAATTCTGACATTTTTTCCACATTTATTTAAAAAAAAATACAACCATCATGATAGCTGACACCATGACTTTTGTACAAATACAGTATGTATTAAAAGGTTTTAGTAGTTATGGTCTTTTTTACAATAGCAAATATACAAAAAAGTAGCTAGCTAAATAAAAACTAGCTAAATAATGAGTTAAGTAACAAAAGAGAGGAACATTTTATTTAGCTAATGCCCAAAACATAATAAGGTATGGAAATGTTATTTTTCCTCTAAGGTAAAGGGTGGTTGTTTTTTTTTCTTTTTAAATGGTAAAGTGAGTTAGAGACATTATTCAAGTGTGTCAAAGAGGTCAAGGTTCAATCACTTAATCTTGCCTTGATCTTTTCTTTAACATGCTGAGGTAAAATAAGAAGGTTATGGTGGCTTTGAAGAGGATGATATATGAAGCTACTAATTTAAGAAAAGAAGACCATGAAAATTAAACCATAAATACTAAAACCTTTTAATGTGAACTGTTTTTCAACAAAAGTAATAGTATCAACTGAATGTTTTTTTTTAAATAAATGTGGGAAAAGTTGTTTTTATAATAATAATAATAATAATAATAATAATAATAGTAATAATAATAACATTTGTATATCTGATATATTGTATCCTAAAGATATCAAATGAGTACATGTGTATTTTGGGGTTACTTTATTAAGCTGTAGGGTGTTAACATGAGATGCTAATCATGGTTAGCATATTAGCATGCTATAAGTATTAGCACACATTTTAATATATGGCAGCAAATAATCTTATCAGTCACATAGCAACAGGAAAAAATATATATTATCACCCTTGAAAATCCAATCTAACACCAAGTATGGATGTTTTATTTTCCTGAATACATCCTGATAACATGTTTATTTATTTTTTATTTTATTTTTTACTGCACGCTGGTTACTTACTCCATGCTCTATGTTTGCACCAAACCACTGAAGCACATTCCTTATTACGCATGTGAACCCTGTTTACTTACATGGCAATAAACAAGATTCTGATTCTGACGCCAAAGTGTAACGCTACTACTACTTTTTCTTCATTTCGTTACTCCAATAACTAGACAGTTATGCTAACTGCTGTTCACACTTCCGCAGTGAAATAACCTGAGACGTTGCCGAAAAATAGAAACCGTTTTGTCTTCGTACTCAGTTCATACTCGGATACTTCCAGTTCAGTCAGACAACTCATATGTTATTGTGGCAGCAGGATACATTTCGAGTTTAGCAACCAGGCTCTGGGATCATCACTCCCCACAGATATTTTTACATAGGTACTGGGAAGTGATGAATAAATTTCTTCCCCCGGAGCTTACAAGAGCAGACTGGGTTGGCGGAAGAGGGCTTAAGGAGCTAGAAGCAGCAATGCAATGTAGTATCACTGGTGTGTCATTAGGGGAGCTGGGAAATTCTTGAAATTTAAATAGGCTGCCAAAATGGAGGCTGTGTTAGTAGATGTAAAGAGAAAGAAGTATATTCAAGGTGTATGTGGCAGAACAAGAGAGACATCTCACCACTGGATTCTGTATAAAAAGTAGAAATATTACAAATTATTCCATACAAGGAATAGACAAAATCAAATGTTTCGACGACACATATTGATCTGTGGCTGTTTTTACCCAATATTTACAGATTTACGCTGACTTTTTAGGAGTTTTCAGATGCAGCAGATAACCTCACTCCCTCTAAAATGCCTTCACGTCAAGATGCAACTCGAGTTTTCGGGGTATGTTTTTGGCACTCCGTGATGAATGATGATGGACAGTGTGTTTCCAGAAGCCATTAACAGTGTCATTTCCTTGCTTAGCTTTTACCTCCAGCGTCAAGCCACCAAAGGAAGTTAAATCTCGGTGGGAGATGTGCTTTCTGGCTCCAGAGAGAAACATTTCTTTTTTTTTTTTTTTTTAAATGACAGAGGAGTGATAGAGATGATGGAGAAACAACTCTTTTTGTGTTGCCATACCACAGGAAACACTCCTGAGAGGTGCATTGATCTGTCAAACCTGAGAGACTCCATTCATTGGCTCTGATAGAACACAGAACCTGACACATCCTGAATGGGCAGCAGATGCCGGGCATTGTGGTGCCTTCACATGCATCAAAGTATAGTTGTAGCAAAGGTAATGTGGTGACTCGTAGGTAAATGATACCCCAGGAGACTCGGCTTCTGGTCTGTGAACTAGACAACAGCGTGAATCTGATATCAATCAAAGTCACATTGAAAACAATCAGCTGATATAATACACCTCGTGCAGACCGCAGGAGAGATTGGAGGAAGAGGCTACTGACATGCCGCTGGTATCAGACGTGGTGTGGGATCCATTATCACATCTTCCCTTCAGAGGATGTCACCTGCCATTTTACTCTACTCTGAGTATTGATCATTTTGCACCACATTTAGAGGAAATTTCACCCAAGGTGACACCAGAAAACACAAGAGAGGGGTCGACTCAATCTTCTCCTTTGCAAATGAGCTCTTAGATGAGTTAATTTAATCCCTGGAATAAACAAATTAGGGAGATAGGATGTATCATGTTTGGTGCCAAGTCCTAATGGCCTCATTGCTTCTCAAACACCACGTGAGAAAGAGAGAATCCCTGTGCAGCGCCTCATAAAACAAATACACAAAAACACATACGCTCACTGGGAAGACGGAAGAGGAGTAAACTCTTAATGTTTGTCTAATGAGTAACTACATAGTTTATCTTACTGTCTTGTCTTTGGAATAGTTAAACTTCTATTGACATTTAAAGGGGATATTTCACTAGTGTTGCTAAGAGGTTGTAAATAAGTGTGTTTATATCCGCTTGATTATATATAGACATCAATGTACACATTAGCTGATAATTGCACAATTATTTCCTGTATCGTGTGTAATTCCCTGGCTGGCCCAGTTGTCCAGAGGGAAATATGCTGAATAAATAAATGCACTTATTGATAGGATTCAAAGATGAAACGAATCATAGCGTTTTATTATCATGCGCACAGTGAAGAAATAGGTTTCCATGTACAATAAAGACCTCACTGTGCCGTCCACATTGAATGCCAAGAGAATTTAAGATCTATACAAGTAGAAATAAAATGATTTAACCAGGAAGAATGAGGATATACAAGATAAACTACTATTACTGAGACAAAACAAATATTTACATAAATGTGCAGTGTATGGGTAATTGTGCAAACTGTCAGATAAATGCTATGTAACGTGCAAAACTGCCAGAGACGAACAGTATGCTATATGTGTGATTATTGAGTATAAAGTGCATAGACGATAGCACAGTTAGCATGTTCAATATCCTCCTATAAAATATGTTTTCAAGAACACTTACAATACTAGGGGCAAGGACTTGAGGTCAATGCAGAAATAATCAAGTTTTAAAGCCACTGACAGATGCAGGGCCGGAGTGGGATGCATTTTCAGCCCTGGAGTTTCATACCTCAGACCAGCCCACTTTACATCACCACCTATTATATTGAAATCATGCATTTATAACCTTACATGTTTAGTCTAAAATAGCAGACTGTTCTAAACAGCCTTGTAATTCCATGTAAGTTTCTAAAATATTTCCAATTCAGTGCAAGGGTTGTGTCACAATGTACATTTATTTCAATATGAGTGCACAACTCCAACAGTATTCTTTACAACACGACATCCTTTTCATCAATATCAGAATCTATATTCTGTTCAAATAATTGTTTACAGATATCCAAACTTCAAATTAAGTAAAAGAATAAATCAAATAAAATAGCCAATTAGTGTTGACAGACATACAATCCTTATAAATAAAGAATAAAATAGTTATTCGACTGTTCTCTGCAAGTTTGTTATTCATAGTAGAACATACGTTTCTAATGATGCCAAGACGTGGCCGACGCTAACGGATAAATAAATGCCTGAGCAGTGCACTGGTCTGACACTGTTCATTACAGTATCATTGTCCAAACACATGAGAATTTCTTTCTCAGTGCACATGAGCTCGAATGCCTCAAATATTACATTATATTACAACGCCACACAATTCATTGACTTGATAACTTTTCAGGCAAAGTTGTTGTATTTTGTTCAACTCCTTGTCGTACCCGTTTCATCATCCTCCATTGTTTCAAACTGTAGGCTCATTTTAGTAAAAAAGTTGCCAATTTTCGCACATTTGGCTGCATCAGCCTGAAGAGCTTTCCTCTTTTTGATTCATGCCTTTTCCGCACCACCCTTGCTCTTTTTATTTGCCATTTTTCACACTGACTCACTGAGTGCTTTGCACCTTTCTCTTTTTCTTGTGCACGGCATGCTGTGTGTTAGTTATGTCAAGGTCCGCCTGCAAAAAAAAAAAAAAAAAGCTACCAGTGGAGGCAGAGGAGGAGGCGGCAGTAACATGTCCATTAAAGTCATTTAAGGAAACGATCTCTGGTCACGCATGTGCTCAACCCAGCGCCATGACTGAACACCAGCAAAAAAAAAAGAAAAAAACCCAGTAAAAACCAGCCCTCATGGCCCAAAACTTAAAATATGATTTCATTTTCTCCCCTGATAGTCAGATCTCAGGACAAATACAAGACTTTTTTGTCATGTTACATTTGCCTGCTGAGTCAGACTTTCACAGGTTCGGTTTATTTGATAAAACATGTTTTCTTGTGACAGACACCTCAGCTGAAGTTGTGGTTTATAGGTTGAACTAACAACATTGTAAAATGACTGTCAGGCAGTGTTTGATCAAATTTATTGCTTTACTGAGCCAGAAAGTTACTGTTTAGAACTGACATTTCTGACCCCTTAGGCTACTATAGCTCCGCCCCTTTGTCCAAATCTGGTCACTTTTGGCTCCGAGAGGCCAACATGGCAATGGCAAAATCACAAAATACTGGCTTCAGAACAGCACTTCAGACACCAGTGGGTGACGTGACAGTTCCTCTAATAACATGACGTAAGATAATGATACTTATAACACAATCTTATAATTCATTGCGTGGTCACATGACTAGAAAATGATCTTTTGTTTTGTGATTGTACTATGTGTTCCATTTTGGATCCAGCAGAGAACTATAATTTTAAGTTTGACCACCTTCCATCCATTCATCTTCTGCTGCCGATCTGGGTCTGGGTCAGGGGGGTCAGAGCCACCTCCTCCAGAGTAAACTGAGCCATTCCCATGCCTGATGAAAGATATAATCCCTCCAGCTTGTCCTGGATCTGCTCACCAGGGTCTCGTCCCAGTTTTACATGCCTGAACCCCCCTCCTCCACAGGGATGTATCCTGTATCCAGATGCCCAGACCACCTCAACTGGCTCCTCTTGATGTGGAGGAGCAGAGGGTCATCTTCTACAATACTGATTCACCAGTAAAACCCACAGTGGATGGACACACTTGGTTTTATGTTCAATTATTGATACCTTTGTTGAAAAACTCACTTTCTGTTGAGTTTTTTTTCTGTTTCTAATATAATTACCCTCAACTTTAATCCGCGCTTTAATGAACATCTATATGATCAGTAAATTAGATGTTGGAAAATATTGGATTTAGACTGAAAAACCACAAAATGCAGATGATAATATTATAATAAATGTTGATAAATCACTTAAGAAAGACTAAATATACAGAAAAAAAAACACATAAATTGGAAGCATCACAAAAGTAGCAGTGGGTATTTATGGGCTAAAAAGAATAGGATTTTGAAACGCTATTTTGTGTGAAAATCTTAATGAAGTATGGAAAAGAGTTTCTCTCACAGTCGAATTTTAGAGTTTGCTCAAAGGCACATAATCTTGTAAGATAAAAAATACATGAGGAAAGCATATTTTAAAAAACGAATATGATTGCACAAACTGCTCGGTACTGGAATGATTCTAGTGAAACTTGTTTGTGTGATATCCATGCACTTTTGTGATTTTTCATATGTTTTGAAGACATTTCTGTCAGTAAAAGATAATTTACTGCAAATTATGCATTCGTTCATTCATACCTTTACTATTAAAATGAACTTTTCTACCACACACAACAGGTACAATCGCAGCCAAAAAAGTAGGCACGCAAGAATAAAAGTACAAAAAAATCAAGGTCTTTGGGAAAAAAATAGTTTTGAAAAAGTCTGGATTTTTTATTTGGATACAGAGCAACTACCCTCCAATTATTTTTACTATGTAATGCCTAATATTTTAAAGTAAGCACATGCATCTACAAGCTATGTCTATTTTTTTTTTATTTATATAATTAATTCATTTTGATTCTCTTCTTTTTCCGTTGCGTCAGTTAATATTTTTTGTGTATCAAAGATTTGTTTCTGCATGTACTTAATTGATTTTCTACTGCAAAGAGACTTCATTGTAATGTTCTTATTCCTGCTGCTCTCAGAGGGCCTTGGGGTTGATTTGGGTATGGTGGGAAAATGATATAAAAGGCAATGTATAATGCATGCACTGTAATTCCACTTTTTTGTATATACTGATGCACTGCTCAAAAAAATACATTAAAAAAAAAAAAAAAGAGCAAGCGTCCTGCAAGAGCTTCACATTTAAGCTCATGTCCCTCTTCACCACATCCGACTCAATGTGATATCATGAAATTGCGTAAATATTCACGCCACTTTTAATGGCCGTGTTATCTGTACGCATTGTAAGCTTTCCGCGTGTATGTTCACACCGTGTCAAATACCACGCGCTGAGGGTCAGGGTTTAGGGGTTAGGGTTTATGTGAAGCGGAGGTCTTGGCGTAAACTGACACGTGACCAAACGGCGTTGAATAACACGTGAAAGGACAAAAATGCGTACGTATAGCACGCCAAATGCCATCAGAACTGACGTGACCTACAACGCGATTTCATGAGCTCAGTCTCAGACCAGTCCATCCGTCCATGCTGTTGCACGTGCTGCACCAATCCACTTGTGGATCTCCTGCTCCATCCCTCCCTCAGTCCAAATACGACCCAGAAACAGTCAGACTCATCCACTTGGGACAGGGACTCATCCCCAACCTGACTGAGAACCCTGATCTTAGACTTATAGATGTTAATTCTCACCCCTGCTGCTTCACACTCAGCTGACACCCCCCACCCCCTCCAGTGGGAGCTGCAGATCACAGCTCACTGAAGCCAGCAGTGTTTTCCCGCTTCGTTGTTGTAATATGTTTAAGTCAGACTGCCTCTGAAATCAATATTTGACTGTTTATATAAATGAGCACTATGTATGCAAGAACAACGGCTATTTCACTGTGAAGCCTCGCACACACGCAGGTGCAGACATGGGAGACCTGTCAAGAACCGTCAAATCATTTTCATCGGGGTTATTTCGGTAATTTGTGTCCATTCTTGTCAAGTCTATAGTGACTCGGCCAAGTAGAGTTGTAACATAAATCTTTTAACTGTGTATAAATGCTTGTTCTATGGCACATCCAGTGAAGAAACGAGTGAATTAACCCATGAACCCAGAAAGGTAAGTCAAGTTATTAAGGTATGTAATAACAGCTCTGTGTCACATGATTGCCTATATCACCTCATATGCATTAATGTAAATGTAGTAATGACTTTTTAAAAAAAAAAAAAAACAACTCTATATTGGAGAAAAAAAAAAAAAGCACTGCATGTATTTTAATGTAATTTTAATTTGCAGCTAACCTATTTGGATCACATTCTAACAGTGCAAAATGGAGCTCTGTAGTTATTCATATATAGTTGTGTTATTTTTATGTTTGTTATTTTTCTCTTTTAATGGTTGTGTATAAGACATGTCTTTTAGTGTAACTGTGACACTACATTTTCAGCAAATTGTAATTTGGACCATTGCTCTAAAAACATCTCACTGTTCAGTTATATTCACTAGATAGCTGCTGCAGAGTGTCATATCTGCAGTTTTAACAAGTTAAGCCCTGATAACATCATATTTTAAGAGATTTTAAAGGTTTAACATGTACGATGTGTCCCTGATTGTTTACTTGTCTGAAATTTGGAGTTTGTTTTGTGCCATTCATAAAAACATCCCGTACATGAGCACTTAATTTTGTATATTAAACCTGCGAGGCCTAAAATTCTGTTTATTGGATTTCAGATTTTTAAGGAACCGCAGAAACCTTGATTTTGACAACCTTAATGCAGACCCCGGAGGCTGTAATTAGAGGTCGACCGATATCGTTTTTTCTTTGGTCGATGCCAGTTTTTAAAATATTTAGTCAGCCAATGGCCGATATCTACAGCCAATTTTCAGCACACTGACCATAAAATACAGTTGAAACACTCAGATAATTAAGATTTTTTTTGCAGTAATATAAATGAAATTATTAATTCATGTACACATAGTATTCTTTTAGCATTGAACTTCAAGGGCTGCCCACACAGGTGCCTGATCAAATATCTTAGAACATTTTTACTACTGATCGAATATCAGCTTTCAAAAAATAATTAACGCCAATGGCCGATATTGAAAAAAATCTATATATTGGCCTGATATATTGGCTGGCCGGCCGATATAGCCATCTACTTCTACCTGTAATATTGATCAAAACTGGTTGAGTCCCCCTGATTAGTAAGATCCTTTATTTATTTATTCATCCAGTAATAATGTCCTGTCTGATGAAAGGCCTTTTCAATAAACTGTGTAACAGAATGCTGATTAGTGGAACACACTTCTGTCGCACTTACATTCACAAAAACGTTGAAGCCAGTGTGCAGCTGCAAACTGTTTATTTATTTATTTTTATCTCTACAAGCTTCACATTGTTTGTGTTTTTGATCTTTTGGGAAATGGACCCAAAGAATAAAAGTTACAAGCAGATGAGGTCCATTTACTGAATACACTTTTTGTGTGTTTAACCCTATAACGCCAAAAGTATCATATTTGATACATGAGTTTTGAAGCCCTCTATATGATCAGTGTGATATTTTTTGTCTTGAAAAACCTGACGTATACAATTAGATACATGCAATACACAGATAATCCATCAGGGGGAGGAATTCATTCACCAGAGGCCTTTCCAGTGACACTACAAGACTGTCATTAATGAGGAAGGAGGAAGAACTTTGACAATTTTGAAAATTGCCAATGTGTTAGACATGCTTGTGTTATATTATGTCTTTTGTTCAAAAATAATAATATTTGAGCATTGAGACCCGATGTATCAAATATGATACAAAATTGAAACTCATACATGGAAATTGATATTTGGAAAAACATTTTTTGGTTGTTCAGAAGGACCAATAAAGGCTCCTGTTTCAAAGAACTTGAATTTTCTGTCAATGATTTAATGGTTCAGGCTTTACAGGGTTAAAGCTGCTCTTTTGTGTTGAATGTATTCACTGAATTTGCTCAAAAGAAATTCAACGGGACTTTGAGTAGGCAACTTGAAACAAATGAGCTTGATTTTAATAACTTTCCAGGAACTTTGAGGTGGAAATGCAAAATAAAAACATTACCATGAATTCTTTTACCAAGGTTAATCATTTCCTGGTAATGAAAGTGCCTGGGAATGTTGGTGGAAAAGGGGCAATAATAAACCAAAGATGCTGTAATGGGGGTGTGAGGCTGCTTGTAGTTTATAAGCAGAGGAGGCTCAACACGGTGTCATAGCCTTACTTGGTCAGACATTTGCAATTGAATCTGATTTAATTTAGGTTGAAAATCATGATTTTACATAAACTCCCGCAGGTTAAACTGAACTAACAAAATACTTCTAATAAGGCTTACTAATGCGAACGACCCATGATGCAACGCTTTCAGTACAATCACCCGATAAAATATATGTTACATAAAAAATTATTTGCATTAACTCAGGTAAATAATACTGTGGATTTAGATCATCTGCTCTACATACTGGAAATCCTGCTTTCAATTAAATTTACTTCATCAAATGAGTGAACGATACCTGATGAAATATTTCTAAGATCTAAGATACTCAGTTTATGAAAAACACATCAGTTTGCAGAGGCTTTTCTATATTTCCTCTCTGGAGGTTGATTTCCTTGTTGCCATGATACTGTTGAAGCATATATTCTGCTGCCAGAATTAAGTTCAACCTACTCTATGTAAATGTTTTACAGCTGGGAACTGTACTGTGTTACTCTCACAGTGCAGCCAAATGGGCAATGTTAAAGCATCAACACTGGGAGGAGTATTATTATTATTATTATAGTTTACACTGGGTCAGTTATTATTCATGTCAAATACCAAACATTTCCTGTGAGAATTAACTGGATATATTTGCCCTCTTCACTCATGTCCATTGTCAGAATAAGCAGGATTGGCCGAAAGATGTCATGTGATAACAGATGCACTTATGTAGCGTCCATTTTTAACTATCTTGTTTGTCTCATGGAACTGAATTAAAATAAATTGTTTAGAACCAATGAACTGATTATTAAGAGTCACAAACCTATTAGATTGTTTTACATTTGGCCATACATGACTACTACAACTGCTATTGTTATCATTATTATTATTATTGTTGTTGTTGTTATTTACGACAAATTACAAGAATAATCCAGTGGTAGTGCCTACATCCATAGAACAAATGCACTCATTGAATGGTTTAATAAGGATGGATATTGTGCAAATAATTTGTTAATTAAATAATTCTTCATTGATTGAATTACGCAAAAAATCTTGAATTAAGCAAAAAATCTGCCAATGGAACAAGTGAAAATTATCTTGGTAAGATTTCTTGAAATAAGATTTTCCAGAT
>JAPQRP010000003.1:23273479-23285075 GCA_037367295.1 Apogon hyalosoma
TTCCAGATCAAATGCACTGACACCTAGGTAGCTTTTCCTCTCCCAATTTTGGTCCTATTTTTGGCCCCAATATTTTAGGACAACTTTTTTTAGCGTATAACTTTTTTTATTTTGCATTTATCTGAGGTCATCATTAGGTACATCCTGGGGGGATATCTAAATTGTCTAAATTTCTCTTTTATTATTGGGTCTAAAATAAAACTGTGCCAGATACCAAAATGAACCCAGTTTCCCAGAAGCACCCATTTACATTCATACCCCCATACATACCACAGCCTTTGGACAGTCACGAAATATGACATCAACAAATAAACGAAGATAAAGCATTAAAACAATCCCAGGTTTTAAGGGTTTCTGTACCGGCAATGATGACCACTTCATCACGTGTTATTAATCTGCAGATGTGAATCATTGCCACTTCAAGCAAAGCGTATCATTTGTTTGCTTTGACTTTATCAATATGTCTCCCACTGTGACAGGTAAACCATATCACTTACATTTGTCTCTGATGATAAATAAGGCCCATTTAATCCCAGTCGTCCTGCAGGAAACTGAAGAGAAAGACAAACGACGGCGGAGCTCACTCACTGAAACCGTCTTGTTTGCTGGGGTACAGGTGGCGATTTACCTAACTCGATGCGCTTATTAAAAACCCTCCGACGGTGCCTTCGCCATCCAACTCAGGAACCACGGGGGGAAAAAACAGCGCATTAAATCGGCTGCAACTCTGAACCCTCTGCACTGCCCTGCAAAACCTCTCATCTTAACAGCTGTCACTTTCTATTAATGCGGCCTACAGACAATCTGATCAATTATGTAAATAGTGAATAATAGATTAAATTCAGCATGAATTTCTCATAAGGATGTCAAGTTGACAGAGACACTCCTGTCTAACTACCGTTGTTAACTCTGCTGCTATCAAAGGCTGATAGAAGCATTTATAGATAACAACCTTTGATTTCTCCGGCAGCTTCAACTGTCTGAAGTCATGTGACGTGGATGCATTAGTGCTTTTCAAAGACTATACCAAAATCCTCAAAATGCGTTTTCTAAATGAGCTGTTTATAATACGGTAACCCTTTAACCCCTGATGTGTCTGTGGTGACCGTTCTGAATGTATGATTTATTTGAAATATTCAGAAAATTTCAACCATTTGCTCAATAGGAAAAATTTCAAAACGTGTTTATAGAATAGATCTTCTTTCCATAGACATCCGTAGGCACCCACCCACCTGTGTAATGGGAGGCAAAACACAGAGCAGCGACTGAGACCGACTCATTATAAAAAGAGTCGGTTTGAGCTTTGAACACACTGAACAACAAGTATCTGAATTTTGGCCGAGTAGATTTTGTTCTGGGGCTCTTTTTTTCTAAGGGTGTTTTCACACCTGGATTGACTGGAGCTGTTGTTCCGGAACAAGTGTTTGGCTCGGTGCAATTAGTTTGAGATGTCGCAAACATTACCATAAAGCAGAACGGCTCTGTTGAAAAAGCACCTCTGCCAGACGTAAACAGACAGTAGGCTAATGAGCTTAATAAGCTTCATACTGTTCGTCAGCTGCCGGATAAGCAAGTGGAGAAAATGAGCAGAGGAGTAATTTGGATGGAGGAAGAGATAAAACGCCTCACTGGCATTTGGGAAGACGAGCATAAATTGGAAATGTATGAAGTACTCAAGATTTTCAGTGAGAGCATGAAGGAACATAGCTTCCACCTGTTTCCATGGGCGTGGTGTTGGGGGCGGGGCAGTGTGAAGATGAACTGAAACAAGGCGATGCACAGCACTGTAACACATTGTAACCCATTAATCCCTGAAACAGAATGAAATTCAGGTGTGAAAACACCCTAATGGCACCTGGTTGAACTCCAAAAAGTAGTTACATGGTCAAACCACATGAAAAACAAAATAAAATAAAAAAAGAGAAAGAAAATCACCACAACACTGCAAACAACAGTAAAAAAATAAACAAATAAAATAAAACGACAAGGAAAACAGTGTAAAAGAAAAGCCCAAACCTCACTGCTCTGTGTTTTGTCCCCCATTCCACAGAGGGCAGGGGGTGCACTGAGCATGCTCAGATATAAATAGAAAGAACAAGGTCTATTCTATCAGCACGTCTTGAAATTTTTTCCTATTTGAATTTTTCCGAATATTTAAAATAAATCATACATTCAGAACGCTCACCACAGACGCGTCAGGGGTTAAAGGGTTAAAGTACCTCTGAACCTGAAAGCCAGTGCACTCGATTTGTGTCATTTGTTGTTGTCTGGCTGAGAACCAGCTCTGCCTTTCACAACATCAGGCTGCACTCAACAGTCACTGCAATTAACGGACGGGTGAGATAATGCTCCCCCTGGCCCTGTATTATTCTCATACATGTCCTCACACGCTTCATGCTATTTTATACTTGACACAATACAATGTGTTGACAAATCAGGTTATGAGAGCTTAATGTCACACACAACAATACTGTCAAACGCTGAAAAATAACAGTTCTCAGAGGGGTTCCAAAGGTGAATAATGTACGGTAATGTATAAAACAGCATGAAACCTTGAAAGAAAAACAGCGCGGTATCAAAATACAAGTTGGCTTTACTTGTTTGGTCACCTTGTTTCACATAGCAAATATCAGAAAACGTCATAGCTGTGTAATTCGAAATAGGACAGTTAGAGTTTTAAGCTTAAAAACACAACAGTCAAACACACTAAATCCATCAGTAACATGGTCAAAAAGCTGGCAGATTTTAAAGCTAATAATTTTGGGGGTTCAGATGATCGAGATGATAGCAACACTTTGTTACATTTGTGTCATCTATGGTGAAAATAGGTAGCAGTTTTATCTGCAGTGCCACAAGTGACCACCAGGGGAAATGGTAGCAGTTCTATTAAAGGGGTTGCTGTGCTGATATTCTGAATTATCAACAGTACGAGAAAGTCGTGTAACAAAACACACTTAAAACCACTGATTTATGGTGTCGTCGTTCACTTCTTCAAACAAAAACTCACTCCATCAAAAGAACACTGTCATAATTTTCACATGCTGCATCAGCTGATAGTTTACGCCATAGCTCTGTTATTAGAGAAAAAAAACAGCTACAATAAAACTACAACGCACCTCCATTTTCTGTTTCATTTGTATTGTAAATAGACAGTTTCATCTGAACCGTGTATTGACAAACTGTAGCAAATATTATAAGTGGTTCCAGGCAAAACAAACCCCGCCCCTCGCACATATTGTAGCTTATTTTGGCATCGATCCAGCTGATGTCATCATGTCTATGCGTGTGGCGATGTCAGCATATCAGTTGCCTCTACATATGTGGCAAGTTTGAAGTAAATTGAAACAAAATTGATGTTTACAGACATTTGAAATTTCACCCATTGTAAGTAAATGGGAAAAAAAATCATAAAAAATGGGAACTTTGACCTACTTTTCCCAAAATGTAACCACATCTATTCTGAGTCACTGGCAATCTATAAACCCAATTTGGTATGAATTCAACCAATAGTTTTGCTGCTAGAGTGTTAGCAAACAAAGAAACAAACTGAACCAGAAACAATAACTCTTGCCTCCACTTCGGGAGCGGGGTGATAATGTAACATTTTCACTTTCTACTTTCATAAGCTTGATTATCAGACTTGTAAGTGCTGCGATTTCAGCTTTCTTTTTTTTTCTCTCTCTCTCTAGAGTTAAATTATAAAAACAATTCCAATGCTTCTATTTTTCATCATTTTGTTTCTTTCTTTGACTCTGAAAGGTATTTCTTGCTGAATCCATCTTTAGCTTGGCCTCGACTCACTACTCCCCCTAGTGGTCACATATATTCACAATCAGCCTGTAGCTGTTGATAAATTCAGCTCATATCTCTACGATCCTATAGAGGGTATGTGTTTACGTCACCTCCCCCCTCCGGGCCACGCCCCTCTAAGTCGGACTGAGTGGCAAAAACCAATCTCTCAACACGACAGAGTGTAACAGTAAACACATCTCCCTCTTTCTGCCACTCAGTGGGCGGAACCGAGGTGACTTCCGCTAGTGTGACGTCACGTGCATACCCTCTATAGACTGACAACTTTGACAAACAGTCATGACCAACAGTTTGGTGTGTTTGTAGGTGTCTGAGGTCTACCAAAGAACATTTATAAGTGTTTCATACATTTCAAAGGCTTTTGAGAAATAATTCAGATTAATGCAAAGGCTCAGTGTATGTCACTAATAGTTATACATCATTTTTCTAAATTTTAAAGTACAAATTCTTTTATAATCCCTTTCATACGTACAAGCAAGTTGGAATTAGTGGCTAAAATTTCAAGTTGGTTAAGTAATGTTTGTTTTACTTAATGCGTGACAAATTAGCATCTGTAGAAAAGATGAGTGAACTTCAACCCAATAAATTCGACCTCATTTATAAATGCGCAGGCTGAGTTTTACAGTTTTCTGCTTTCAGTGTCTCTACAAACACATTTTTTTTCTTTATTCATAAAGTTGAATTTCTCATGCATTTATTTTCCAGTTAACCCCAATGTGAACTGATACAGCTGCATTAAACAGTGTTTTTGTCAGGGCATGACTTTAACAAAACTTAATGTAAACTTAACCAATTAAGAAGTGAAGAAGTCTGTAAGGTTTTAGGTTTTATGATGAAATTATTATCAAACAAGGTTCTTCTCGTTCTTACCAGTATCTAAAGATGATGATCAGCTAATGGTAATTTGACTGTACATGACAATTTTTTGGGAGTTTTCTTATCTTTTCTAACTGTGATTCAAGGTAAACTGCAGTGGAGGATTCAGAAAAGATGGTGCTCTTCAACCAAGAGTCAAAACTGTACAAGTAGTTCCATCCTGACGTTTTTATTGCAGCCGTAACAAGATTACTTTGCAGGTTCAGTCACTGGCAGAGGGCAGAGAAAGATATACATTCAGCTTATTTACAGGCACAAACACAACTAAAATAGACACTGAATGAAAAACGCTTGGCCTGCAGAAGATGCCGGAACAGTCAGAGGAAAGTAAAGTTCTTGGATGTTGTAAGGTGGTTTTAACAGGATGTTTAGGACCATGAAGTATTTCATTTTGGAACCTGTTCTCCACTTCTTAAGAATAATCCTACAGATAAGTCATATCAGGACAAGACCCTGAATGCATCATAGAGAGGCTTCTATTGGGTTCAGCCATGGTCAAACATTTTGGCAGTAAAACAAATTTAGATTTGGCAAAATTTGCTACTTCAGTTTGGTTTTTTGGTTTTTTTTTCATTAGTTATTTGCCCTTATTTATTTTGGATACAGAGGAGTGATAATACGCATTTTTAATTTCAAAGATTTCTGTTGGACAATAAAGAGCTACAGCATTGTGCTTCCATCTTAGAACACCTTTAGTTTTGTTGTTTTTACAGGGTTGAAATGAGTATATATGTTTATTTTCCCTTCTCTTTTCTTTACATGCCACAGGAAAACACAGGAAATATGTGCACAGCCTTAAAAGACACACAAAAAACTGATCTAAAAGGGTTCTAAAGGTTAAAGCCACTATTTAATGTGACCTCTGACCCCATGACAAGAAGTAGCACAAACAGTTAAAAACATCTGACATATGTTGAATGACACCTGGTATAAAACATCAGAAAATTAATGCAATACATTTTATATTGTCTGAACAGAAGGCTTAAAGACATGTTAAGAACAAAAGGAGGTCACACTAAAAACTACCACTTTGGTTTATAGAGGCTGTTTTTTCTGAAACTCTTCTTTTTACTTATATGCATGCTTCACATATATCCATATTAAATCTTAATACAGACAAAAATGCATATTTGTGGTCATTAGAACTTAAATAAACCAACAAACCTAATGTTTGATAAGACAACAATAATGTAGAGTATGTCAATTAATTTCACAAACACTGACCTCACCAAAGATGTTACAGAATGAAAATGACATGAAAGATAAAACAAGACATGACAAACACGTTAAAAGACATTTAAAAAAAAGACAAAAATCTACATTAAATAAGTGACAAAATAAAAGTGAGGTATAAAACTTAGCATAGTAAGACATAATAGACAAAGTGCATAAAAGGTGCAACAAGACAAAAACACTGTAGAAAATATGACAAATATAATTTGTGTGTCTGTACGGTAGCATATGAATTGATATGTGTGTCTGTTGGTTGGTGATGGTGGGTCGCTGCTTTGCCAACATTACATTACAAAAGCAATTTTTGTGAAGGATATTTTTCTATCCATGACTGACGTTCAGATTACAACAACGTATATTTATTCAGGAATGTTTTGACAAAGGCAGAGGCTGTAAAATACAAATATATCACTTCATGGTGTGATGTAAATCTGAGTCCCAAGGAGGAACGACATTTATCTTGTGGGTCTCAAGCTGAAAACCACTGGATTAATTTATTAAACCATCTAAATCTACATACTTACCATTAATTTTTGCCATCCTTTTTTGTGCAGATACTTGTTTTATTATTAGTGACGGTTGTGTATTTAACATGCTTTTGTCTTCTTTGTGTATATGTATATATGTATATATACGTGTATGTGGATGCATGTGTGTATATTTATATGTATATGTGAAAGTAAAAGTGTGTGTGCATGTATGTGTGCATATGTATATGTGTATGTATATGTGTAAGTAGAAATGTATGTGCATGTATGTGTGTATATGTATATGTATGTGTGCATGTATGTGTGTATATGTATATGTGTAGGTATGTGTTTTTGTGTGTATGTATGTGTGTATATGTATAGGCATATGTGTATGTACATGCATGTGTGTAAATGTGTGTATAGGTATAGGTGTATGTGGATGCATGTGTGCATATGTATATGTGTATGTATATGTGTAAGTAAAAGTGTGTATGCATGTATGTGTATATGTGTATATAGGGCAGCTGTGGCACCTCCTTGGGGTCTGCTCCTTCCTGGTGGGGTGGGGGTCACTGCCACTGCAGTGCGGTGGTGGTTCGGCCCTCCCTCACCCGCTGGGAGGCGGCTCCATGATGGCGGTGTCGGGTTGCTGGGGGCTGTGGCCACTCCCCTGGGGGGAGTGGCTCCCTGTGACAGCGCCTCCTCTCTCTCTTTGGTTTATGGTCCCCCCGTGCTCAGCCTGTTTCTTTTAGTTATTTCTGTGTGTGTGCGTGTGCGTGCGTGCGTGCGTGTGTGCACATATATGATTGTGTGGTGGTGGTTGGTGGTGGTGGGGTGCACTGATTTTATATTTATATGTTAAGGACTTTGTGCTACATTTTACTATATGAAAAGTGCTATATAAATAAAGATTGATTGATTGATTGATTGATATGTATATGTATAACTGGAAAATGATTTGATCATACAACTACAAACAAGTGACTTAGTTTGTCACATGATGTATTTTCCAGAGGGTTGGTGTCATAAATAAATAAATACATAAATACATTTTAAAAACAGAGCTGTCCAAACTCGCCTACTCAGCTGATGTTCATTTTAAGGCCTGTTTCTTACTCCAATGGTAAAGACCCTTAAGGTGGTTATACTATTAAGTTTTTTTCAGTCCGTTCATGTTGATCTTTTAGCCTCTGCCTATGCTAAACTGTTTGGGTTTAGCCAGCTGTAACTTGTCACGTGACTTACAGATGCTTTTGAGTTATACTAATGTAAAATATTGTTGTTTCATTTTTAAAGTCAAGGGTAAAACAGTCCTCCACTGTCAAAGTAATTCATCGGTCATTCAAACACTGCAGTTGTATAAACAGCAAAATGTGCATCTAGATATTGACAAAATATTTAAATTATTCTGATGCTAAAATGATGCAAAACTTCAGAGTTTAGTGTCAGATAATATGATCTAAAAGACATCACACACATCCTACATCTTAAGAAACCACTTGGAGGAAAACTTAGCTTGGTTGTAAGTTGAATGCTGAAAAACGGATTCAGATTATATACGTATGACGATGATTTTACCTCAAAAGATGGTCATGATCTTTGGTGCAGATCGACTAGTCCTATGTATATGTATATACTGAGCGTCCCAGGATAATAACCCCACTTTCCATAAATCGTTCAGATTCCAGCAGTGCTCTTAAACAGTTTCTCTGTCCTAAAAAAAACATAATCTCGACCCCCGTTCAAATATTGATTCCATTCTTACAGGTGCGGTATGTCAGGATTTGTTCTGTTCTGAGACTAGTACTGAATGCTGTGCATGAAAGCTAAAGAAAGTCTAATCTTCTCTTCATATACTGAAGTGAAATGGGACTGTAAAATAAACAGCAGTTTCCCCAAAGAAGCACAAGGTTATTGACATATCCTTTACAAATCCACCGCTAGAATGAATAAATATGAAATATGCAACCTGTACATTCCTTCTGCGCTTGTAAAATGTTTTTGTTTAGAGCTCTTATGTATCTGGAGTATTAAGAGCTTGAACATTAGTTTACCTACTGGCAGACTAAGAGATGTGTGTGGTTTACTAACTAGTCAAAACAGGATTTTTTTTTCCTTTTTTCTAAAACTTACATTCCAAGGTAAATAAAGTCCAAACAGCATCCGACGGCAAAATCCTCAGAGAGCGTGAATACAAATGAAAAGAGTGAATTTTGTGTTTATTCTCCTTGGCGTTTGCCAGAGTAAGCAGCAGTCCTACAGCAGATCCTGTGAAGGTGCACAGATGTACTGCTGTACATAGAGTGTACCAGCTGACAGCAGGATGGAGCTTTTGACAAAATAAAAGCCGTCACATCCCGATGTAAGATGACACGGTGCTCATTTGCTTCAGAGGTGAGAAATACTCAGGGCCGTGGTGCAGAATGACCTTGGCAGTTCTGTCCCCAGGGGAAAGTGAATTAATAGCTGACCTTTATTGTATCCTCCACTTCTTTCTCTTTCCACACAAGTATTTACTTTGTATACAGTAGGAGAGTAATGGGTATTTTCAGCTTATAAATACTTATATTATACTAAGACAAAACACTCTACTAAGATCCCAATTTGCGTGCACTAATTTGTGTGCGCAATCTAGAATTTTGCATGTGAGGCTGAAAGGCGGTTTGCAGGTGATTTACTAAGAGCGATTGTGTAAATGTCGGCAGGTGCCAAATCTTGGAGACCACCCATATTTAAATGAGGATTTTGCGTGCGCTACTGGTTGTTGTCATGGAGACAATATGCAGGAAAAACTGCTCTGGGATACGCCAGCACTAATGACAACAGTGACTGGAATGATCCAGACGCACGGAAATGTAACGTTGTGAGGGGTTTTGTCACAGAAAATATTGCATGACTCCTCCTTGTGATTGGCCCAAATCATCCCTTAGTTCATCTAGAAGTTCTAAAACAGCATTACTGTGCTGTGGTGCCATATTCATTTCCGGGGGGGGTTTGGATTGAATGACTGTCAGGCACACATACTTTTGTTACAGTGTAGCCTAATGTTGGTGCGTATTTTTAGTCACAATCATCAGATTAAATGGAAAAGTAGCCTTTACAAGAGTTCCGTAAAGGGGGGGGTGGGGCATCTTGATTTTTCTTCTTTCGCCGTTCCAAAAATGTTCACACAAAGGTGAAAAATGCATTCTCTGCGTCTTGTTTAATCATTTCGATGTCTCCTTATGACAATAACCACTTCCACGTGTGTGCAATTCCACAAACAGTTTGCAACTCCGTTTGAGACATGTTAAATATAGACACAGTTTTTAGGAGCAAAATTGCTTTCAGGTTAGATAAATCATTTTGCATGTGCTAAATTAATATAATAATAATAATAATAATAATAATAATAATAATAATAATAATAATAATAGATCAGATTTATATAGCCTCTATATAGATATGTCTGCTCCGAGTGTTTGGAAGCATTAGTCATTTTCATTTTGTTGTATGTTTTTTGTTAAAAAGTCGAACAGGTGAAATACTAGAAAAAATGTCTGTATTAGTGTGGACATGGCTAAAAATCCGCAAACAGAAATGGCAAAGTCTGTTGAAAGTGTGACGCAGAGCTATTACCGGTATTGGTCTGCCATTCAAATGTAACTTCTTAGAAAAATATTTATTTAAATTTATATATTTTTACCATTAAATTTCACTGCATAAATGTCTCCACAAGTAAATTTCCAGTAAAACATGCAAAATAACAAATGGTTAAGAAAATGATTTGCTCATTTCCATTTCACATTCCATTATTTCCTATTTTTATTGATATTTACTCAGAGTTAGGCTCAACCTTCATCCACCTTAGCTTAATAAACATAAAAATGACCAAAAAATTTAAATATCAAAATTCTACATTTAATAAAGGCATGTTGAGGAAGTTCTGATAGTTGTGCTTTTTACCTCTACAGTAAAAAGTTTTCAGCCCATCTGAGTCTGGAAGTGAAGCAAAGCGAACTCACTGAGAAGAGTCAGTCAGTTACAATCACAATGAATGACGTCAGGCCATTGGGTCAATGTACCCCACTGAACTAAAATGACAGAATGATTTATATATGTCTAGTATAACCAAAGAACCTCACACCAGTGAGAAAACCAGTTATATAACTACACGATACACATTAAAGACATTTAAACTGACATTTCATGAATCAGATATGGTTAGAAATCATTAAAGAGCATTAACAATACATTAACAATACACTTACGTAACATAAGTGTGGATTTGATATGCAGTGCTAAATGTTTCAAAGAGCAGATTTTTTTTTAAAAATGCCAACATTGCTATTTAGTGAAGTTCAGAGCAACCAAAGAAAGAAAGAAATGAGTGCGTACATTATTATAATCAGCAGCTTTTACTTTTATTTTGATTGACAGCCAAGAGAATAGTATAGAATGTGTATAAAAGCTGTACATTCTGACACCTTTACTGATGAGCTCCTTAGTTTATCTCGTATATACTGTATTTAAAGTGTTCATATTATTTTACTTCTAAGTGGGAAAAAAAAAACAAGATGAAAGAATTTTAAAGTACTTAACATGTTCTCAATGCCAGACACATAAACCCAAGATGTGATTCAGGGTTGCATTGTAAACATAAACATATAAGCAATTCAGTCGTACATTATAGCATATTGTGAGTTTCCATGTCCTTAGTGCTGGTTTAGGGAACCAGGGATCAGACCACCAGGGTCTCCATCCTTTGGCTGTCACCTAATTCCACATAGACCACCACCCATATGGTGGGTCTACAGGGCAGTTCCATGTGGTTCCTTTAGGTGACCCCAGCCAGGCCCCATAGGGAAGGACCCGATCACCAGGCACTCGCTGAGGAGACCCTCCCCTGGGCCTAGCTCCAGTGTGGGGCCCTGGTAACCCTGACCTGGGTGAATGGAGTGGATCCTTGATTTATTCTTCATACATAGGGTTTGTGTTGAATCATACGTCTGACAAGTCACCTAGGACCAATTTACCTTGGAAGACCCTACCAGGGGGTAAATGTCCCCAACAACATAGTTCCTAGGATCATTCAGGCAAACCCCTCCCCCCAGGTGGAGGTGGAGATTCAAGAAGAAAAAAGAGTAGAGCCAGTGGATGGATGGATGGATGGATGGATGGATGGATGGATGGATGGATGGATGGATGGATGGATGGATGGATGGATG
>JAPQRP010000003.1:23331961-23342950 GCA_037367295.1 Apogon hyalosoma
GTTCAAATTCTAACTTTATGAACTATTAGGGTCCAAATACACAAATAAATGAACCAAAGACTAATAAAAGTGGGTTTTAAAAAAATATGAGCCCTTTAAAGGTAAACAGTTACTGTGTCCATCATACTCATTCCCCAACAATGGGGCTTGCTTTGTTATAAATACTGCTTAAAATTAGTTGTAATATCTAAGTGGGGTAGCTCAAGATGAAAATTCTTGGAACAATTGAAATAATTTTAACAAGATTAAGTCTCAATAAGTAAATAAATAAATCTAAAACATGATCTTTCAAGATAAATATTCCAAATTCAAGTCAGTTTCTCCAAGTCAGATATTAGTTTTTTGAAGTGCAAAAATATATTTGCATACGAATTAACCCCTGATTATAATAGTTTGACTTGGACAGGTGTTCATGTAAAAATACCTACAGAGGTTACATGATTCATTGACCTGACCTGGTGGAATTTCTAAGGAAAACATAAAATAAGCATACAAAATATTTTATTTACGTTCATTGCCCAGGGTGAGGTCTGATCATTAAGGGATGACCTCAGACTTCTAGACCTTTATGACTGAATATTCGCCTGCAGTGTATGTTCTTGAAATAAATGTTTTGTTTGTAGCTTCATATGGATTTTCATATAACCTCACACAGCTGCACACTGCTATATAGCACCACATATTTCATTCAGGAGTTTCCATATTTTACCTTGTACCCTTTTGTGTTTTATCTAATATTTATGCAGATGAATGTCTGCGAGGCTCTTAGACTCTCTTATTCATACTGCCTTCTTGTCCCAGTGGATTAAATACACTGAAGTTCAGGTGGAGGTTTTTAACCACAAACGGCATGTTTTAGTTCTGATGAGGCAGGTGAGATGTCAGTGTCACGGATGTCTTTCATTCATATGAGTCCTGCGACGTGTTTTATATTCCGTCTGTAAATGTCAAATATGGTATTAATCTTACAACATAGAGAAACTTTATTGTACGGAGCAACTTGGTTAATAGGTGTTTGGAACCCAGTAACATAATAATAATAAGCAACGGCTACTGCCACAGTACTGTGGCACAAAATATGGGTTTGTCTACTGCCACAGACCAATCAAATATTAGCATTTGTACTAGAGCCAATCAGGGATACTGTTACATGAACTCATTTGCCTCTTTTTTTTTTTTTTCGTTTACTCATTAGCCTCTGGTTGCCACAGTACTGTGGTGATACATGGCGTATACTTCAGTTCAGTTCATTCTTTTGAGCATTTTGCTACCACAGTACTGTGGCAATTGCTGTAAGAAACGCCAAATTAGTGATAATATATAGTACAGAATAGGAATTATTGTTCTAAATACTTTATATGTTGTTTTATGGTGTTCTTTGCTCTGGAGGCTGGAGAAGGTGGGCGGAGCTATGTGTTAGATAGACGCAGTAGTGTGCAGTGGGAATTCTCAGTTCTGTCAGTGCTGCGGTCCTGTGGAATTCTGCACTGTGAACATTGTCCCAGTGGCTGATTTATACCAATGTCGGATTTACCTACTGGTACCATGATACCCCCCCTTTTGAAAATCTTTAGAGGAAAAAAAAAGACTACTTTGACTGGAAATCGAACACAGGTCTTCCGCACTGTAGTCTAGTACATTAGAGTGAGCTAAACATTCATTTTGACTCCAGATGACCTATTTGTGATATGATTATCTTGGTACTTTTCAGGACGTACATGACGGTTGAGACATGATATAACGAGGGCGCTGATTGGCTCTGCAGTAATAGATAAACCAATATTTCGTGCCTCAGTACTGTATCAATAGCCACTTCGATAATTCATATGAAGCTTTTTTGCTTGATAATTGAGAATATTCTGTATAAAGTAGGATAATTTCTAAACAGTTGGATTTTTATGTTACTGTACATTGTATTTACATCGTACCCTGTTATGGGTGAGTTTTAAAAAAAAGAACCCAAACAACCACTGTCGACCAAAATCATATACCAAAATAAAATGTTTAATAACTTCTGATCTATTAAACCTATTAATCCATGTAAATAACTGGTGTAAAATAAAGTAAAATACATTCAATACGTCCGTAGTGAACGTGGAAACACCGTCATCTTCTCCAACATCGATTCACCAGTAAAACCAATAGAGTTGGATCAATGACAGTGGATGGACACACTTGGTTTATTCATTTTATTTTATTTAATTTTATTTTGCTCATTACCAAATACATGGTATGGAGCACACACAACACGTCATAACAGAAAAAAGAAGGATGCACATTAAAAAATAACAAAATTTATTGAAAAAGAGGTGAAACCTTTTTAGAAAGGCGCCCAATGTATGTATTGTCTTTGCTTGTTTGGACTGAAGAAGCGTATAAGTTTATACATTGATGGATGCTGTGAGTAGTATTTTGGCAAATACATTTGCCTAAATTCAACTACCTGTACATTAGTACTGTCAAATAAAAATGGAATTCATCGCCCACACAACCATTACAGCACAAATGACAGACCCTCAGACTTCTTTCCAAACCTTTGTATTGTCCAGTGACTTTAAGGATCCTCATGTTATTTGTTCTAAAGTTACCAATTGTTCGCCTGTAACCAAGGTTTTCACATATTTTTCGAGTTTATATTCTGATTTAACTTCAACATAAACATCACAGATGAAGCCATTTCCCCGATTTCACTCCGCCATATGTTCAGTTAATGACAGATTTTGTTGAAAGTCACATTTTCTCTGTTTCTGATATGACAATTAACTTTAATCTGAGCTTTTATGAACATCTACATGATCAGTAAATTACATATGGGAAAATACCAGATTTTTATTGAAGAAACACAAAATACAGAGGATAATATTATCACAAATGATATAAATCACTTAAGAATGGTTGAATAGAGTGAAAAATTCATTTGGGAACTGCCACAAAAGTAACACATGGGTCTATACATGTGTTAAGTATCCCGTTTTTGTGTTTGTGTAATCATCATATTCCAGTTTCAGAAGCCTGGATACAGTCTTTGCCCAGTTTGGAGAAACCAGATTGTGCTCTTTGGAGATCTCAGCTTCAGCCAAAAGTTGTAACAGAAACATAAACAATGACTGGAAACAAAAGCATCTCACTTCAGGGGTGATGCAGAAGCAGAATTTTGTGTTTCAATAATTAAAATAGATCGTTTCCATTGAAACCTTGGTAAAAGACAGATGCACACACACACCTATAACTGTGGTATCTGTGATTTTTTTTTTTTTTATTTACTGTGTGGATAAGCAATGGGCAGAGGTGTACAAATGGGTCAAATCTGATGTTTCAGAAAAGCTGAGAAACTGAATTTTAGCTGAATTATTAAAAGTATTGATATGATTACTGGTTCTAAAGTTATTCAGCCCTTTAGATCAGTAGATGCTTTGGTCACCGGTGACTGTTCAGGTCTTTGAGGGTTAAGTAAAAGATATATATGCCATGAGTTGCAGTGAATTTATTACCCCCGCCCCCTGAAGGGGAGGCAAGGGGTATTGTTTTTGGTTTCGGTTTTGTTTGTTGCTTGCTGGAGGGCAAACATATTGGTCAGTTCATGTGTCTGTTTGTCTGTATGTGCTCTAGCGGTCACATTTCAAGCGTCATTGATATCAAACCATGACCAAATGATTGTCCATATTCTGTAGTCGACCTGATTAGTTTTTGGCAATAATAGTCCAAAGTACAGCTGATACAGGCCAAAGTTGAAAAATGGATATTTCGCCATAACCTCTGTCAAAATTATCGTATCAACTTGAAGCTAAAGTCAATTTGTGCATTTGTGACTTCTGGTTGCTATGGTAACGTATGTAAAATTTGTTTACTGCTAATGACTTCCCTTCTGTTCATCATGGTGATTTCAAACGAATGCCAAATTATTGGAAATTCAATTCTCAATCCATTACCTACCTCATTTGTCATGCACGTATACACAGATTTTGAGTTAGTGGCATCTAAAGTGCCCCGGGGTCAAGTTCCTAATTTGCATATTCAGTAAACGGCTTCTGTCTTGAAAACTAAGATGGATATTGACTAACTTTATTAATGGCATATAGGAAGTCACATATGGTCTTTCATTTGGTACCAGTTGTGTTGACCTTTCATGACTCTGACAGGTCAAACTCAAGGTCATGATTTTCAAAATACCCAATTGTTGCCCATAACTCCATCAATTCTGCATATGGAGAAAAAGGACTAGTATCAGATTATAAAGCGTGAAAGTATAGGCCAGATTTCTCTTTCAAAGTAAACGCACTTTGGCAGTTTCATTTCTTTGTTTCGTTTGTTAATGCTTCAGCAGCAACACTATTGGTTGAATTCATACCAAATCGGGTTTATAAATTGCCAGTGACCCATATATTTTGGGAAAGGTAGGTCAAAGTTCAAATTTTTTTATGATTTTTAAAAAATCTTTCCATTTACTTATAATGGGAGAAATATGTGTGAGGGGTGGTGTTTGCTGTGCCAGGCACTGCTTATTGGAATTAATTTTAGTCTTTGTTGACCCCTCTTGGGTTGTATTATTTAAATGTAAATGTGGATATTTAGATAGGGAAAGGCACTGAAATGTTGATGTATTAAATAGATCAAATATAACAAATACAGGTCGTGGTGAAAAATTCTAAACAAAATTAAAACCAAACTGAAAAATGATTTTGATTTTTAAAGCGATGGTGAAGGTTATACTAAGAGCTACAACGTCAGATTTAATAGCTGGTACTGTGTTGCAAACACATCCAGACGCCTGCACAAACAGCACACAGTAATGAAGAACCAGGATGCCAGTATTCATCATGTACACAGGGATATGAGGAACCTGGTTTCTGTGTGTTCCATGTAAACAGTATATCCTGAATGTAATCAAAACTGGGATAATCCTCATTACTGGGATGCTGGTGCCCATTTAAACACATTAATAGATAGAAATCACAATCACAGCACATCAGTCACACAAAGATACCACAGAGGAATTAGGGGACTTCATCAAACCATGACTGAAGCACACCTGGAATCACAAATATCTAATAAAAGACACACCAAGATCTGAAGCAAAGGTGGTCTAATAGATCTGAACAGATTTTTGGTAGCTATACCTTAGGCTTTTTATCCTGCAGGAAAAAAAAGAAAAAAAAAACGTACATATTTTTTGTGCGAAAAAGTTTCGGGTTTGATTTTATGTAGCCTAGTTTTTATCTTTTTAGAAAATTTCAAGCAGCTGATGTGGCTTTTGGGTCCAATTTTATTTGTGCTCTGTTTTTTTTTTTTTTTTTTTTTATGAGTTTTCCAGGCGCGCAGATGAAGTGTTGAAATACATATGGCCCAATAATCTAACCCATATGGTTGAAGTTATTCCTCATGTAAACATCCAATTAAATATGCTCTCTCATTCTCCTTGCAGTGTTGATCTATCATTACCGAACAGGTGCTGTTTGAATAGTGAACTGTGTAAATTTTGGAGCTTGCTGAATCTCTGCTTTCCCTTGACGGTGGCTGTGTATGTGGATCTGTCTGAAAAAGAGAAGGAAGGGAAGGAAGAGAGGGAAAAAAGTCATATTTCAGATCAGTCCACCAATGCACAGGATTACACGATGGGAGGGAGAAGGTCCGCCCACACTGAATTGATTTTGGTCATCACGTTGCAGGCTCAGTAAATCTGAATTATGCTTGGCACAGTATTAGCCTCAAAGGACTCCAACTGTGTGGCCGCCAGGTCTCGCATCCAAGTCTTTAATGTCTAACAGTAATGATGACCATCAGGCTTTTTACAAGCCTCGGATTTAGACTGAGAGGTATCCTGTAATTTATGCTGTCTGATCAGAATAAGTCGGGATGGAACAGGTTAGTGATTTCATGAATGTACTTTGATTTCTGTATTAGAGCAAACAGTATGAAGGCAAGATTGAGTTGAGCAACCCTAACATTAAAGGTGGGGTACGAGATCTTAGAAAAACGGTTCAAGCAAGCTACATTTTGAAAATACACAATTCAAAAGTCCAAACCCCTTTCTTCAGACATCCCCCCGAAGACACGCCTCCAGAATACTGGCACGCGCAATGCTTGTTCCTGAGGGTTCATGAGCGCTGCACAGCAATAATTCGCCTGGTTTTGGCCTGGGCTCCAACCCAGCTCCGGCTCTGATCCATGCATACCTCATTCAGTCTCCTCCAGCACCCCCGCTCTTACAGAACAGCCCCAGTTCATACCTATCTGAGTAACGTTACATTTCCTAGTGATTTATGTTCGTGACAAAGCAGTTTTCCGGTGAACTTTACATCCTAATATTGCAAATAAGCTAGCCAAGTTCTAGCTTTGTTTCCTGTACCAGTGCTCCAAGCCTCCGAGAACGCACGATTCATGCAGGAGGGGTACGTGCAGAGGGGGGAGGGACAAATGGCAGTTGAGTTTGATAGACCTATCACCGTTCAAACATTTCGAGTGGGCGCTCAAAATGATTGGACGGTGTTTTTTCAGTCCTGTCCATTCCACAGGTGACAATGTTTTTATTTTTGTGTTAGATCATTGAATTAATTGGTTGTAATCAGGGTGTGAAGGGGATTTTAAGCAATATAGTAAAAAATGCTCCAGGAAAACATCTTGCACCCCACCTTTAACCTATGGGAGTGAAAATGAAACCACAATTCTAGAATCACATCCTGTAGTTCCAAAAAAGGCACTTGAGGCAACCTCTAAACCTGAGTTAATCCCATAGGTTGTGTATAACTAGTGGACGGAGGAACTAGGGATGCACCGTTACCGACACCAGTATTGGGTATCGATCCGATACTGAGCGCGTGTGCTTCTACTCGTACTCGTAAAAGTGCTCCGATACAACCAAACCGATGCCGCTTTATGCCAGCATGACGTTCACCTCATAGTACAGCAGGTACACGGCGAAGGAGTAATGTCAGCAGTGTGGAGATATTTCAAAATAAACGACGGTGACAAAATTAACAGTGACTGTAAGTTACATTACAGACACAATTCCGGGTGCTCGCAGATGCGTACCCAGACGGAGAATACGAAGTAGTACAACCGGGAACCGTGGAGGTAGCGCAACTTTTCAAAGAGCGAATGACTAAAACTACTGACATATTTATGACAGCTACCCTCATCAATATCAACATTAGCATCCACATTAGCATTATCTCCTCTTTCTTCACCATGTTTGGTATTACAGACTTTCTTCTTTTTCTTCTTCTCAAAAAACTTTACTCTTCTTCGTGGTATTTGGCCAGTATGGTTAACTGGTGGATTGATTGAGAAACGCTCATTCCAATGCATTAAATGTCAGTAGCAGCACTTTGTTACAGTCAGACTAATGACAATAACAATAAAGCACATTTTTAAAAGGAACTAAGAAGTGTAATATTATTAAGTACTCATATCAGTACTCAGTATCAGTAAGTACTCAAATGTAATTACTTGTACTTGTACTCGGTATGGAAAAAAGTGGTATCGGTGCATCCCTAGGAGGAGCTGTGACGTCACCCGTTTGTATCTGAGCTGCTGCTTTGAAGCCAACAGTGTGTGATGTGGTCATTCGTTTGCTGTTTTTAAGGAAAAGGAAGTGACTATTTGTGGCGAAATGGAGTGTAGCTGCAGGAGCACGAGAGACCTGAGGTAACTGTAAAAGAGTGAACTTCATCAAGCATTGAGTCACAGTCATTTCACAGCCTTGTTTGTGTAACCTACACATCTGAACTGCAACGTAACGGTCTGTCAGGAAAAACTATGTTATTGAAAATAAAGAAACTGCAAAACTCTGATTCAGCAGGCGAGCAGCTGTCATACAGACCCGTGAATCAGAGCCTTCTGTCTGCTCTGTGATCTAATTAACAAAGCAACACATAAAGATCAAGTAGCACTACAACTTAAAGATACTGATGCACTGGCTTCTTTTCCAAGATCCCTGCTCCATGGTTGGTCTTCATATACTTTCATGGTAAAATGTCCAACTTCGTGGCAGAAATAAAAAGTAGTTTTGGATACTTTAGTCAGTTTACCCATTTATGGAAACTTTATGAGAGTGACTTTTAAAATAACTCACCTGTTAAGTTGTATTAAGGCTTAATATTATACCTAATTAAAGGGCATAGTTGACTCCATCTACAGTAGTGGAAAAAAAGATTTTGAGCACCCTTAGAATTTTACATAATCTCAAACATTTTGATGAAATATTTGCATAAAAATATTTTGTGTGTTTCAGAAGGCATGGCTGCATCAAACAGACACAAATACATTTATTTTTTTGTTAATTGTTTATAAGAAAAAAATAACCAAACTAAATTCTTGTCAGTTTCAACATGTCCTGTCCTGGATGTGTTTCATTATCTACTGAAACATCCAGTTTGGACCTTGATGGAACAGCGCACATGCAGAAGGGGGCATGTGGGTTTGGAAAATGAAGCAATACTTGACAGAGTTCAATGACTGAAGAGGGATTCTTAATGTAATAGATTACAAATGCATGGGGCGTCCAAAAACTTTTTTCCACCACTGTATGTCTGCTGTGTGGGTTTGACTGACAGCTCACAGCCTGCTCAGTTTGACTTCTATACTGTTAGAGAAATAATATTAGACTATTCTCTGTAAATGCCAGGTGTCCAGAGCACGAGTCATGGATGGGGCGTGATGGCATATCCTATAAGAAAACACCTAGAAAACACCTACCATTTCTCCTCTATTTGTATGTCTCCTGGCACTAGTTTGAGGCCTCTTTGCCCTTGGGGATATCGACCACAGGGAAAGTGGGAGAAGAGTACAAATGCGGTCACTGAACCTGTTTTGGATACCTAAGCCAATGGTGAACTTGATCAACGTCATTGTGTTTAGACCATAGACTGTATATTAAAATAGACGAAGTTTCCGTTCACATGGTTTCTGAAGAGCTGAAGTGAAACTCGGTGGGCAGATCCCACCATCTGCCACCATCTTGGCAGTGTCACATGTTTTTGTCACTCCCGGAAATTCCAAAAATGGATTCAGAGGTGGAGCTGAGAGCGTGGGGGTGATTGATTGACGCCCATCAGTCTCTGCGCTGCCTGTAGCTAAGAGCTAACCTGGAGCTACCGGATGTGGACAGGCTAAAGCTAAGGCGCACTGTTAGCCGGCTAAAAACCACAGTTGCTACTCTCCTGCCTTCTAGCCACCGCATATCACCACTCAGCTAGCACAGGAGCAGCACCGAGCTACACTTGCTAATTAATGTCTATAAATATAATTTCACTTACTGAAAAAACTGAAGCAGAGACTTCTTGGACGGTCTGTTTGTGAAGTCAATAGCAAACCATATTTGTCCAATAAGTGCACGAAAAATATCCCAACACAAATTAACATGGACACCACAAATGCAACCATCAGGTCCAGTTCAGTGAAACGAAATGGCCGAAGTGGTTTAACGTGAGGCCGAGGCTGAGGCCTTTCTGGGAGCTAGCTACTAGCCACCAGCGCTAGCACTGACAGCACATCTGACGCCTGTCAATCAAAAGGACACGCCCCTAATTATGTGTAATTTCAAGATTAAATTCCATTTAAATGGATGAGTTATAAAAAAAAAATTCACCCCCCTCACAGTTGTCATGAAGGTAAAGTTGACCTATGAAACCTAAAATGATTTTTTGGACCAGGCTGTAAACACGTTTATTTCTGCTGTGAAGTTGGCCTTTTTAACATGGGAGTCTATGGGGACTGACTCCTTTTTGGAGCCAGCCCCTAGCAGATGATGAGTGAACTGCAATTTTTGTCACCTCCGGGTTTGCATCACTTATGTTCACCAGAGTTTGCCTCTTGGTTTGGACACTTGGACCAATGATTGTGTTACCTGTATTTTCCTAGAAGAACTTAGACTTCCTGGTGTGAGTCAGTCTTGTATGTACTTGACTTCTTGCCACAAGTAAAGTCTTCTGATTCCAGAATCCAGCGACTCCGTCTTGATTCTTAGATGGTATCTCAGAATTTTTCTATCACATACTTTCTGTCTATAGAATAAAACTGTTCTGTTAAAGTTACTTTTACGGTGCTTTAATGGTCGTTACTGGGCAAAAAATTCAAGAATTCCTGTTCAACATCTTGTATTTCTTCTCACTTGTGTTTTCATGCTGTAGAAAATCTACTAATTGACACATTTATTCTAACTAATCACAGGCGTTTTCAGACAGGTATGATGGAGCATTACATACATAATTGATCAGATTGAATTCTATACAGCCCAGATGTAACCTGGCTCCATGTCTCAACATAGAAGTTTGGAAAAGTGTCTTCACTGTCTGGATGTCAGGATGTAAATCTGTCATCCACCTTAACGATCTCCTTATGTTAAACATAGATCTAAATGTCACACCAGTAACAGACTGATGCCATGCACAATGCTGGGTATCTTGGAAAATTGATATTTTCTCTTGTGTTTTTGCCTTTCATCTGGTTTAGGTCACTGAAAACCATTATTTCTGAAAACTCTGAACTGAAATGGAGAGATGGAGTGGAAAAAGGCATCCATAACTTGAAAAAAGTGGCATTTTGTGAGGAAAATAAGTGCAATTTTAACAATATTATGTCCCAGCTAATAAAACAACTTACAGATCACCGTGGATCTACAAATGCAAAAAACACGTCATAGTTAATAGGACCCTAATAGTTCATAGTTTGAATTTGAACCCTCCAGGTGCTGCAAAGCTATATTTATATTCATTTTGGCAAAAATCGAGTTGATTTCTACAACCTGTTTTAAGTCCCTCTTAATTTGTTCCGTCTATAACTAGTTACATCATGACATTTGCACACATAAAGTCAAGACTTCCGACGAACATTTCTCCAAGTACGACATAATTGTTTGTCAGCAGCAGTGGTTGTCGTCCATTTTGAAAATACGTCCAAACTTCGAAAAGATTACCTAAAATGTTCAGTTGTTGGTTGTATTAATGAACACAAGTGAACAGGACAGAGAAGCACAGTCAACAACTTGGGGTG
>JAPQRP010000003.1:23347533-23366087 GCA_037367295.1 Apogon hyalosoma
AATCACAGGGTTGTTGTAGATCAATTTTGATTAATCATGATAATCCCTTTGAATCCTGAGCCTAAAATGGCCCACCTGGACTTTTTTTTTTTCGTATTTTGACTATAAAAAGATTAGAAAATGGGCTGTGAGTGAGTCCGTTTGCCCATTTTTCCAGAGCACTTTTTTTTCCAGATCTTTCCAAATCTAGCATTCATTTACAATTCACTGCATGTTATAATTCTGCTAAAGCAGCTTCTTCTCCAACTTCTAGTACAGGCATGATTGAAATTACAGTAATGACCCATTAAATCTCATAAAGGGCAACGTATCAAGTTTCAGAAACCATTGGAATGTTTCCAATTGTACAAACAATGAAAGTTACAGCCATCCAAAGTGCATATGTGCAGGGTGTGTCAGAGAGTTAAATATTCATTGTTAATTTTTAATCTTCTAATCAACTTGAAACAACTGTTCCATCTTTGGTTTTTTTGTCCTTATGTTTCCATCCAGAGGCCAACGTGCTGTTTAGCATCTTCCATCTTTATGGGTTGGTTCTGCTGCCTGTCACTACCGGATCAACTGCCCATTTGTGCATGTGCGACAGTAACTCTACTTGGACAAACTGCTCCAAATGCATTGTCAGAGACATTCAGAGTCATTCTGAGCTGCAGATGAGTTAACTGCGTTAAAGTTATTAATCAGATTAATTATGATGATGGATTAATCTGCGTTAGTGTGTTGATTTTGGCAGCTCTGATAAAAAATATCTAAAATAATCAGTGTTCACGATAAAGATCTCTGAAGTTATTGCAGAATATGCCAAAGTATGTGATTGTAGAAATATGAAAGGTAGGGTATGAGATCCTGGAAAAACGGTTCAGCAAGCTACATTTTGAAAATACACCATTCAAAAGTCCAAACCCCTTTCTTCAGACTTCCCCCTGAAGCCACGCCTCCAGAGTACCGGACTGTACTCACAGAGGGGGGAGGGACAAATGGCAGTTGAGTTTGATAGACATATCACCATTCAGTCCTTTTAGTGGGCAGGTTAAAATGACTGGATGGTGTTTTTCAGTCCTGTCTGTCCCACAGGTGACTACATTTTTTTTTTTATTTTTGTGTTCGAGTATTTAATTAATTGGTTGCAATCGGGGTGTGAAGGGGATTTCAAGCAATATAGTAAAAAATGCTCCAGGAAAACATTTCCTACTCTACCGTGAGCTGAGTCTATTCATACTGATGGGCAGGTGGAGTCATGTGACCACCAGAGGGAGTAGTGAGTCACTGTGTCCGTTTACCCTGAATGTTTTAACAAACGAATGAAATGTATAATTAACACAACTATCAAATCAGTAGCCTCAGGCAGTCCTTTCATTTATTAGCTTCAGTCAAGAACAAAAAATAAAGCTCAAAGACTCTAGTGCTAGTATGTCAAAACAAAATCTAGTGAATCAAACACTAAATCACTCTTTGAAGAGTATGGATCAAAAATAAGTTCCACATTCCACAGATACATTTTCTTTAAATTTTGCCACAAAAAAACTGCCATTTGTAAAGTTAGACCTGGAAAGACATGGATAGTTCTATTTTTCTGCTGGTTTCACCGAATCTGATCATTAAAATGTTCATTAGACTTTCATAACTTGATTTATTTAGGCTTGTGGATGTCACTCATCTGCCAACTGCACTGTTTTTAACACCTCTAATCCCATGTCTTTACTCATTTTGTTCCTGTCAGGGCTGTGAGTGTTGCACAGAGAACACAGTGCATGCTAGAAAAGAGAATTTTCTCTACTTGTGTTAATTTATTTGGACTGCCAGAGGAAGGTGTTATCAGAACATATTGATTGTCAAAGCACATTTTTCTTGATTTACTGAAAAAAAGTATGACCTTCTGGGTGCTTCTGTAAAGCTACGAGACTTCAGGAAACCCTTCATTTTTGGCCTCTGGTTCTTTTTATGATATCGCAGCTTCTGTAGCTGAATTTTATTGATCACGTTGTCACCAGAGTTATCCCAGGTCACTAAAAGGAAATAGTGTAGGTTTATGTCCTGAAGGTTCTTTACGAAACGAAGCAGGAGTTTAACAAACACCCACTTTCACATCGGTGCCGTCATGTCATCCTGACGCGCACGTTATGAAATCTTCAGCTCTGACTACAGATTGTTTTTCATGACTCAGGATTATGGACAAAGCAATGTTCAAATGTTAACATAGTTCTCTGACATTTTGACAGGCCTTCTCTAACCACTTTGGTTCGACTGCAGTAAATGTGTACTTTCACTGCTAATGCTGTTTTCAGGGGTGCACACATTAACCCATAAAGACCCAAACAGCCGATATTGACTCAAACCATCTACTGATATAAACTGTTTAATACCCGTTGATCCACTAATCCTGTCAATACGTGTAAATAATTGGTGTAAAATACAGTTTGTCGTCTTTTCATGGTCATCAGATATGACCCATTTGGACGTTCAGAGGCTCCGTGGGGAACGTGGAAACTAGGGGTGTAAGAAAATGTCGGTTGCGCAATATATCGCGATATTTCATTTCACAATACTGTATCGATGTTAAAAAGTAATGTATCGATATTTTTAGGTATTCATTCACATGCAGACATGGCGGAGGTTCACCTTTGTTTTTTTGGTCTTCTTTTTTGTTTATTAAGCTCTTTAATTTATAGACTGCAATCTCTGTAAAACATAATTTTATTAATTTTGTGTGTGTGTGTGTGTGTTTTGTTCTGGTAAAGCCACATGTTATAACTTTATCTGAATCCTGCACTTTAAGTTTTAACAGAAGGAAGTTTTGTGATAAAGCATCAGATCCTGTTCTGATCAAATAAAAATGTCTTTAGTTTTTGCAGTGCAATTAAATTTTTCCAGGAAATAATCTTTAAAAACAAGAAACAAAACAAACAAAAAATATCACCTTATTAACAGTATCATGATATATTGCGATGTATCGTATCGTGATCCTAGTATTGTGATTTGGATCGTATTGCCAGATTCTTGCCAGTACACACCCCTAGTGAAAACACTGTCATCTTTTACAACACTGATTCACCAGTAAAACCCATGTACTTCAATAAATGACAGCTGTTGGAATGCTTGTTTTTACATTCAGTTAGTGATATATTTTACTATAAAAGTCATTTTTTTCTCAAGTTTTCTCTGTTTTTGATATAATAACCCTCAAATGTAATATCAGAATGATGATTAAAGTACATGATCTGTAAATTGAGTATTGGGAAATATCTGATTTTCACTGAAAAGGTGCAAAAATACAGAGATTAAAACTATAATAAATGGTGATAAATCACTTAAGAAAGGTTAAATAGCAAAATTAATTTGAGAACTGCCACAAAAGTAAGACTTTTGTCTTTATGGGTTAAACTTATGCCCAGTATTGTAAAGATTTTCCATGTAAAAAAGATGTGTTTCCCTGATTTTCAGCTTCTCGCCCACATATAAATTATATTTTAGGTCACAAAGAGAGATATTTTTAAAATCTTTTTCCAAAGTGTGTATCTGTGTGGACAGGAATAACTGAGAGATTGGGACCAATGGCATCACATCCTATTTTTCTCATGTCTGTTGTTGCTTTGAAGAACCTGCACCTGAAACATCAAATCTAGGCGTATAAATCAGTGTATGACCTGCAGGTCAGCACCAATACCTTTGGGAGTTGGACCGAACCAGTATGATGGACAAATCCACATCATGTAAAAAATACACTTCGACAACCTGAACAACACTTAAGGAAACTTAAGTTTATATCATAACTGCTTGTTTCTGCTCACATTCTTGACAGTTTAAAGTTTGTGTGTCTGCTTCGTCCAGTTTTATCCACATTGTCGACAGTTTAAGTCCAACAGAAACGATGGTTTGTTCAAGCGTTTGGACTCAGTTTGTGTTGGCATGTGGACAGAAATATTTTGTAAGACAAAGGTAATGGGGACAGAATTTTTTTGTGTTACTGTGGACTGGCAATTAGTTTGTCTAATTTAGCTGAGCTTGTATCTCTCCCTTTGCCATGTTTGAAATGAACTGTTCTCATAGTTAGTAGATCATCTGAAGAACTGTTCATGTTTATTGCTCTGGCATCGTGACCTGACCTGTTTTCCATCTAAATGATTTTACTGTTTTTATGGTTCCACACTCGCTGGGTTTACATGACACTTAAAAAAAAAACTAATTATAGCATTTGTCCAACTAAAAATAGGTGTTAATAGTGTCAATCAAACATGTCAGTTAAACTGACATCAAACTTTTAGTAGCTGGACTAGCTCACCCAGATTATGTGACTGGAAGTCAGTCTGGGTTAATTTATAACTGAGGGACTTTTAAAGTCCATGGGGTATTTCTTGCAAACATCTTTATTAAAAGTGGGAAAAAAATAAAAATAATGTTTGGTTTTTTTTTATATTTATTATGATCATGGCTTTTAATTATTTAATTACAGAAACAATCAACTATTAATAAATAATTAATAAATGACTGAATATACTAAGATGTCAACTAAATAATTGTCTGAAATTAATAACAACCACCTTCTAATTAGCTAAACAATAATAAAATGAGCTTATTCAAAAATCGTTTTGTGTTCTTTTTAGTAAGTTGAAATAATCATAACAGATATTTCTTTTTTGCCAATATATAAAAGTTTACATGGAAAATAATAAATTGTACCTGTGTCTGAGAAATCACTTTCAACTTAATTACCCATCACAAAAACTCCTCTGAAGGAAGTGCGTTAATTCTAAATCACATGACCTGCTCCACGTGATGTCATTTCCTCCTGAAGAAAACACTGGCAAGACTCCAAGGTCTGTTCTTTCTCCTCTTTCTTAGTTATTTAATATAAAGTAGTGTGTGAGTCAAGTGTGGAATTATCACACTCTTATGTCAACAGTGTTACTACAGTATCTTTAGAAATAACTTTCAATTTCAATTTGACTCAACTGTATATATATTTAGAAGAATCTTTCTGTAAAAATGCCATGTTGTGTTATGGTTAAGTTGATTTTAGGTCTGAAAACAGCAAAAATGTCAACTATACCTGTCAACTATGTTACCCTGTAAAGGGAACTCAAAAAATCCCTCAACTATATACTGACCCATCTACTCCTGCATGTAAACACACTGGACTGGAACGGGACCAGATGTTCTGCACATGCACTAGAGCTCTGAACCTAATCCTGACCTGGAAGTCTAACATCATGCGTCTCATCCGCACATAAAGTGGAGCAGACAGAACGGACGCTACGAACAAATTTGCAACATTGTAGATTGTCGTACCAGTTTACCCCCGGGGTTAATGATTTGATGATTTGGTAGCTACCTACTGACTCTGACATGATTTCAACAACAAATCAATTAAAGTAACACAGAGGGGTGGGAATCAAAAACCAGTTCCAACTTAGAACCGGTACCAATTGATCAATCCCATCAGAATTGTACGCCTCCCGCGTTATCAATTCGTCTTAACAATTCTCTCATTTCCCAGCACAACATTTTCTGTTTTTCCCTATGTCATGTAGTGGTACATTATGTAATCACGTCACCACTGACCTGCTTCAACTGCGAGGAATCATGGAGAGGAAAATGCACCCCCTAGCCCTCCCCCTGGGACCTTCCACTTGACACTACCCCTTCAAATGGAGCTGGAAGGGGCAGGGGTTGAAACATTCTCCTCTGAAATGGGACAACCCTTCCAGACCTGTTATGTCATCAGTAGTCATCGATGCTGCTATAAACAGATGCAAAAACTTTATTTCTGAAAGTATTCCCCGTGTCGTCAGCAGCTGTAACCGTCTCTGTTCCATGGGCTTTGGTCACCCTTTTGCGGCTATCAACTATAAATCGCAGAGGTTAAATGGTCGATCAAATGATGAAGTTGTTTACGAAGAAAATACATACATTTGTGTGTTTCTTTCATCACACTGCTGCACTTTTTGCTGTGTTTACCTCCATCTTGCTAATGATTCAAACAGAATTATAGGAAATTTCTCCTACCCCTCTGTTCCTAGTGTGGTCCTGGAAAATCTCCATTTCAAGGGCTAAACAGCCCTCCGCCTTAGCCCTTCCCCTTCATCTAGTTGAGAATCAGGACAACAATACCCCTTCACATGTACACGCAAAATGGAAGGGGTAGGGGTTAGGGGTGAATTGGGATTCAGCCGTGTGTAATCAGTGTAATGCTGTAATTTCAAATAAGGGTGCAAATACCAGCAACATGCTCAAGCATGTGTCAACCCGGTATGGAACTAAATTCCAGGAATGTCATGTGTTTGACCGCCTGTGTACGAGTGCTAACGCTGCTGGTCAAACAAGCTCCACTTATGACCTGTCAAACTACTTTTTTCTCCACTCAAAAAAAAATACTCAGGAATCAATAGGAGAATTGATAAGGAAAAGGACTGGTAAGCAGGATAAACAGTGGCATTGATATTGAATCCTATCATTTCCAACCCTTAGTATCATACATGTAGCCTAGGACAAAGACAACAGTCCGAATAAACAGCTGACCGTGTAAACATACTGAATGTAGAGGCTTGTGCAATATTTAACAAGGAAAGTAAAAGCTCCACAAAGATTTAAACACAAGACTAAAGCTGCAACTAATGGATTAATCAATTAATGGATCAGTAATGAAAACAGTTATTTGCAGCTCATTGTTTTCCACTGCGCCTCTGGTCCACTTTCTTTATCTGAAAGAGTTTTTATTGCCTCAACCTCACCACATGGAAGCATCGTATTTGGAAGACTTTTTAATGTGGCAAAGAAAAGACGGCTTCATTCGCTCAAACAAAAAATACGTCACTTTATTATGAAAGACGCGTCATGTCAAGTGTAGTTTTTTTTTTGTCAAATCAGTGACTCAAAAGTGAGGAATAACTCTATCAGCGTTGTGTTTGTTTGTGTTTATGTCATATGATGATGGTATTTGTTTTGAAGAGTTTCCTGTCACCTCTGTCCTGCATTTTCCACATGACTAACTGACCCGAAGGGTGTAATAAAGATGTCGTCTTCTATAATTATGCCATTATCAGCTCAGCTTTCCACTTCACAGTCTTTATTTTAACCTTTATCTCTTTGTGTGTCTGCAGCCCGAGGCTCGCCTACAGGTCTGACGTACTGCTGCAGCTCCATGTGAGGGGAATTAAAGGAGTTCACACCTGTGCAGCTTCCTCTGCAAAACACAAGGTTGAGACTGCAGCGAGAAAAAACAGCAGTAAACAAGAATACATCTGGAGGACAAATGTCGTGCGAGAATGAGAACGTGATTCTGCCTCGGAGGAGTTGTATGATGTTCGGAGCAGGATCACAGCGGCCCCTGACATCTAAAGACAGAGATGTTGATTCCCCAGAGTCCCAGCAGATGCTGAGGAGGGTGAGGGTGTGTGTGTGTGTGTGTGTGTGTGTGGTGGTGGTGTGTGTGTGTGGGGGGGATTGCGTGAATACATGCGGATGTGATGCTAGATTTGGATGCATTTCAGAAAAGCACACCATATGCACTTGTCACTGAGTGGATAATCCCCAGATATGCAGGATCAAGGTTAATCTGTCGTTAAAAATGAAATGGATTCAGAACATATCGAGACACAATATCTCTCTCTCAGCATGTTTGTGGTTTTGCCAATGCAGCACCTTTAGTTGAAGGCTGAAAGTCATGATGACTTACTTGAGAGTCCAGACGTAAAGCCCATATGGATATTTTTCCAGCGCAGTATATCCTCTTTCACCTTTCTTCCACAGCTTTCCTTCTGCATGATAGAGAGTGGACCTTTGTAAGGATCATCTATCATTACATGGGATTACCATTTCTTTGCATGCTGGGATCTCTTGGGATTACAGAGAGATTACTTCATATTTTTTTAAACCCCCCTCGTACCAGATCTGTCTTTATCTTTTCCATCCGGCAGTTTTTGGTAAGACACTGAGTCTCTTCACCATCCTGAATGTCTCTCAGATCAGTGATTGTCACATTCATTAGCAGAACTTACATCTTTATTCCACCATGGAAGACTTCTCAAAAATAAATTATTATTATTATTTTTTTTTTCCCTGTCAGGATGAGTGTTGTAGCTGCTTTGTTTATTTTCAACTCAGCACAAATGTCCTCCATCCTCTGGGTCCATAAGGGCTTTAGGGGAGATACAGAACGTCTGTTACAGGAACAAATATATCATTAACCCTTTAACCCCTCAGACATTATTCCAGGTAAATGTGCTGCTGTGAATTAGTGTCTGTTTCAGTGTCATAAAAGCTGATGCGAATATGTGTTTGAGTTCCTTTTCTTCAGTGGTTTTGTTTTGCTGTGTGTTTTAGGGTCAAAACAGGTGGAATAACAGAAAAAGACAGAGAGGAACTGAAGTGTGACAAGTTTTTACTAAATAAGGCACTCAGAATATATGAGATTTAGGATGTTGAACATGAACTTTGAACTGGAACAAGTATTTAAAATTTTGGCCTAGTAGTTTTTGTTTTGGGGTTCTTTCTTTACTAAGTCAGTCCAGCTGCTTTTTTTTTGTTTGGTTGAACTCCAGAAAGCAGTTACACGGTCAGAACTCAGTAAAAACACAGTAAAAATAAATAAATAAATAAAGAAGAATCACCACAACACTACAAACAACAATAAAAACAAAAAACAAGGAAAATGGGGTTAAAAAAAAAAATAGACGCAAACAATCCATTTTTATAGTGAGTCAGTCTCCCTCACTGCTCTGTGTTTTGCCCCCCATTTCACAGGTGGAGGGGGGTGAACTGAGTATGCTCAGATGTATATGAAAAGAATAAGGTCTATTCTATCAGCACATTTTGAAATTTTCCTTATTGAGCGAACGGATTAATTTTTATGAATATTTAAAGCTATAGTGCAGAACTTCTGTCGCCCCCCCTAGCGGAATTCTGCGTTATTACAAACATAAAGCTGGCGCTTCCATATGATGTATGCCCAGGTGTACCCCGTACCCCCACTGTGCCCCCCACTCCCCACCGCTATCCCTCCACCACTGTGATTTGTGATTCTACAACATTTTTATTCTGTTTGAAGAAGGACAGCAGGTACGCAGAGTAACACTGGCTACACAATGTGGCTAACACCAGGCTGCTAACATTACATTATATGTTCATAGCACCATTTCCAAGAAAATAATAAAGTATTAGGTCCAGTACATGGAACAGCAACACATCCAACCCATAATATAATTCTAAACCCAGTCCCTTACTGATCCAACAGCAGCAGGTCCACATCCGTGTCTGCCCTCAGCCCAGTTCCTTCCTTCAGGGCTCTGCTCTGAGGAAAAGCCACGCCAACACAAACCCTTGTTTGCCTTTTCCGTCGGTCACTTTCCTTCTTGGCTAAAACTCCTTCAGCCGAACGTCCAGGCTTTTTCTTTGTGGTCGGATCCACTTCTGAACTGTGTCTCGGCCTCTTCTTTAGCTTCTCCTCCATGTTACTGAACTTCCTTTCCCTTTCTACCTGCGCTCTGCCTCTTGCCCCTCCCTTCTTGTTTTGAGGTAAAATGCGTCATTTCCTGTGCGCCAGGGCAGGAATGTTGCCGGTTGACATGCAAAGCAAAAATGATATATATTGAAAAATACCACGAGATTTTCGAGGAGCTGATCGGCTTAACCTGCATTGTGTCACCTCCTCTAGTGGTGGCTTGGGTGAAACGGACATTTACGGACATGTAGAAGTTCCGCACTATAGCTTTAAAATAAATCATTCATTAAGTACGCTCACTACAGACACGTCAGGGGTTAAAGGGTTAACAAGGTGACATCATCAAAAGTGAAGGTTGTGTTCTGGTTATATTATCATTACAAATTGGGGTTACTGATTAATAAAAATATCTCACCTTAAAGATACAAAAAAACAGCATTGTACAAACACAATAAAGTATAGAAAAGAAAGATAACTGCTTATTTGTTGTACTTAGGCTATAAATTCATAAAAATGAGTGAGTAATTGAGTAATATATATATATATATATATATATATATATATGAAAGCCCCCAGTCATTAATGATGTCATGATGTGAGGCATCCCCAGGTCATAACCTTACATTTGCTCTTCATTTGAAGTCAATCAGACAAACAGTTCCAGAGATATGAACAAAAGAGTGTTTAGTGATTTTAAAATTTTGAGCGGCCCCTTGTGGCCAATCTAGAAATGGTAAATCATCCCAAATCAAATCAGTTCTTCCTCTCCATGATATTAATTGATATGGAAAACATGGAATTTTTAAACAGAATATTTTTCAAGTTATTGCGTTAACACAAAGGATATCCAATGGCAGCGGAGCTGGCGGGGCCGGCGGCGGCAGTCGGACCAAAAACATAATATCCCCAAAACTCCATTCAGGGATATAATTACAAATAATGAGGAATGTAGAGACCATAAAGGAAAATAATAAAACACATAACATTGCAAACTGAAATGACATTCATTTCAGATATAAAAGTGCTGACAACAAAGCTTAAGTGTCAGTTAAACGAAAAGCAAAGCTGTACCCGCTGACTCTTCTGTGATGGAGGTTAGATTGGATTTATAGGGTGTTATGGTTGATGATATTATACAGTAATGTTGGTTGTGTGGTTTGTATTTTGGTGTATTGATGTAGTTTTAGGTTTAATGTTGGTCATTTAAAGTCTCATATATGTATGTATTTTAATGTATTGTTTGGTGTAGCTTTAACATGTTGATCATTTATGTATAGAATAGAATAGAATAGAATAGAATAGAATAGAATAGAATAGAATAGAATAGAATAGAATAGAATAGAATAGAATTGAAGATATTTTATTTATCACCATGAGGGAAATTCAAGGTGTCCAGCAGCTCACATAAAATCCACAATCATTACAATATGATAAGTATGTACAGGTATATATGAAACTGAAAGATGCATAGTAATATAAATTGTAGGCTAGCAATGTAGTAAACTAAAATAACATAAGAAAAGTTTAAAACTGAACAAAATAAAACTCTGTACAGAACATCAGCTGCGTTCTTTGTGTTGAAATTATGTTAAACTGCATCGTCCCTGTTTAAATAAATTTCTATGCTAAAACACATTTAAATTAAAAGCTGAATAATGAAGCCTTTACTGCAGCTTACACTTCCTTCAGATCTCCAAATGTGTGCAGAAAGTCACCCCTTGGCCCACGAGCTGATCTTTTGTTCCACAGCTTAGTCCATTATAATCATCCAGTGACTGAGATGAACCAGTCTGTTCCATTAACCTCAACTGGTCCATCATGTCATGAATGGTAGTACGGTAATGCACACGTACTTGACATGTGAATAAACTGAATAAATGCTCTCATTCTCTCACAACTGGAGGATTACCAGTTAATGTCAGCAAACACCAAAAACGAAGACCTCAACAAGCTCCAGCTGGAATGCCAATAATGATAAATAACATGGATGATAATTCAGGGTGTGTGTTACACCTCAGCTTGCAACATGGGAAGATTTACAATCTAGAACCACGTCATATCAGTATAGAAAATTAAAACATAACTTACAGCTCCTATACATACACAGCTACATGAGCCAAACCAAATTGCTTATATACACAGTATTATACAGAGAGAAATACACATTTTGAATTGTTTTTTATTAAATTAACAAAAAAATCGTATTAAAGTAAACCAAAAATAAACTAGAAACTACCTTGGAGTATCGTATTTGTGGGATCTATGTGATCTGTATGTTTGTACTGAGTGTAATGTTCAATGTTAATGAATTAAATAGGTTGATTTGAGTGTCTGAGCTATGCTTTTTTTTTATTTATTTAAAGATGGATTGCAGGGAGAGTAGCTGTTGTTTCTGGCACAGTTAATGGGGATCCTAATAAACAATGTCACCACCATATGGAAGCGCTTAAGCATATGTTGTTATGGGCTGCATATATGCGCAATATATGGACAAACATACACACACACACACACACACACACACACACACAGTGAATTCAGGTGTTTCATAGAAGAGATGAAGCCATTCTGCTGTGTCCCATGGGAGAAAAAAAAAAAAAAGGTAGGCAATGGAAAGAAACAAGTCCTGTTAGAATCATGCCACCAGTTCCATATATGATGTTTTTCAGTTTAAAGGATCATTTTACAAGTTGCCGTTAATGGTAAAAATAGAAAAGTAGAATGTAGTTGAAGTGGCTCAGTGGACTCCACATCTTGCTGTACACTTGCATATAAAATGTATTCTAAAATATTAAAAAAGGTGAAAACCCCTACAAGTCTGGTCATGTTGAAGCTGTGGAGTTCAATGACACAGAGCAGACGGTGGGAAAGGACAGTTACGACAGCATCACCTCTGTGATACTGAGTACATGGCCTTTCTATTTATCCATTTCTATAGATGGGTACTACTTAAACTGAAAAACATTATAAGCGCAAACGATGGCGTAATAGAAATGGGATCAAAACTACTTGTTTTTCTCTTGTCTTGGTAAGAGTATACTTGACCACTCGTAACATTTCATCTTACCTGGAGCAAAAGCAAAACTAAGAAAACGTTGGTGATTCCCAAAAATCTACGGGTAGAAACAAAATATGAGAATATCTAGGATACAAAGGAAAAGAAGAGAAAATGTGTCATATATGGTTTCATGCATGAGGACCATTGTTAGCTAATGTAAACACACTGTCACCTTCCAACAATAATTGCCAGTCATTTTTTTCAGTCTTTTCAGGAAACACAAAACACTTAAGCAGAGATAGAATAGCCTATTTAATGATTTGATTAAAAAAAAAACAAAAAACTTGGGCGATTATCTTAGGAACATGGCGAAATGAACCACTCCCAGCATTAAACAAAGTCCAATACAACCTACATGTACATATATAAACACATGAACATCTTCCCTGTTGAACCTTTAAATATTTCTAATTGTGATAGTTTATGAGGAGCATTTTTAACATTTTAACATATACTTTTTTGCATGAGGCCCATTTTTAGCTAATGTTAACAAAATGTCATCTTCTAACAATAATTGCCTTAGTCATTTTTTTCAGTCTTTTCAGGAAACACAAAACACTTAAGCAGAGATAGAATAGCCTATTAAATGATTTGATTAAAAAAAAAAAAAAACTTAGGTGATTATATCTTGGGAAAGTGATGAAATGAACCACTCCCAGCATTAAACAGAGTCCAATAAAACCTACATATACATACGTAAACACATGAAAAATCTTCCCAATTGAGCCTTTAAATATTCCTAAATGTAGTAGTTTATGAGGAGCATTTTTAACATTTTAACATATACTTTTTTGCATGATGCCCATTTTTAGCGAATGTTAACAAATTCAATTCCAGTTTAACTTTATTTCAGATTCACGGTCCAATACGGGCAGAGAAACCCAATAAAAACAGGAGAAAAAAAATGAAATTGTCACCTTCCAGTAATAATTTATTTCGTCCTTTTTTTCAGTCTTTTCAGGAAACACAAAAAACTTAACTAGAAATAGAAGAGCCTATTTAATGATTTGGTGATGATCTTAGGAACGCGACCTACATGTACGTATATGAACACATGAACATCTTCCCTATTGAGCCTTTAAATATTCCTAACTGTAATAGTTTACGAGGTGCATTTTTAACATTTTAATATCCTCAAACTGGTGAAAGTGTGATAACACCATAAATATCACTGCAACAAACAACAACAAAATCCATCTCTGTTCCTTCTTACTATGTCTTTCTTAGTTTCTTGACAGCCGGTCACCCCCCCCCACTGATACATATTGTATCTGGTTTCAGGATTCACTGACCTCTACAGTTCCATCCCACTAGCACAGCACTGAGAAATGATATGGATCTGACTGGTGAAGTGTGTTCAGCCGCAGTGCTAACAAAAATTGGCGGGTATTGTCAGAATTGCTTTTGGAAGTTGACTCGCTATTATCCGCAAAAAGGCAGATCACCTTGAAGGAAAGGTGACGGCGGGGGTAGAAGTTGAGTTCACGCTTACTTAGTCTGTTGTGTTTCTCTCTACCGCTTTTATTTTCATTGGAATTATTTGGGCGTTTTCTGTTACCACGGACACTCGGAGGCATCTTGACACTTTATCGTCAGTACAAATGCTACAGTAAATGTTAAATGTCTCTGGATCGATATCATTGCCCCATAGGTCTGCACTGTACTGTTTCTTACACTGCTCTGCTCATTAGAGAGGTGTCTGACCTGTGGAGGCTTACATCAGCTCACCGGCTGCAGATAAAGATACCTATAAGCCTGTTTTCAGCACACACACACACACACACACACACACACCAGCACACACACACCATTCTACATCTGTCCGCCAGCGAAATTGCACAAACAGGATAATAAACAAAATGCAATGATACAATCCATCACAATTTAAAGGGCATTGTGTACATTTTTGTCTCATATTACTGACAAAATGGCTTCATTGCCGAACCATTTAATAATTACAGCCGGCCTCACACAGCAGCGAGAACAGAGAGTAATAGCACCATCTGCTGGGAGCAGAATGAGTCATGACTGAAAACAGCATTTGTGTCCCTGTGTTTTTAAATTCTGCCGACTGACTTATTCGGGAGAGTTTGAGTCTGTGGTTTTATTTTGGAGAAAGCGCAGTAAATTATTGATAGGAGACAAGTGTTGTCTTGGATTTGCAGAAAGGTTAATTAAAGCTTCTACTCCAAGTTTTCCTTTTGCAGCACGGCACATTTTCCCTACTGTCTACAGGATCTCAGCCCATCAGCAACAAATTAAAATTTAATTTTGAGGAGATGAATGTTCTCGACTCAGGCTGGAGGTGTGCTGCACGAGCGGCTGTATCCAGGTGACAGCTGAAATAAGGACAAGCAAGGTCTTAAAAAAACACTGTCTGAGCCGTGGCAGATGGAAGGCACAGACAGAATTATCCGATTGGTATAACTGTGTAAGCACCAAGTCACAGTCGAGGGTTTTATACTATTAGAGCTGGAGTTACATTTATATCCAATACATTTTTTGCCGATTTCAGCAAATATCCTAAACTTGTCTGCTTACTGTCTGCTGTGTGTGATGCCTCGGCTCTATAAATGGGAAAAAAAACAACATTTCCTATATGACAATAACTCATACATGCATGAAATTTGCAGGTATACAATGCCACATACACACGCCATTAAAAAAATAGAACATAACTGTTGCATTCAGGTACTGACAATAGAAAAAGAACACAAACACTGCTCTGTTGAGTTTATATGACACCCAGTCACCTCCATTACTCTAAGGTTTTCCCAATTTAAGGTTGGCACCAGAACACTGCCGCTCACAGTTGTCATTTTATTTTATGTGAACTCATTCCTCATTGTGATTGTTCTAGTTGCAGTGGCTTTTGTCCATGTTGGACGCCGACCAGGCCTATGTTTAAGCCCCCCCCAATGTGAAATGAACCATTCCATCAGTCACATCTCTGAAATAATGTATTTTATTTCAGATCTTTCATGAATAATCTTAATTAAACCTTTTATCAGGCAAGTGACTATTTTTGGTCATTTCCACATGCATTACAAGGACAAAGCTGTGGAACTGCATGTTAAAAATGAGTGGGAGAATACCAGTGGCCAAGGACTGATAAATAATTGATACAATGGAAACCAACAGGGAGGACACACATCCTTAAAAAGTTTAGTATGTGTGGTATAATAACTAACATATCTACGAAAAAGTTCCACTTTTGCACATTAAGTAACTGGCCTTTGTCTTTAATATAGAGCTATGACCATTAAAAAAAAAAAGATTCTTAAAGAATCTGAATCTGACCAAAACCATCACTGACCCTCACAGCGAGGGATTTATGACAAGAGGAAATGCATTAAAAATGGGAGAAAAGAGCAAAATCTGACTCAACTGACAACATCTTGAATCTGCTAAAACCCCAGGATTTTCCATAAATAAAACAGCAAACAACTGCACTTAGAGGTTTAATTGCCAAATAAATAAATAAATAAATAAATAAAATAACGATATCATCCCACATTTCCATATTTTACCAGCTGGCTCCACATCCCAAGTGTCTTTTCTCTCATTAGTTGTAGGTCTGTCCATTGGGCTCATTGATAGCATCCCTTAGAAGGTGAACTCATAGTCCCAGACTAATTCTCCAGAGTCAGTCTGACAATGCCAGGCTATGGCCTATGGTATGGATTTTTTTTTTTTTTTAATTTACATTAAATCAAAAATATTCCAACAATAGTCACACTCAGACACTTCCATAACTTTATTAAACAGCCGGTTTCATTTGTTCGTCTGTCAGTGGTGTCTTACTTCTATTAGAGGGAAACAGTAAACACTGAATAAAACATGATGTTAGCAGATGTTTCTCGTTATTTCATTAAAAAGAAATTACATAATGTGAATATAAATAACTGAACATAACATGAGTAAAACTTTATCTGTCACCATGACTTCTGCTCGAGTCACGTCAGATTTTCATCATCAGCGGAGGCAAAAATACAACTTAACACAACTTCACAACATCCACAAGCATCAACTGTCTAACTTTTTATTATTAAAATATGAATGGACCAAGCTCTTTATGTGTGGAGTTTACATGTTGTCATGCAAACTTGATATCAAAAACATTTAAGTCAGGTTCATTCTCCTTTCAGTGTTGTTGACTTGGTTTACTAGCATAAATCTGGGGTCAGCATTAATGCAGAGGTTGAATTATTGTGATTTGGAAGAAACCAGTCTTAAAAAACTTCTTGGTCTGGTTGTCAAAGCTGTGTCAAGTCAACAATCGTCATTGACCCTCAAATTTTGCAAATATAACTTGCGCATAAAAATTTACCTCATGGAAAAACATAAATTTCGCCAAAACTCTCGTTTTTCAATTAAAAGTTTTTGCGCTGGCAAGAGGTGGTTTTTCTGGCATAGCACAAATGGTATATTATGCAAAACTGCAATGGAAAGACCTTTTTTCACAACTAGAGTCAGGTGAATTAAAAAAAAAACAGATGTTGACCGACGTTAGAACAAGCGAAGAAGAAGAGTTTTAAAAGAAACGGTGCGGTGTGTGGACACACCAGGAAACCAAATATTTTTTAATTTAGTATGAGATAGAGCGGTAATATATAATAATAATGAATATGTCTGTAAATCAACACGATATTTACGTTCGTCGCCATGTTTATGGAATGACTTCTCGCGTCATCTCACGATAATAAATAAACAAATCATCACAATTGTGAGTTAATGTAAAAAACGACATTACACACTTCTGTTTTTTCAACATTTTGTAAATGTCGGTAAAGTTTTGCGCATATGTTCAATGGAAAAGCGACAAATGACACCAAATTTTCTTGTGGGTGTAATGCTTTGTGACAGAGTGAAAGAGTTGGGTGTGGCAGTTTTGTATATCAATAGTGTCATTATCAGTAGTTTTTATATCAGACATTTGATGACTTGTTTTAGGCTTCTATGGGCAGTGGATTATGGTGTGACGTATAGTTGTGTATCGTCTGCATAACAGCGGTATTGTAAATTATTTTGTCTAATAATCTCACCCAAGTGTCTGATATAAATGGAGAAAAACAATGGCCCTAAAACTGACTCATACGGATGATTGTGAGCAACAGCAGAAAACGTTGTACTTGCCAAGTACAACTGTATCAGGTTAAAGGCCAACCCTTTAAAACCAATCCAACTTTCCAGACACTGTATAAGAACAGAATGATCTACTATACCCAGGGCAGAACTGAACTCACATCTCTATCTGCACCACGGAGGAGGTCATTTGTAACTTAACCATGTCCATCTCAATTCTCTCCACAGCTCTGAGGACAGACTGAACGTTATCAAACATTCTGCTGGCATCCATAAATGCTTTGTAGCTGTAAATTTCCCCAACACTCTGAGTAAGAAAGAAATTCAGAAATAGGTCAGTGATTGGTGAAATTAAGGAGGTGAAAGTTTGGTTGTTTTAGGACAAGCTGTGGAACGGCATGATACAACGAGAGGGAAAGTACCAGTGGACAAGGACTGATAAATAATGTATACAATATGGAAACTGATGGGGGGGGCGGCACACACATCCCAATGGGGGACACACAGTTTAGTATATGTGGTATAATAACTAACAGGACGATGACAAAGTACCAGTTTTAGACATTAACGCTTTATCGGGCAAGTGACTATTTTTGGTCATTTCCACACACATTACGTGACAATGACAGCAATAAAAAAAAATGAATAAACTACGAACAACAGGCCTTTATTGTAACTATGTAATGGCATCATCTATTTAAATTATGAATAGAACAGGGGATTCGATTGGTACTGATCTGTTTATTTTGTAAATTAGCAACAAAGTTACAGACAGTGTTACTAAGTTTAGTAAGTTTTCTGTATGTTGACATGTGGTTCAGACACTATCTACGGAACTGTCAATTTTATGTACGTGCCATTTTAATTTTTTTTGGGATTCTCAGTGGCAAATGAACATTACTTCACACATTTGTCGTGGGTAATCATACAATACAATGTGACTGCAACTTCAGTGACTATTATTGGTCATTTTCG
>JAPQRP010000003.1:23385616-23403637 GCA_037367295.1 Apogon hyalosoma
GGTGTAAAATGCAGTTTGTCATCTTTTCATGGTCATCAGATATGACCCATTTGGACGTTCAGAAGCTCCGTAGTTACCACGGAAACACTGTCATCTTCTACAACATTTATTCACCTGTAAAATCCATAGAGTTGGATCAATGACAGTGGATGGAAACAATTGTTTTATGTTCAGTTAATGATACATTTGCTAAAAATAAAAATAAATCACTTTTTCTTCTTTTTCTGTTTCTGATATAAAAACCCTCAACTTTAATCTGAGCTTTCATGAACATCTATGTGATCACTGAATTAAATATTAGAAAATACCTGATTTTCAGAGAAAAAGCGCAAACTACAGGGTTTTTTTTAATATAAGAAATAGTGATGAATCACTTTTGAAATGTTAGATTTAGAGAAAAAAAAATCATTTGGGAACTACCACAAAAGTAGCAGCGGGTCTTTATGGGTTTAGAATAGTGGTCTTCTTTCTAGTTGGATGGTTTTTGCAGTGTACAGACAGACAGTGATTCAGTAAAGAAAAGACTCAGCTGAACTACACCTCATATTTGAGATATTTCTGGTTTGAGTCGAAGCTACTTGAGTTTTGCTTCAATGGAATCACAGAACATCCTCCGTTCACTTGTTAAATGTTCCATATTCTCAAAGACGATGACGCCTCTGCTAACTCAGAGGACGTACCATGAAAATTAATAGCTTTTTTTTTTTTTTTTTTCCAGCCGTGGGAAAAACTCGATTCATGACGCTGTGTCTGTCGCTTAGTTTAATTACTGTACTCTTACCACTCTGCCCAAAATCCCTCATCGCCCTCCTTCTCATCTGTCGCCCACAAAACTAAATATAGAGGTAATGTGGAAAGAAGCAGATGCTGCTGTAGCAGGCCATTGCTTTTTCTCTGTGATACGCGCTCTCTGGGGAATTCAGCACAATAAAGAAAGTTAACAAACTTGAGAAGAAACTCTAAAAAAAAAACAAATTGGCGTGTGGAGGGCAATTAGGCAGGAAGATGAATGGCTTAATTTGATTGGAACTAGGAAACAGTGTTTAAAAAAGGACTGCAGTCTATCACGTCAAAGTCAGAAACTTCAACAGCACTTATTGGCACAGTATGATAAGAGCTTTTCATCCATTTTGTGCCACTTCTCCATTTTTAATGCTATAATGCAGGGGTGTCAAATTCGTTTTGGTTCGGGGGCCACATTCAGCCCAATATGATCTGAAGAGGGTCGGACCAGTGCATTAATAACAGTGGAAAAAAGTGCAATTACTTTATGGTAATGTTTACGTCTACAAAGTTTCATTAAAAATGTGAATAACATGAAGAACCCGAAATATCTTATGAAAATTTAAGTGCAATTTTAACAATATTGTGCCTCTGTTTATCATTTACACATGTGGATTACAACTTACAGATCACAGTGGATCTACAAACACACCAAATATGTAGCACAGGGTTCATACGGGTGCTTGAAATCCTTGAAAATGCTTGAATTTCAGTTTTGTGTTTTCAAGGTCTGAAAAGTGCTTGCATTTTAGTTTAAGCGCTTGCAATTATCACTCTGTGATGCGATTGATTTCCTTTTAATATTAAATCTGCCAGGTTAGAAGTCAAGACAAAGCTGCTTACAGAGAGGTGATACATTTGGAAAAATACAATTTTATGTCAAAAAATACAATTAGTGGATGTTCTCAGGTCGACTCCAGGTACATTTTTGTCTGAATCTTTGTCTCGGTGAGAGTGTGTCTGAAGAAGTGGCTTCCCTTTTTTTTGGATAAAACTTTGTGTTCTCCTTTAATTTGAAACTTTTTGCAATTATGAAACATAATTTTAGATGTTTACAGCATAATACATAATCCACTTCTTACATTATTGTGAAAGAAGTGGAAAAAAATAATCATGAGTATATGTATTCCTGTAGATAAGTATTTTACTTCAGCGATAAGGTGAAAATGACCCTTAAAAGTGCATGAAAAGTGCTTGAATTTGACTTTAAAAAATGTGTAAGAACCCTGGTGGTAACGGGAATAATATTGATAAAATTGCTCTTACTTATCTTAAGACATGTTAGATTAATCATATTTGTTCAGATTATTACATTTTTTTGCGAAATGATAGTTTCTAAATGTAAATATTTTCATGTAATTTTACTTTTTTATACTAAAACAATGACAAAAATTTGGAATTGTCATTATTTGTAAGCTGTTACGATGGTATTTTACTGTTCTGATCCTCTTCAGATCAAATCGGTCTGTATGTGGAACCTGAGCTAAAATGACTGTGACACCCCTGCCTTTGCACAGGCTGTGTTTTCATACCGTGCCTCTCAAACTTGGACCACGTCACCAACCGTTATCCACGCCCTGCCCACCCTCAGCTCATCCACTAAACATCTAAAATCATGGTTATTGGATCAAACCTGCCTCCACAATCTCATATAAAGTCATCTGGGACTCTGAAACTGTGTGTGTATGTGTGTTGTGTATAATGAAGCATAAATGTATGATGTGTTTTACTTAATTATTTTTTTTTTTTTATTTTAATTAGCCTTGGCTCTAATCTTGCATATTGGCACATATTGTGTACATTATCCCATAAAGACCCAGTACTACTTTTGTGTTTAATTAATTTTAATTAATATCTCTCTCTATTTAACCTTTCTTAAGTGATTTATCACCATTTATCATAATTTTATCCTCTCCATTTTGCATCTTCTCCCTTGAAAATGAGGCATTTTCCTATATTCAATTTACTGATCATGTATTTTAATCATCATGCTGAGATTACATGCTGGTTGTTATCATACCCCAACCAGAGAAAACTTGAAAAAAGGTGACCTTTTTCAGTAAAATATATCATTAACTGAACATAAACCAGGCGTCTTCATCCACTGTCATTGATCCAACTCCATGGGTTTTACTGGTGAATCAATGCTGTAGAAGATGACAGATTTATCAGCATTTATTGTAATATTCAGTGTTTAAATTACAATATTTAATTCACTGATCATGTAGAAAAACTCTGTAAATTCAAAAGTTAGTGTATGAAAACAGAGAAAACTGAAGAAAAAGTTACTTTTTCAGCTAAATCTATCACTAACTGAACATAAACCCAGTGTCTCCATCCGCTGTCACGGATTCAACTCCATGGGTTTTACTGGTGAATCAATGTTATAGAAGATGACAGCGTTTCCACGTTCACTACGTCCAAATGGGTCATATCTGATGACCATGAAAAGATGACAAACTGCATTTTACACCAATTATTTACATGTATTAATAGGATTATTGGCTGTAAAGTTAATAAACGTTTTAGATCAGTAGATGCTTTTGGTCACTGGTGTGTATTTGGGTTTTTAGGGGTTAATACGCACTGTCCCTTTGGAAAAAAAAAACTTCAGACTTCAAAGCTGAGTGTTAATATCCTCAGTGTCATTTTTGCATTTTACAAATTCTTCCCAGGGGCCAGATTGGATCCTTTCTCAGGCCGGTTTTGGCCGTACGTTTGACACCTGTGCTATAATGAAACAGTGGTTCTTGCAGGTTAAGACCTTCACGCTGAGCCCATGTTTCAACTTCCAGTCTCTGCTGCCATCTGCTGACCAAAGCAAACGCTGCTGAAGTCGACCATTCCCTCCGGCCTTGCCTCACATAATCAATCAGACGGATACTCGGCGTTGATGTGCGGTATTAAAGTTACGCCGCTGACCTTATCCTTCCTATGGTGAGATTATACAGCTGGATATGCTGAACGATCTCATCCAGCAGCCTGTCTGTCATGGTGTCGAAATCTGCAAACGTGTCGGTCTGCGGAGAAACAGAGGAGAAAAAGCACATCCGTCAGCGTTACCCACAATCCCCACCGCCTAAAGCACTTCTGCTAAATGTGACTGCACGTATTATCAATTTGCTCCAATCGCTGTCATGTCTAGCAGAGCACCTGGTTTCTCTCAGACATGAGGAAGTCCAGCCTGGATCCTGGAAGTCCTAACTCAATAAAAGTCTTCACCAGTCGTAGATCTGCGCTGTTTCCTGGAAGAAGACGGAAAATTACACACACGATTCCTGCCTCAGCTCTTATAAGAAGCGCCCATTAATCATTTAACAGGCACCTCGAATATGTTCAAAGAAATTAGTATTCGCACACAATGTAGAGCTGTGTGGTATTTTAAGTTTGTAGGACATGTTCTCTGAGGCGGTACATCTACAATGCTAATAAGACACAGAAATCCAAAACAAGGACGTACAGTGCGGCCGTGTCAGTCTAATAGCTGTTACGTTTGCGGGAATTGGACAGCGCTGAACCAGAACTGACTCACCATCCAGGCCGTGAACACACACTACGAGGTGTATGCCGTCGTCGAACTCCTCGTCGTCCTCCTCGGGCGGGAAGTAGGGCAGATCCGAGGCCAGCAGAGGGAGGTCGCTGTACAGACTGGCCTGGAAGCTCAGCTCTTTAAACAGCACCTCTTTGGCTTTGTAGAAACTGGAGGGAAATGAGGAGAGATTACATGATGGATTTTAACAACGAATGGAAAAAGAGTAGTAGACTGTGCTGTATAAAAAAAAAAAAACAGTCGTCTTCATCTGACTTCATAAGCATATCCTCCTGAGATCCAGTAAGTCCAAATTTTTTATTTATTTATTTATTTTTTTTACATTACATAATTGCCTTCATTGGAAACAGCATGATGCAAGGTTTTTTTCACAGACATTTTTTTTTTATGACCCCGACCCCGAAAGAGGCAAGGGCAATTGTTTTTGGTTCGGTTTGTTTGTTTGTTAACACTCTAGCAGCAAAACTATTGGTTGAATTCATACCAAACTGGGTTTATAGATTGCCAGTGACCCAGAATAGATATGACTACATTTTGGGAAAAGAGGGTCAAAGTTCCAATTTCTTACGAATTTTTTTAAATCTTTTTTTTTTTTTCCCATTTACTTATAATGGACAAAATTTCAAATGTCTGTAGCAGCAAAACTGTTGGTTGAATTCATACCAAACTGGGCCTATAGATTCCCAGTCACCCAGAATAAAGATAACTCCATTTTGGGAACAGTAGGTCAGAGTTTCAATTTTTTATGAATTTTTAAATATATTTTTCTTTTACCGTTTACTTACAATGGGCAACATTTCCTATTTTATAAAAACGTCAATTTTGTTTCAATTTACTTCAAACGTGGCACATATATAGAGGCAGTTGATATGCTGACATCAGCACACACATAGACATGATGACATCAGCTGGATCGAAGCCAAAATAAGCTACAATATGTGCGAGGGGCGGGGTTTGTTGTGTCTGGAACCACTTGTTTTATTAGATTTTTTTAATGGAATGTCTTTTGCCGTGGACAGCGTACAGCTGTAAAAACTGTGAAACTCGTGTCCACTACAGAGGATAAAAATAAATCACTGGGCCTGGAGATGATATGCAATTTAGCCTATAGCGTTGTTATTACTAATATTATTCTTTGTATTGTTTGTTTGGTTTTTCCACTATCATGCACACTGCCTTGCACTTTATCCTACTGCTGCTTTAATAAGTAAATTTCCTTGTGGGATCAATAAAAATATTTAATAATCTTATCTTTATCTTATCTCATCTGACTGTATTAAAGTATAAGTCTCAACTAACCAGACTAACCCCCCATCCACACCAACGCAAATATTTAGGAAAACAGTTTTTTTCTCTACGTTCGGGCCTTTCGTTCACTTGTAAACAGCATTTTAACCCTCACAGATCCACACACAGCCTCTACCATCAGTGTTGTAGAAAATACTGGAAAGTCCCACTTGAGTAGAAGTTCAGGTACCCTACCAAAAAATGACTTTGATAGAAGCTCAAGTCACCAACTGAAATGTTACTCAAGTTAAAGTCTTTAAGTGTCTAGTATCGATTGTACTTAAGTGTATCAAATAATCTACAATTAAATGTACTCAAGTAATTGAAGTAAAAGTACAAGTAAATGTTAATAACAACCAAAGGCGTCAGAATTTGGAATATTACGCTGCTGTTCACGTCAACAGATTGCCGACAGGTTGAGTGTGGACCAGTGTTTGCACGATTAGGCCCAGTGACAAATCTAAGAGGTGAAAACACCAAATTTCCTTTCATTTATTTTTTGTAACGAGTAACGTAACGATACTGTGCATTAAAAATATATTGGAGTAGAAGTATGCAATTGAGTTAGGAAATGTAGTGAAGTAAAAGTTAAAGTAAACAGAAAAAAAAATACTCAACATACTTGAGTACAGTAATGAAATATTACTTCATTACTATCAATACATGTCAATAATTCAGGTAAAATGCAGTTCCTCTGCTTTTCATGGTCATTGGATATGACCCCTATGGACCTGTGGTGAACGTGGAAAAACTGTCATCATCTGCAACAGTGATTCACCAGTAAAACACATGGAGTTTGACAAACAGATGCTTGCTTTTATGTTAAAGTGATTCAATATTTTGTTTAAAAAGCCACTTTAGCTTCTGTTCTCTCTGTTTTGATATAATAACCGTTGAATTTACTCTGAGCTTTAATGAACATCTACATGATCAGTGAATTACAGATAGGAAAATAACTCCTGTTCACTGACAAATACAGGGGATAAAATAACAAACATGACATAAACGGCATAAATAGTTCTGGCTCTCTAAGGGTTAACTTGGAAACGTTGAGGTTTTATCATTATGAAGATAACAGTGAAAAAAGATATGTTTTTGTGCACCCACGTGGACGGGGAAAACGGAGAGAAAACAGCTGTCACAACCAATTTTGCGCACGTCTGTCATCGCTTTGCAAACGGAACAAGCAGCTGAAACACCACATCCAGGTGTATAAATCAGTGTGTGACCGGCAGTAGATCGGGGTCAGTGTGGATGTTCCACGGGAGGACGGATCACATGTCTGTGTTAGTGTGGACGGGGCATTAGTGGGAACAAAAGAACCCAGGACACTGAGCAGTCAGAGCTTTTTGATGCTTAAAACTCTCAGACTGACATTTCAACACTGAACTGTCCTCTTCAGAGACTGTGTTGAGCCACAGAGGGTCCGTGTGGATGTGGACAGGGGTCTGGACCAGCACTTATGATGGTGGTCTAACGTTCTAAAATACATGGTCCTTTCACCTTACATGTGTTTATCTTGTATTTTTATATATGCTTCTTGGATTTTTTTTTTTTGACACATATGGGCAAGGAATCAAATATGGTAACTTCACTGACCTTGATTTTCTACAAAGTAAAACATTTTGAAAGATTTCGCAAAAGTAATACCGTTTTGTTCAGTCCTCCAATAACACACTAGGGTTTCAATTTTGGATTTCAGATTATTTCAATGAGTGCCTTATAAAGGGTTAAAGACCAAGTCAAGGGAAGGTTAACGTCTGGTCAAAACTATTTAATTACCATAATCTACACCAGACTTATATTTTGGGGTAGGTAATTACTTATATTTTCAGGAAAATGTATTTTGAAATGAGAAAAAATGTATCCCAAAAAATTTGAGGAGTTTTATGAGTGTGAATGTTTGGAAAGTGATGAAGTTTTGTGCCGTCATTCTGGGTTTGTTTAATAAACTCTCATAAATAAACTAAATTTATTCCAAATACATTGATATTTGATTATTATATTATTTATGTCATATTCTAATCACACAGTGTTTCAAATTAATAAATGCATATATCTACTCAAAATACATTTGAATATAATGTTAATATTATTTGTATGTTGTAAATATTATTTTAAAAAATTATATGATATTGATAATTGAAATAAAAACTGTTTTATTTTATATTTACTTGTGTTGTCCATCCGTGACGCCGCCATTTTTCAAAACTCATACTGTTTAGGTATGATCAAATGTTTTTTTTCTTCTAAACAATCATTAGGTTGTGAAATAGAGGGTTTAAAGTATACTCTGAATACATTTTAAGATGAAAATATCATAGGAGCTCCACTTTTGAGAACTTTGTACTTCTTGCAAAAAATAGACTTTCATTTTTTGTCCGTCCATGACGCAGTAGTCTTTGATATTTTTCATGTAAAAGTATTTGAAACTAAATTTTGCCCTTTGTGTATGTTTAAGATGGCATTTAGAGGTTTACAATAATGTAGAATATTTGTCTGAAACTTTTCTGGTTCAAAAGTTATAAAAAAAAAAAAAAAAAAAATTAAAAAGTAGTCCGTGACGCCCTTAAGTTAAAAGTTTGCTTTGGGTTAAGGTTGCATAAAAAAAGGTGAAGCTAAAACTTGATGACGGGGCAGAACCTGGACTTAAGACAAACTTATTCATGTATTTCATTTCAATTTTGACTTTTCCTAACATTTTCATTTTGGACAGCTCCTCTTTGCCTTAAGTAGAAACTGGAGAAGAAGAACAAGAGGGATTATATTCTGTATGTTAGCGATACACTGAAATGAGACTCCCAATAATATGCACAGATAAGCAGGTTTTGTATAATCTTAAATAAACATAAGTCGATGAAATGCTGATGAAACATATTGTTCAAGACGTTTCCGTATAGGTCCAAACCCCGGCGCACGGTGTGTTTGATTAATTCTGTTCAGACTAAGGCTTATAAACAAAAGTCTGACTCTACTTGTGAGTCACAGTCTAAGTTTTATTACTCTGTCATCCTGCCAGGTTACAGGTTTCAGCCACGGAGAAGCACAAACAAATCCGATTCCAGCTCTCACGCTTTGAGCAGCTAATCATGATGGATTTGTCGTCACCCTTTGATGTGATTTAACACGCAGGAGCCACTTCACCTCATCTTGACTTCCTCACTTTAAATTTGCCCTCACTTCATTTTGGTACGCTCTGTTTTCCAAGCATGAGTACGAGTGCCAGAAACAGCGGCGTGTCGACAGCCATCCCCCCGCACGTCTACAACTTTGTGCATTGGCGTTGTTTTACTACAACTGATGCGGATTTACAAGCCAAGATTAATTAAAAAGTTCTGAAGAAGGCCCGCTTTTTCTGAAACAAACCTTGCTGACAGTGACGCCAGACAGGCCTTTTCAGCTTCCTGAACAAAAATACACAAACACAAGCTCAATATGTTTAAAGGCATTCTGTAAGACAAACTGAAAAACGATAGTCTTTTTCTAAAGTGATTTTGGTTCCTTTTATTGATTATTTAACCCATAAAGACCCAGTGCTACTTTTGTTGTGGTTCCCAATTGCACTGCAAAAATCTAAATCTTACCAAGTGTATTTTTCTCATTTCTAGTCAAAATATCTCATCACACTTAAAATAAGACAGAATCACCTAAAGAGTAACTTTTCAGTGAGATATAAATAACTTATTTTTAGACAATAGATCTGGAAAATATTATTTCAAGAAATCTTACCAAGATAATTTTCACTTTGTCCATTGGCAGTTTTTTTGCTTAATTCAATTCAGTAATTTTTATTTTAAGTGTGATGAGCTATTTTGACTAGAAATGAGAAACATAAATTTGGTGAGATTTAGATTTTTGCTGTGTAAGTGATTTATCACCATTTATCTTCTGTATTTTGCATTTCTTCAATGAAAATCAGGAATTTTCCTATATTTAATTTACTGATCACGTAGATGTTCATAAAATATCCAAATGGGTCATATCTGATGATCATGGAAAGAAGACAAACTACATTATACACCAATTATTTACATGTATAAATAGGATTAATGGATTAGAAGTTTTTAAACATTTTCTTCCGGTAGATGATTTTGGTTGCCAGTGGTTGTTTGGGTCTTTATGAGTTTAAGGCAAAGGCAAAAGCTAGATTCTCACTTTATGGATTTTTCTCTAAATTTATCCTCTTATTGATTTATCATCACTTATTATAGTATCCTGTTGTGTGTTTTTCCCATGGAAATCAACTATTTTCCTATATTTAATTTACTGAGCATGTAGGTGTTCATAAAACCTCAGAGTAAAGTCATATCAGCATAGAGAAAACTGAAGAAAAAGTGACCTTTTCAGCAAAACATATTCTTCACTTGAATGTAAAATCAAGCATCTACATCCACCATCACTAATCAAACTATATGTTTTACTGTTGAATCAATGTTGTAGAAGATGACAGGGTTTCCATGTTCACTACGGAGCCTTTGAACGTTTACGTGGGTCATATCTGATGACCATGAAAAGATGACAAACTTCATTTTACTTGATTTATTGACATGTATTGACAGGATTAGTGGATCAAAAGTTAAGTATTTTAGATCAGTAGACGCTTTGAGTCGCTGTTTAGGTGTTTGAGGGTTAAAAGGCTGATATCTATGCTCAGTTATTCATCAGGATTCACCAGGGTGTATTCTAAATAATAACTAATTCATAGCAGCTCCTCCACATTCTGTCTTTCATAGTTTATTTGTCCTTTGTCTGAACCAACGCTGTATAAGTTCATCTAGGGTTCACTTTGTTTTGATGTCTGCGGTCTCCACATTCGTTAAACTACAGAACGCTGTTTTATTCAAATGGATGTGAATAAATACGCCAACGAAATAAATAAATAAATATGATCATGAGATAGAAGGAGATGAGTAAATGTCAGTGTGAATAGCTCTGTAAAGACCAGAGATGAAACTGAGTTCAGTTGGGTATGATTTTGTGTCCCTGGGCTCACCTCAATCAAATTAACCCATAAAGACCCAAAACAAACAAAAAATAAATAAATAAATAAAAAATAAAAAGAACAGTGGCAAAAGTGCTGTGATGGTGAGATGTGGCAGAACTATGGCACAAAATATGGGTTTGTCTACCGCCACAGACCAATCAAATGTTAGCATTTGTACTAGAGCCAATCAGGGATACTGTTACATGAACTCATTCGCCTCTTTTTTTTTTTTTTTGTTTTTTGTTTTTACTCATTCACCTTTTGTTCTTTTTTTCTTTTACTCATTAGCCTCTTGTAGTCACATTACTGTGGTCATATATGGCGTGTACTTCAGTTCATTCTTTTGTGCATTTTGCTACCACAGTACTGTGGAAATTGATATAAGAAACACCAAATTAGTGATAATATATAGTACAGAATCCATCATCCTAAACTATCTACTGATGTAAAATGTTTAACACCTGTTGATCCACTAATCCTATCAATACATGTAAATAATTGGCATAACATACAGTTATTCATCTTTTTGGTATTCAGAGGCTCCGTAGTTACCATAGAAACACTGTCATCTTCTACAACATTGATTCACCAGTAAAACCCACGGAGTTGAATCAATGACAGTGGATGAACATGCTTGATTTATGTTCAGCTAATGATAGATTTTACTGAAAAAGTCACTTTTTCCTCAGTTTCCTCTATTTTTTGATAGAATAACGCTCAACTTTAATCTGAGCTTCTATGAACATCTACATGATCAGTGAATTAAATTTAGGAAAATACCTGATTTTCACTTAAAAGACACAAAATACAGAGGATAATATTAGAATAAATAGAGACAAATCACTTATAAAACTTTAAAGAGAGAGAAAAATAAAAGTAGCACAGGGTCTTTATATGGGTTCACCAAGTATTCTTCATTTTGTATTATTTTTAAACACGAGATGCTGAAGTCATTGTTTAACTGCTATTGCGCTGCACATTTTTACGATGCTTCAGTATTTGTTTTTACTCTATCAGAAATTCGTCACTGACTTAAAGCCCAATTATTTCTTTTATGCGACCATAGCTGTAGCATGTACTTACTTTAGCATCCGTTCATTGGTCTCATCATCCATGTTCAAGGGGTTTAGTGAAGATGATGAGATGATTCCAAAAGACCCCAAGGGCTGATGGGTAATAGGTGAGGTAGCTTGTCGAGCAGACATTCCGCTAATGGACGGAGAGTCTCTAAGAACTGAGGAAAACGGCAGACAGGTCGGGGCGCAGGACACCGACATGTTCACCACCTCCACCATCTTCTTATTGACAAAGGCCAGGCCTGAGTTGGGGATCTTGGGGGGTTTGTTCTGGCTGTCCAAAGGCTCCTTCTCGCTGGTCGCCATCCCATTGAGATCAGCGGACGAAGTGACATCACCGACGGCCAGCCCTGTGAGTTCATTGGGCCTCTGGGTGGGGGTGGGGATGGGGGTGCTGTTGGGGGGGTCATCGTAATGCTGAATCAGGGGAGCATCAGGTTCCAGAGGTGATCTGGAGGGTTCAAGACAATCCTGGCTTCCAGCACCAAGACTCTGATGGAAACTTCGGCCCTCATCTCCACCGTTATCGGCATCACTGTTATCCACACATGGTTTGTTTCCTTGCAATTCAATGAGATGCACATCCTCCGCCGACGCGCTTACTTCACTGATGTGTGCTTGATGAGTCGCCCCTTCGCTGGCGGTAACAGCACTTTCCTTCACATGAGGGCTTTCTACTGCCTCTTGTAACAGCAACACTTCAGACACACCACTTAACCCTGACTTATACGTCTCTGACAGGTAGTGTAAAGAGTCTGACTTTCCAGAGCTAATATTCTCCCTGAGAACATGGCCCTCATTCATTTGATTTGTTGATCCTGTCTCCAACAGGGATGCGTCTGCTTGCTCTGAAGCCGCATTGCTTTTCAAAGACGAGCAGTTGCATGAATCCTGGAGTCGCACAAAGCTCTCGGTATCTATTTCCTGGCTGAGTGGCGCATGGTCCTCCTCAGTGTCTTCTGGGCTGCTTATCTGCGGTGCCGAAACCGACTTGGTGAGTTTGCTGAGCTGCCTCTGCTGCTGGTCTTCTTCGTAGGGCAGGGAGCTAATGGAGGTCAGCGAAGCTTGTATGCCGCCGCTCGGAAGACTCCCGTTGCTCTCCATCTGCAGACCTTCCAGGGAGCTGCGATGGACCGGGTGGCGACTCACTATTTGTTGAGGGATCTCCCGCTCGCTTGAGAAGTCCAGAGGTTGTCGGACTCTCAGCGCCTCTGCAGGCCACGCTACGGAGCTGGGTTCGCTCTCAATACCTGAGTCGGAAATAACCGAGGATGAGCGCTTCATGATCTTAGAGCCGACCAGGCCTGCGCGGTGAGGCATCTCTTTTCTGAGATCGCCAGGGAAGGGGGATGTGAATGGGTGGACCTGGGAGACGGGGAGGCTGCTGAGTGGGACGTCCTCAGTCTCATCGTCCATGGAGTGATTTAAAGGCATGGCTATATCAGACTCCTCTTCATTGTCGTTTTCTCCCGTGTTGCTTTGTTCAAGAACTTCACAACTTTGAATTGCGTTTGTTTCTTTTGTGACCTGATGAGCAGGAGACGGATCACTGCTGTTGTTGAAGTCACTGATGGGACCGTGGTTTGACGATAGAAGAGGGACTCCTTCTCCTTCCTCACAAGTCTTTCCTGTGATGTATCTCAGCCGCTCTTCACCTTCTTTTTCCTCATCTTTGTCTAGATTTTCTGCTTCTGTTTGAGGAAGTTCTGCACTTTCTCCCACAGGATTGAGGTTATTTCTGATGCTGCTGCTGGTTTTACTCTGCTCTGCCATGAATGAAACATATGTGGGCAGGTCGATGCAGTCGTCGCTGTCCGAGGGATCCTGGGGTATTGCTGGTGATCTGGCTCCCTCGTCTTCGAAGATACTGTTGGCAGACGCGATGGCAGGATGTGGGTTTCTCCGCTCATCATTTAGCGTTGGCACATCTGAGATCCACTCTGAAAAGACACAACATGTAAATGTCTTTGTATTAAAAGCGCATACATAGATGAACGTACATCATACAAAAGTTGCGAGGGATCACTGGAATTGTTTTCATCGCCTCTGGAAATGTATTAATGTGACTCAGAAGTCCTGTTTACATCAGAGTCAATGTATTAAAATGTTATTCACATTATATCTAGTGACATATGTTAACATTATGTCATTTTATTTAATGAAATAGCTGAAAGTAGGGGTTCAAAGATCATGTTTCACTTCACTTGCTCATTAACAAATAGCAACCTATTTTGGAAACTTGGTGTGCCTTGAAAAACTGAATGAAAAGGTTTGTAACAAATAGCACAATATATAATGGAGTTTTTCCCATGCCTCCTAATGCCTCCTATTTCCAGTGTAAGTGAAATGCTTTCTCTTCAGCCCATTAGTGTCTTTACTGGCCACATCACTTGGAATGAAAATAGATTTTTCTGATTTTGACCTTTGCTGGAAATATTTTATCTGATGAAAGCACCAAAGTAAACGAAAATATAGTATGGATTTGGTTTTTTTTCAGGTATTTTATTGCAGTAATGTTGTATGTTGTAGACTTGAGGAGCCGTATGTTGTATTACCTGTTAAAGGAGACTCCACGTATCTGTCTTCAAAGATGATGGGCAAACTGTTCCAGTCTCCATCGATGTCCAGGCACTCAACGGGTAAAGGAGGCATCTTCGTCAGGTAGTCTGAGCTCCGCACTTCTGCAGCTATCTGGCCATGTCTGTTAATTCTGAAGAAGAAATCACATTGAACCCATAAAGACCCAAACATCCACTGGCGCCCGAAAGCATCTACTGATGTAAAATGTTTAATACCTGTTGATCCACTAATCCTATCAATACATGTAAATAATGGGCATAAAATGCAGTTTGTCATCTTTTCGTGGTCATCAGATATGACGTGTTTGGACATTTAGAGGCTCCGTAGTGAACGTGGAAACAGCCTCATCTTCTTCAACATTACTTCACCAGTAAAATCCGTTGAGTTTGATCAGTGACAGTGGATGGAGACACTTGCTTTATGTTCAGTTAATGATATCTTTGCTCAAAAAGTCACTTCTTCTTCAGTTTTCTCTGTTTCTGATATAATAACCCTCAAGTTTAATCTGAGCTTTTTATGAAAATCCACGTTTAGCAAATTAAATATGGGAAAATACTTGATTTTCACTGAAAAATCACCAAATACAGAGAATAATATTGTAAGAAATAATAATAAATCACTTAAGAAAGGTTACATAAAGAGAAAAATTCATTTGGGAACAATCACAAAAGTAGCACAGGGTCTTTATGGGTTAACACACTTAACTGCATGCAAGTTTTCCTGTGCATCTAATAAAAGTAAAAATAAAATGCTATAGATGGAAACTGATACTTACAGTTCCTCTTGAAACGTCAGAGAAATCTCTTTGGGGTGTTCAGTAAAGAAGTACGCTTCTGAAAACCTCCTCACCTGGTGTTGTCAGCCCAGACAAAAGACAAAAACAAAAGTATACAACAGTGTTATGATTATTATTAGACTCTTCTAATGTGTGCCATGAGAAAATTAGAAATGTGTCATTCTCAAAAGTCAGACACTGTGAAAAGCAAATCACCAGAAAACAATATTTCTGGTCTACGTTCACCCCACAGTAATTACGGAATAAGTGTTAATTGAAATCCTAACTCCACTGGTGGGTGGAGGCGTGACAATAAGCCCTCAGGGTAATCTAAAACCAAAGCAAACATGTTCATTATTTTCAGACAACTGAGACGAAACTGTGTCAAATAAGAGAGCCTTGAGAGCCACTCCACTGTGAAGCACATGGAGAATGGTTTCACATTTCTATTAAACAGCCCAGTGATTAGATAGAAATTGCATTGGAAATTATATTAGTCTGCTCGGATAGTGTTTAAGCCACTGAGGTTTAGAATGGCCTCTTATCGTTTCAGTCATTCCCTTTGTGGCGCTCACATTTCACAAATCGCTCTGACTCGAAGTCTAAGTCATAAATCTGACCTGCAACACAATCTTCAGGTGATACCTTTAGCCCAGTCCAGTGGTTCCGGGTCCTTTTTGTTGAACCCCAGAACTCCATCAACATTTACCGACCCACATAAGTCGAATCGTGTGAAACTAAATGAATTAACAAAATGAATTAAGTGGGTTTTGTAGCAATAATCATCCATTTAATTTTATCTCAGGTTGTATGGAGGTAGAGGCCTCATTTATAGTTTGAGCAAGAATTAACAACTTGGAAAATGATACAAATGATAAATGGCAATTCAGTGAAGCAAATGAAAAAAACTGCATGAAAATACTATATTATATTACCTCTATAATGCCAAATGTATCATATTTGATACATGAGTTTTAAAGCCCTCCACATGATCATTTTGATATGTTTTTTTTCCTTGAAAAACCTGTTGTATACAATTAGATACATGCAATACACAGATAATCCACCAGGGGGAGGAATTCATTCACCAGAGGCCTTTCCAGTGACACTACAAGACTGTCATTAATGAGGAAGGAGGAGGAACTTTTTGAATTTTGAAAAGGAATTACTGATTTGTTAGACATGTTTGTGTTATATTATGTTTTTGTTTGTTTGAAAAAAATAGTTGAGCATTGAGACCTGATGTATCAAATATGATAGAAAATTGAAATTCATACATGGAAATTGATATTAAAAAAAAAGGGGGGGGGTTGTTCAGAAGGGCCATGAAAGGCTCCAGTTTCAAAGAAGTGGAATTTTCTGTCAATGATTTAATGGTTCAGGCTTTACAATGTTAAATATGACACCTTTACAGTTTTGTTTTGTTTTGTTTTGTTTTGTTTTCTTCATATATGCCAACATTACCATTGGCCTATTATTTCAGGTATTCATGTATAAATGTGGCCAACTATAAGGATTAAGGGCTGCTTTTGTTGTTGTTATGTCACATACACTATTGTGCAAAAGTCTTAGTCCACCTTCAGTTTTGTTGTTTTTGCAGGGTTCAAATGAGCAGAAATATTTAGTCATCATTCTCTTTTCCTCAGATACAACAAGAAAATACGGGGAATAAGTGCACAGCCTTAAAAGACTTGCAAAAAACAAATCTAAAGGTTAAAGTCACTCTTTAGTTTGACCCCTGACCCCATGACAAGTAGCAGCACAAACAATTAAAAACATCTGTGTTGAATGAAACCTGGTATAAAACATCAGAAAATTAATGTTATAAATCTAATATTGTCTGAGCAAAAGGATCACAATAAATACTACCACTGTTCTTATAGACACTGTTTTTTGTTTTTTTTTTCCCTGAAACTTTTGTTTACCCTGCTGTGCATACTTCATATGTATCCAGATTGGATTGGACATGCACATGTGTGGTCATTAAAACTTTACTAAACCAACAAACCTAATGTTGGACTAGGACGTTTACACAGTACTGTAACTCTGCATGTTTATTGCTGTTGATCCCATATTATTACACTATTTTGAAAATAGCTCAATGAAATAGCTCAACTCATCCACATAATGAGTCAGTAAGTTATAAGTGTGAACCTGGTATGTTATAAACCACTTTTAAAGAATTAAAAAAAACAAAACAAAACATAGGCTAATAAATGACTTACAATTTCATTCCTAAATTTGAAAAAAAAAAAAAGAAAGAAGCAAGACTTACGAAGCTATCTGGTTTTGCTTCACATACATTGTTTTAAGGGAAACATGGTTTGGTTCTACATGACATGTCAGATATGTTTTCTTTTCAGTCGTTTTTTGTAAACCCATATTTAACATAAATACGACATTTGCACTAAATCTGACAAACACGACAATGTAAACTTAACCTGTTATCCTTCAGTCAAAGCCCATGTTAAAGAAAAAAACAGCATTTACAACATTACTGTTGTTTATTTTCACGACACACTTGAGTTCTGATGAGACCCACCAGTGGAGAAAGCACTTTGTGCATTAAGAAGATGTTAAATAGAGCTGAAATAATCAAATGTCAATAGTTACTAAAGCGTTGTGGTTTGTGTGTCTGTTTCAAGCTTAGTGTGTTATGGGAGGACGAAACAAGACTGCATCACTTTTGTGAAATGTTTCAATTTTTTTATTGCTATGTAGAAAATCAAAGTCAATGCAGTTACCATATTTGGTTCCTTACCCATAAGTGGCAAAAAAAAAAAAATCCAAGAATTAAATGTAAGGTGAAAAGAAACATGTCTTTTAGAACATTAGAACATCACTTTTAGAACATTAGACCAACAAAAGTGCTGATACAAACACCTGTCAACATACAGTCGAGGAAAAACATTATTAGACCACCCTTGTTTTCTTCAATTTCTTGTTCATTTTAATGCCTGGTCCAACTAAAGATACATTTGTTTGG
>JAPQRP010000003.1:23469505-23480564 GCA_037367295.1 Apogon hyalosoma
AAGAAAGAAAGAAAGAAAGAAAGAGAGAGAGGAGGAGGAGGGGGAGGAGGGAAAGGGGGGGGCTCACCTTAGAAGAAATGCAGTCTAATATCCGCAGACGGTCCAGCCTTTTGCTCAGTGAAAGGCTGTTTGCGGATGGATGCGCGGTTTAGTAATGTTTATATCACCGCTTGTCCTGCTGCTGCTGCTGCTGTTGCCATGGTTATTCATCCAGACCCTGTATGTTCTGTTCTGCAGTCCCCCACTCTCTCTCTCTCTCTCTCTTTCTCTATCGCGCGCTCCCTCTCTCTCTCTCTCCTCCCTCTCTCTGTATTCTCTCTCTCTCTCCTTTACGGGAATTTCAATTTGGGAAAGTGCGCCAGTCCGTCCGTCCGTCCGTCAGTCCCGGAATCTGACTGTGTGTGTTTATCCTCCCGGTACGCCCCCGTGTTTTTTTTTTTTTCCTTCTATATTTAGACTGTGAACAGTTTCATTAGGGGAATATTAATAGTGAGCACCCAGTCACAGTGTGTCCTGCTGCATTATACTGTGCGTCCAGCGAGCTGACGTCACAGCCTGCCCCCTGAAATCTCCAAGAAATGACCTTCTTGCATCTGAATGGAATAAAAATATACTTAGAACATCTCGAAATATACTTGCATATTTTGAAGCTGACATGCGTAATCTTCAGTTTATTGTTAACCCTTTATAGGGCACTGATAGAAACACTAGGGAATTCAAAATGTCAACCTTAGTGTGAAATGAGGACATAACTAGACTTTAATAGACTTAAGACTTTTGTGATTTTTTTTTCAATATTTTTTTATTATCATGTAGAAAATCTAGGGCAGTGAAGTTACCATATTTGGTTCCTTACCCGTAAGTGGCAAAAAAACAAAAAAAAACAAAAAAAAACAAAAACCTAAGAAGTAAATATAAAAAAAACAAGAAAAACACAGGTGAAAGGAACATCACTTTTAGAACATTACAAAATAAAAGCTGATCCAGACCCCTGTCAACATCCACATGATCCATTTGAGCATCTTTACTTATTGATTGATTGATATCTTTATTTCAATCATATAAATGACAATTTAAAAACACAAATGCAAATAAATGACGATCAAGAGAATGAGAACAAAACAAGAACTTCAAACTGCAGCGTCTTAAGCCTCAAAATGTACATGTGCGAAAAGGAGTAGGAAGAAGTATAAACTTATCTCATCCTACCCCTTCAAACCTTTCCATACTTACTGAAAACAACACAGTCCTAAATTTATCAGCAATTTAGAAAAATGTATTTTAATAATTTACTAATGTGATTTAGTCACTCATCCACATTACAACACATTCACCTTACCCTACAACTTACATTAGTACCATTATTTCATGGTACCGAACAAAGCAGGTCCACTCACTGTCCATGCACAGGTGGACCTTACAGACCCTGGAGACCATTAGACCTCCGATTGTTGACTCACTGGAACTGTTGTTGTCAATGTCTTGTAATGTATGTGGAAATGACCAAAAATAGACACTTTCCCAATAAAGGGTTAATCTGATAATTTCATTTGCTAAATCCCACATAGACAAAAGTAAATATGCCAAAACACCCTCAAACTTTAAAGTCTTTTTTCGAAGAATTCAAAAAATATTTCCACCCACTAGAATTTGTCTTGAACAAAACAAGCACATACACGGACAATTTATAAACACCACTTTAAAATGGAATGAATTGACTCTGTTCTGTGTTTTCTTTACCACTTTAAAGTAAAACAGCAACAGCTAAATTCATTATATAAACCATTTAATAGTTGTGTTTTTACTGATCTTGGGTACTAAGATATAATGGAATATTAAGGTCGACAGAGCAAAAATGGAAAATGTAAAAAAAAAATTAATGAAATAAAAATTCAATATTTAGAGAAAAAAGGCCTGATAATGAAGTTCTTTTACAAAAGTATTTTTTCTGTAGATGTAATATTGTAAGATTAATTAAAATCCCCATCTGATCCAAAGGCAGCAGTCTGAGTCCAGTGGCTGCTGCTTATATCTGATAAATAGTTTTGCTTCTTGAGCCAAATGACTTTCTGTTTCATTATTTTATTAGATCCAACATGATTTTGTAATTTCTATTAAGAAATTTCAAACAACTTTCTTGCACAATTCCACCTACCTCCAGTGTGCACAGGGAGGGGCAGTTACTTATTTACTTAGTTACTTATTTACCCTGAAAATGTATTGGCGTAAGATTAATAGAATATTTCAATATTCTACAAATGCTGTTGTTTTGACCAGCTATTAAGAAATTTCAGAAATATAAAATTGTGACTTTATTCTGATTTTATTCTCACAACACAGTGACTTTGTGCATAATTGTGATTTCTAACACTGACTTTTTCTTTGATATATTACAACTTTATTCTTGAAATTTTCTGACTCCTTTTTCTTTTTTTAATACTATGCTTTTATTGTTATACTGTAACAGATTTACTATTCATTACATTTTTTGACATACTATTATTTCTTGATGACTAGAAAATGTTATTAAAATGTATTTAAGATAAAATGGTGACTTTATTCTCATAACGTCTCATTTTCCCCCTTATTCTGTTGTAGTTTTTAGTTTGGGCTGCATTATTACTCATATTGTAAATATGGGTTGAGACTCTCTACACAGCTCCAAAACATTCCTATAAGAATTCATACCAATGAACTTTCCAGCTAAAACAGGATACAAAACACAAGTCAGTGTGAAGGCGGGCTGATCAGCTGAGTACTACAGGCTGCCCTGAGGCGCCGCCAGAGGCTCCGAAAGCTTCAGGCCTATGTGTGTCAACAAGTTTGAACTAATTTTATATGACAATATGTAACGTGCATTACTATCAGCTGATGCAGCGCAATGAGCAAAACACTGACGCAGTATCCTCTGGGAGTTGTATAATACTTGGTTTAGTTTAGCTTAATTTAGTTTACTTGCACATAATCCATAAATGAAAGATGATAAATATATATATATATATATATATAAAAATATATTTACAAAAAAAAGGGTTAGAAGGAAAAAATGGCTTATGCAAATACCTCTCCTAAAAAAAGCAAGTAAATCACAGAGACTAATCCAAACACAGGCATCAATATAACCGAAAAAAGAAAAAAATGTTATATGTTCATCTGCCTACGAAGGCATTCAACAGTTATAGAGCTACTCTGTTTTGCATTTGAGTGGAGTGTAATGTCAATATACTTTAACCCTTTAACCCCTGACGTGTCTGCGGTGAGCGTTCTGAACGTATGATTCATTTTAAATATTGATGAAAATTCAACCGTTTCCTCAATAGGAAAGACTTCCAAATGTGTTCATAGAATAGACCTTGTTCCTTCCATAGACATCTGAGCATGCTCAGTGCACCCCCCCACTGCCTGTGGAATAGGGGGGTTGATCACAGAGCAGTGAGTGAAACCAACTCACTATAAAAATGGTTGATTTGGGCTTTTTGTTTGGTTTTTTTACTGTTGTTTGCAGTGTTGTGGTGGTTTTCCTTCATTTTTAACTGTGTTTTTACCAAGTTTTGACCATGTACGGTAACTGCTTTTCAGAGTTCAACGAGCTGTCAAAACACAACTGGATTTGACTTAGAAAAAAAAGAGCCCCAAAACAAAAACAACTGGGCCAAAACTGATGTTCATTCTGAGAGCCTTATTTAGTAAAATCCTGTCAACTTTAATTCCTCTCTGTCTTTTTCTGTTATTCCACCTTGTTTTGACCCTAAAACACACAATAAAACAAAACCACTGAAGAAAAGGAACACAAACACATGCTCACAGCAGCTTTTATGAACCTGAAACTGACGCAGATTCACAGCAGCATGTTCACCTGGAATCATGTCTCAGGGGTTAAAGGGTTAACAGCAACAAAAAGAATTCTATTAATGGTATTCAAAGCAGATTCCACGCAAAGTGTTAAACAAAATACAATCAATCATCAGTTACATGTAACATGATGCTGCAGAGATAACCCAAATTAAGAGCCACAGTGAAACGACAGGGCAGTAATTACTTATTGAAAATTTCAAAGGGATTTTTTTTTTTTCCTGAGATCCAAAGGGATTGAGTTCCACAGTTTAAGGTCACAGAAACAGAGCGCAGCCTCTGAGGACTCTGCTTCTGGGACACTTATGGATCTTAAAGGCAGTGAAAGATCTGAGGATTGTTGATGGGACATAAAATGAGAGGCTTTGAAGACGAGTAAAAGGACTGAACTCATTTCTAAAAGACGCAGGATTCCAGACACATTTTTGGCTAAATTTGGATCCAATTAATATTAGCAAGAAAGTGAAAATTATTTTCAACTTTGTTCTAGAGGGAAATTTCACCAGTTCATTTTGTGACTTAAAGTGCAGATGAAATGAAGACTTTCGAGAACTGAGAGGAGCTGCAGAGCTTAGACGGGACTGTTCTTCTAAAGATTAATCACTTTGAACAATTTAACAACATACAGTCATTCTTACATGGAAATGTTTATAATATCCAGTTCAGTTTATATCAGTTTTTTCTTTTCATTAATTCCGTTGCACATGTTGCATGTTAAATTGAAAATAAAGAAAATTCTAATTCTTTCTTCCTTTCTTTCTTTTTCTTTCTTTCTTTCTTTCTTTCTTTCTTTCTTTCTTTCTTTCTTTCTTTCTTTCTTTCTTTCTTTCTTTCTTTTTTTTTCTTTCTTTCTTTCTTTCTTTCTCTCTTTCTTTCTTTCTTTCTTTCTTTCTTTTTTTTTCTTTCTTTCTTTCTTTCTTTCTTTCTCTCTTTCTTTCTTTCTTTCTTTCTTTCTTTCTTTCTTTCTTTCTTTCCAGAGTATTTTCATCCATTTCTTGTCTATTTGTGTGAGCATGTCCCTTAAGCAGTGTACACACTTAAGGATTTTTTAAATCTGAAGAGATTATTTATCTGTTACAGACCCCACACTTTTTTTTTTTTTTTTCTAACTTGTCTTGTCCAGCATCAGAACAGCTGAATGGTGGTCTGGCTGCCTTTTGGTGCTGAGCAAATTTGCTTTGCCAAGGGAAACTTCATAATGTATATGAGGCTCCCTTTGATATTCTACTGTCTTTAATATGAGTTTTGTTGAACCACATTTCGATGCCGGACCTGGCATGGAAAAATAGTGGGGGGGTTGAGGATAGAAAATCAGGCATTGAACAGTTTTGGTGGTACTGTGTGTGGTGTGCGCCGATAATCTCAACCCAGCACAACACACACATAAGGATTCTGCCCCACCACTGATCTAGAATCTAGTCCTCCAAGACAGACATTTCACAAGCTCAAATGTGATCTAACAAAAACAAAACATAGCAACAAGCAGAAAAGAGGATAGGAAGAGGATATAGGAGAGGACTATTTTTGATGGAAAAATCCAGAATTTCTGATGTCCATGGAACTTTATGTTTCAGGTCGGCCATGCTTGTTTTTATTTACGCCTGCTTCCTTGTTCCTCAGTCAGCTCGCTTCTTGATTGGCTACATTCCATTTACGTCACAATTCACACAGTCATGACTCCGGACTCGTCAGTTTTCCACACGCACGAAGATTTTTGGACATAAACACTGAACAAGTTTAATATTTACGATTGTCGGCCCTGACCTGTTTCGGAGCCGATTATCGGGACAAGTTGTTAACACACTCTTAACATACCTCAGACCACAGGATAATCTTATAAGACATAAAATAATCTGGTGTTTGCCATCCTTGGTCTGGAAGGGGGAAAATCGGAACAAAAACAGCCCGATTATCTTTATGTGTGTACCTCGCTTTATACAACATACAAACGAATGCATGACTTTTTATGATATTTACACGGAATTTTCATTTTCCAAACTTCTATTAATTGAATAATATAGATAATAGTAAATAAGTAAATGCCAGTAATGAAGAGAATCATGTGTTTAAGCCTGTGTTCATTATAAGACGTGGATTCTCTGTCTGTTAACAGTGTATACATCCCTCTTTTATGCATTTTTTTTCCCCATTATTTCTATTTTGTTTTTAATTTTAATCTCACAAGACATGAGCAGAGTAAGTCAAACATCTACAGATAAATGCATATGAAGAAGCTCTAGAAATGGCAAATTTATGGCAGCATAGAGTTTTTAAGAATATGAACGATCAGACAAATTTGGCTCCATTCAAAACTTAATGTTATTGCAGCATTCACCAAGGACAATAATTGATCAGGAGTCTTATGTACACTCTATTTTTGCAGAAACAGTGAATCAGCAAAGAAACAATGAATACGCAGTCAGTAACCAACACCATCTCAGCTGATCCTGGCAGTCAGGTAGTGCAATTAAAATGCCATCTGTCCTGGTTAAACAACTCCTCACAGACTAATCACTCGTCAGATAAGGGGGAGGGGGATTAAGTAACCACAAATGAATAAAAATGTGCACGAGCCATAAGCTGTTGTTGGCGGTAACTGTGTGTTTAACAGTTGTCAACAGGAGGAAATGAGTTTGTTCTATCAGCTCGTTCGGCTCTTTTGTTTCGGCACTGACTCGGCCTGTGCAGGATAACTGTTTTCCTCCCCTGTTCCCTCCTTCACCTTCAAAAAAAAAAAAAAAAGTCAATTGCTGCTTTTCTCTCATGGCGTTCTGCCATAAGCTGCGAGCACTCTTGATTAAGAGAGGAGCACTATTGATTTTTTTTTTTTTCTCCAAATGGTTGGCAGAGCAGATGACCATATAGTCTGAAAAAAACTGGCAGAAATATCTAAAAGGTTACGCAGCAAGGACACCAATTTTCACACAGTCCAGTATCAGAGGTTTAGATTATTAAAGGAAGACTGAGGACGGAGGCTGATAAAAGGGGCCGGCTTGGTTGGTGTATAAGCCTGGGTTTACTTTTTATTTGTTCATTTGTTTTTTAATGACAGTTTATGTTCCAGATTATGCAGAGTTCCCATTAGAAATTCAGAGACATTTATCAAATTGGTCAGAACAGTACAAGTAGTAATATCAGAGTCTCTGTAATAATATGGGCTTAGTTTGACTTTGTGTGTCTGCTGCAAAAAGACTGCATGAAGATTATTTAGAAAGAGTGTAAAAAATGTTAGCAGGTTTTCTTTTACCATTAAGTGGCGGTTTTTGGTAGCATCGTAAGCCCCCACATTGCAAACATCTAAATCTTACCAAACGCATTTTTCTCATTTCTAGTCCAAATATCTCATCACACTTAAAATAAGACAAATCACCTAAAGAGGAACTTTTCAGTGAGATTTTTTTTGCTTAATTAGAGATTTTTTTTTTTTGCTTAATTCAAGCAAAACAAATCTGCCAATGGAATAAGTGTAAATTATCTTGGTAAGATTTCTTGAAATCAGATTTTCCAGATCTATTGTCTAAAAATCAGTTCTTTATATCTCGCTGAAAAGTTACTCTTTAGGTGATTATGTCCTATTTTAAGTGTGATGAGATATTTTGACTAGAAATAGGAAAACTACATTTAGCAAGATTTTGATTTTTGCAGTGCACTACCTGTGGCACACTGCAAAAAAGTGGTGTCTAAAAGCAAGATAAAAAACATTAAATCTGAGGTAAAACGTACTCAAAACAAGTGAAATATCTGTCCATGCACCAAGATAACTTCATTCCTGAATTAAGATTGTTAAATCTAGAAATAAGCATGTCTACAGATGTATGAACACTTAAAAAAGAAATTAACTCTTAAAACAAAATAAATTAAATCTAAGGTTTGTTTTTTTTGTTTTTTTTTTTCTTGGTAAGAACCAAATAATTTGCAGTGCAGCCACTGCTTTGTCTGTGTTGCCATGGTAATGCTACACAATGCTTGTAGCTATATGCACATGCTATACATCCACGTAACCAGAGGAACAATAGTTGCTTTTCCACTGACCCTTAAATTGGGCAAATATCACTTACGCACAAAAATTGACCAAATGGAAAAATGACAATTTCGCTAAAACGCTTGTTTTTTTGATTAAAAGTTTTTGCGCTGGCAAGAGGTGTTTTTTTCAGGTGTAGTGCAAATAGTATATCACACAAAACTGCAATGGAAAGACCTTTTTCCACAACCAGAGTCACATAAATAAAAAAAATTAAAAAAAAAAAAAAAAAAAAGGATGTTGACGTACGTTACAACAAGCTAAGAAGAAGAGTTTTAAAAGAAACATGGTGCAGTATGTGTGGACACACCAGGAAACTGAATCATTTTTAAATTTAGTACAAGATATAGGGGTAATATATAATAATAATGAATATAATATAATGTTCGTCGCCATGTTTATAGAATGATTACTCATGTTATCTCGCAATAATAAACAAATCATCGCATTTGTGATTTAATGGAAAAACAGACATTACCCACTTCTGTTTTTTCAACATTTAGTAAATATCAGTAAAGTTTTGTGCATAAGTCTAATGGAAAAGAGACTAATGATGAAAAAAAAAAAAAAGCTCAACAAAACCAATTGTCAGAAAACAGAACATAATCTAAACAACAAGCACTTAAATGGGTACATGTCTAAAACAAGCTAACAGTCTGAGACCAGCGTAAGCCATGAATAATTTCATAAAACAACAGATCAGTGAGGCCAACTTTGCGGCGCTAAGCTAACACAGTCCAAGAATTATTTCTCTACCATGAAAACTCACTGAACAAGCAAAAGAAGTGCAAAAATAAAGCTTCTATTATGCAGTGACGATTAGGAATTTTGTCTTAAATTTACTATTTTCTGATCGTAATTTGGTTTTCACATGAATGTAATTCCTACTATTGACTAATCCATTGTTTCGTGTTACATTGAAATGATTCCGAATGGAAACAAAAGGCCCAGGCTTTAAAATATGTCACTATGACGCGTTTATCTTCTTCATAACTTGTCCTCAAAGTGAAACAATCTACAGTTCATAAGACCACAGGCAACAGCAAATATTGCATGCGTTAATGTGCTAAGCGTTGATGCTAACTGCTAATGCTAATGCTAGGTATTGTTTGTATTTGTGTAGGTAACATGCAGAGATTGAATTTCCTTACGGGGACAGTAAAACGAATCAACCTTCAAATTAGAGTTTCATTTGAGCTCTACTAATGCTGAGGTTTTGTGAATTTTAGTCCGGGTTGGGAAAAGATCTCGGTTACTGCTAAAATAAAAATGTCGAATCTATTCATACGTTGTCACGGTCACAATAAGAATGAGACAGAAACAATATTTAAATATCAGTTTGAAACAGGAAATAAACCCCTTTGGATTTTTTTCCCCATCATATCCATTTAAGTCTCCCACTGAAAACTTACAAGACATAAATGTAATACTGGTTGATTTTACCCCCTCGTATAACCATCCAGGGTTGTCATTTTTCAGGTGAGGCTAGGTTAATCACATTTTGGCTACAGCTCCTAATCAAGATCACAGGTATTTGATTAGGGAGGAATGTGTCAGCTCCTTTTCCACAGAGCCGGTGAAAACCACAGATTCTGCTGTAAATCTTGCCCAGCAGGTCAAGCAGCACTTACAGTCCTCAGTCACTGTCTACACGAGACACGTTCAGCCGGAAAACTGCGGACGTTTGTGCAGAGCTGGCGAATCTGACAAATGCAAGTGTTTGTGATGCATAAAAGTACAGCTGTTCTGCTCTTCCGGATCATAGATGACGAAAAGCAGCGCAGCTACACGTCCAGACGGTGCAATTGAACGGATGTTGAAGTGATGTTTTTCCTCAGTGTATGGACGGCTGCAGACTCCAGATTTCAGTTCTGTGTTTTTTTTTGGTTTTTTTTTTTCCCTCTGGTTAAGTTGAACCAAACAGACTGTAAAAAATGACTGTATAATTAACACGAAAAAGCTGTAAAATTGCAACATAAAAAAACTGTCGGTGAAAATACAATACAGAGTTGTTTATTTGAAAATATTTTTGTGTTAATGGTTAAATCAAATATAGCTGTAGTTTTTACAGGAAGAGTATGTTAACAAAAGCAGATTTTTATGTAGAAATTATGTATTTCTATTGTTTGACAAAATAAAACTGTAAATTGAAAAATAATTTGGTGCTGTTTAAATTGCAAGACCACGATGTTAAAATAACATGTTCACTTTACAAAAAAATAAAATAATAAAAAAGTAATAAAAAAGTAAACAGTTCACAATTTAACATTTCAGACTTGTGTGATGGGTGGCTGTGGCTCAGTTGGTAGAGCAGGTCGTTCAATGACTGAAGGGTCGTCGGTTCAAATCCAGGCTCTGACATGTCACACATGTTGAAGTGTCCTTACAAGACACTGAACCCTAAATATCTTCCAGTAGGACCTGGTGGCTTTGGAAAGCACTGTGGACACCATGAAGGTGGATAAACTACGCTATTTAAATCCAGTGTTAAATATACATGTTTAAAATGTTAAATCTACATGTTACTCTGTAGATATGGTTACGGTTTGTTGTGTTCCTTACAGTATTTCTCTGGTAACCACAGCTGCCAGTTTTTTTCCGTAAAAACAACAGGATTTTTTTTTACAGTGTAATACTGCCCCGGGGTGTGATTTCAGATTGAATGTAGGCACAACACAATCAGTTACATGAAACTCAACTACACCAGTGTTACTCTCAAAACAATAACAAGCAGGTGATTTTTTTTCTCTTCCTGAAACCTACCGAGGCCCCATTTTCACAGAATTATTGTGCTTCCTGCCTTCGTTCTTCCGTAGGTGTCGGATCGACTCAGGAGTGTGAGCTGAGGTTCATTTGGCTGACAACCACACCTCCATTTGCAGATAGTGTGGGTAACTGTGGGGGCTAATGGCTACAGCGTTAGCTTCTGGAACTGGGGATGACACTACTTCATGGTCGTGACCGTCACAAACTCATACTTAACATTAATACTAAAAACCAGGACAGTTTTAAAAGGACAAACACTACGTCCTGCTTATTTAATGCTGATTCTAGCTTTTATTTACAAGCCACAACAAGTATTTAATATATGTGGTGTTTAAAAAAAACAGACATATTTAACTGGATACACTGGACATTTGGTTAAACTTGTTCCATCCGTCCATCCATCCATCCATCCATCCATCC
>JAPQRP010000003.1:23492706-23511244 GCA_037367295.1 Apogon hyalosoma
GTAAACTTATGATCAGGGTCATTTGGATAGTTTCTGTTGTCAGGATGATTTAAAAAGAGCAAACACATTTGTTTGATCATAAATGGCTTCACCAAACCACTAGTGAAAGAAACGTTTTTGTATTATCATTCATATTCTCTGAAAAATAGACAAAGAATCATAAATTCTGCTAGGGTATGTACACTTATGAGCACAGCTGTAATAACCTTTAAATTTACTTTGCGCTTTTTTGAACATCTTCATGATCAGCGAATTAAATATAGGAACACACCTGATTTTACTGAAAATTGTAAAATGCAGAGGATGATAGTGTAATAGATGGTGGTAAATCACTTAAGAAAAGTTAAACATTTTTAAGTTGCCACAAAAACAGTTCTAGGTCTTTAAGGCTTAATTATGAAAACTTTAGCAGATATTGTTTTGTAACATCACAAGTCAAAAAACACCCAACCACGCACTGGTCTAAAGCAAAACTAGCCAAACTAAAGTTGACTACTGCCTCTAAATGTGACAGATGTTACCTGGAAATCTTTCACACATTTTTTGTCTCTGCACCAAATTGAGCAATTTCTGGCAACCGATATTTAATTTCCTTTCGGAAATCTTTGAAACCCCAATAGAATGTCATGTACTCACTACGATATTTGGAGTGATTCCACAGAATACAAGCCTCAACAAGAATTCTAAGAACATCATTGCCTTCACAACTTTATTAGTTTGTTGGCTCATTCTACTTAAATGGAAAGACAGAAATCCACTAACATTCAACCTCTGGATTAAAGACCTTATGAACTATCAGACATTAGAGAAAATAAGATATACCACAAGACGCAATGCAGCCAAATTCTATACAATGTGGCAGCCTGTCTTATTGCATATTAAAAAGATGCACATAAACAATTTTTCATTGTAACTAAGGATATACATACATATTTTTTTCTTTATTTTATTTAAATTAATTTTATTTTATGTATTAATTTTGGATGTATGCGTTTATATATTTTATTGGAGTATGAGGTGGGGTTACACAACTATGTTGTTATATTTTATGTACATTCATTTGTACATTTATGAATTTTGCAATATAAACATTCAATAGAAAAACTTTGAAAAAAAAAAAAAAACAATACAAAAACAAAACACCCAACCACAACTCTCAACTTAAAGATTATGCTGAGGAATACTAATGGTAAAAGCGGAAATATAATAGTTGAATGTTCTGTCATTTGTGTTTTTTCACCAAACAAGTCTTCCATCTTTATAAATCAAACAAACATAAATAAGAGGGTAAGCGGATCAGCTGCTGTATTGACCTTCTGCAATATTTCAGATGACTTATGGCTTTGGCCTAAAGTCATGCAGCTCCAGACTGTGGATTAGTCAACATTATGTTTCCATCACTGTTGACATATTCGGATCAATAGGGGTGTCTGAGCTGTCTGCATTATAAATCTCAGTGTTTGCACTTTGCAATAAGTGTGTGTGAATATGTGAAATACTGCGCATCAAAAATTCACTGCAGCACATTGTGACGTTAATGCACTCCGTCATTAAAGACCTCGTGTTTCCCTTGAATCTGTCTCCTGGAACATACAGGCTGGAGTAAAGTGACCCGTCAAACTGAGACAAGCCTTAAAAGGATTAGTGTTTTGACTTTTTAATTTATTTTTGTCTTATCAGAACTAGACCTCAACCGATTGGATGGAGATACCGTCTGCCCACCGATGAGAAGCGGACAAGATGACCTTCCAGGTGAAACGCTCTTCAGTCGTCGCGTTCAAAGAGTGAAAGCAGCAGCCGAGGCAGTCCGTCATCAAAACCACAAACCTAAGTCATGAAAATCCCTCGGAGAGAAAATAGACTATCCAAAGGAAGGCGGTACATTTAATTAGTTGAACAGGGTGGGCTTCCCAATGCCTCAAGACACTGTTAGATTTCCAATGAGCCAAATAAAATGTTCCACTTGAGCCTTACAAAATTTTAGTTGGAACACTTCAAACTCAGCAAGATTGTAATTGCTCACCGCTGCCCTGTATGAAGCACTTCACTCCTTCACCACATCCACGCACATTGAGCCTTGTGGTTTCATGAAGCGATGCCTGTTTCATTAAAGCAGTTGCCATCAGGTGGGCTCTGCCTCCACTAAGTTGCCAAAAATGTTCCTTCCTCAGCCACAATAACATCAAATTGACAACAGTTTGTGCCAATGAAAGAAGCTTTTTGTTCACTTCCTTTTGGATGTTGCACTCGCAGCAGTTAGCAGATATTCAACCCAGGTGTTTGCGCAGGTCTTGAAAGTCTTAAAAAGTATGGAATTTTGAAACACTGTTTTCCAGACCTGGAAAAGTCTGGAATTTTGTGTGAAAGTCTTATTAAAGTATGGAAAAAAGTTTGTCTCATAGTCGAATTTTAGAGTTTGCTCAAAGGCACATAATCTTGTAAGATAAGAAATACATGAGGAAACATAAAAAAGGATATGATTTCACTAACCGGTCGGTACTGGAATGATTCTAGTGAAACTTGTTTATGTGATATCCATGCACTTTTGCGATTTTCATATGTTTTGAAGACGTTTCTGTCAGTAAAAGATAATTTACTTCAAATTGTACATTCTTTCATTCATACATTTATTCAAATGAACTTTCCTACCACACACAGGTACAATCTCAATCAAAAAAGTAGGCACGCAAGGATAACAGTGCATAAAGTTGAACTCTTGGGGGAAAAATAGCAGTTTTGAAAAAGTCTGTAATTTTTATTTGGATAAAGAGCAAACACCCTGTCAACCAAATGTCTGAGGAGTTGCAATTTTGTGCCTCCAGTGAAGGAAAATCTTGAAATCTTACCAATCACTTGTGAATTTACAGTGAGAAATATACATATGTAGTACCTAACTCACCCCCTCATGTCTGGGTGTCAAGATATAGATATGTGAAACGTTAATGTGTCATATTTGCAAAGACAAAATGCTTAAGAAATGAAAAGGTACTAGGCTGTCTGACTCAAAAGCAAGGGTAAACTGTTTTGTGCCTTATCTAAAAAGCTGCCTTTCAGCTTTACTGAATAATTCAAATTAATTCAGCCGATGTTTTTTGTAACTTTCAATTATTTCTGCAATTTCTTTGCAAAAACAGAAAAAAACAAAAAAAAAACAAAACACAATAATGTGCATTGTAATATCTGGAAATGCTGCTGTGAGCAAAATCCTGTGAGGACTGTTTTATTACAAGTTGTAATTCAAAAAGAAATTGTGACTGAGAAAATAGAACGTCATAATATTATATTATTATGTAATCTTTCACAACAAAACTTATTGGTAGTGTTGGTAGTAAGTGTACTCAAAATGCATCAATGGAAATGTATATTCCCCTGCATGAAATGGAAATATTTCAGTAAAGGACATGCTTCCCAAATTTATGTTTAAGTCATAAAGACCCAAACATCCACCAACAACCAAAACCATCTATGGATATAAACTGTTTATTAGCTGTTGATCCATTAACCCTATAATTATGTGTAAAGAATTGTAAAATACAGTTTGTCATCTTTTCATGGTGATCAGATTATGACCCATTTGGACATTGAGAGGCTCCGTAGTTACCGTGGAAACACTGTCATCTTCTGCAACATTGATTCACCAGTAAAACCCATGGAGTTGAATCAATGACAGTGGATGGACACACTTGGTTTATGTTCAGTTAATGATAGATTTGACTGAAACTGCCACTTTTTTCTCAAGTTTCCTCTTTTTTTTTTTTTTTTTTTTTTATACAACCATCAACTTTAATCTGAGTTTTTATGAACATCTACATGATCAGTGAATTAAATATTGGAAAACACATGATTATCACTGAAAAAAAACACAAAATACAGAGGATAATATTATAACAAATGGTGATGAATCACTTAAAAAAGGTTAAATCTAGAGAAAAATACATTTGGGAACTGACATAAATGCAGCACTGGGTCTTTATGGGTTAAGTAGGATACTGCTCTTGGGTAAAAATACATTCCACCCCCGCCACATCAGCTGCTATTTACACTATTTTGTAACAAGAACCAGTTCTACTCTCAAATTGTATAGTTTATCAAAGTATGTCCACCTATTAAATTAATAACGCATGTGCCCTGTGTAGGTTTTGATCTGATCACCCAGTTCCAGCTGGATGTGATCCCTCTGAAAGGTGTGCGTAAAGTGGACGGCTCCACCCCCCTCCAGGTGGCGTACCGCCTCGACCGAGAGGCCAACTTCCAAATTCCAACCATGTGAGTACAGAAAATACACAGATACAGACACACACGACGGTCGGAGAGCAGCTGATGCAGGTGTTGTATTATTACAGGTCCGACACAGATGTTACTGCATGTAGGGCAGCGTATAATTGTTGGAGAAAAACATGTCTGAGCCTATTTTGGATCTGTGGTGGCGTGAAGGTATTTTTGCGTTTGTGACCGGGCGTCCTTCAACCATCACATTTTGGAAATCGAAGAGAAAGACATATATCATTGTATTTATTAGCAGTGTGCATCCTGTAGAGCTTTATCAAGGTTTGTAATTAAAGTTTTACAAAAGTGACATGGCTGCATCAACATGTTTCATGTCCTGGGGCAAGAATGGGATGTGGGCCCCTGTGAGCCCCCACCCCACCAACCTCTTTCCATTCATTACCGCCACTTCAAGGTGGAAACAGAGAAATATATTTAGTAGTATACAGTTTGGAAAACAATCTGACGCTAACTGTTTTGTAAAAGCTTTCATTAGCCGTTGATTTTGCTAAATGTCAGTGGTTTGAGTTCACGCTGATGCACTGATGTACAGGTGTATTTACAGGAGCAGTAAAGCAGAACGATTGGCCTCAGTGCGTTAAAAACTAGAAAAGCACTTGGAGAGCGCAGACCCCCTTCCGTCAAGGCAGATCAGCCCCCCCCCAATCACCACCAAAATGTAATCATTTGTTCCTTGTGCCAGTATCAATATTTCCTGAAAATTTCATCAAAATCCATCCATAACTTTTTGAGTTATCTTGCTAACAGACAAACAAACAAACAAACCCAGATGAAAACACAATGGCAGAAATCAAGAACAGGAATCACTATTTTAACAGACAGGTGAGTTGCTGAGTGGCTCGTTGGTCTAGGGGTATGATTCTCGCTTTGGGTGTGAGAGGTCTGGGGTTCAAATCCCGGACGAGCCCTCCAAACCTCCCTTAATGTGTGGTCTGGTAGTGGATATATGAGCCAATTTTCAGCTTTAAGGTAATGATAAAATATCTTAAAACAAAGGTGGATCTTGTATTTTGTTTATTTTTAGTTAAATTAAATCAAATGTTTGCAACAAAGCTTACTCTAAATACATTACATTAAATTTTATGTAAACAATTCCAATGATGCCAAACGGCCACCGACAAACAAAACCATCTACAGATCCAAAATGTTTAATACCCGTTGATCCACTAATCCTGTCAATACATGTAAATAATTGGTGTAAAATACAGTTTGTCATCTTGTCACGGTCATCAGATATGACCCATATGGACATTCAGAGGCTCCGTAGTTACCATAGAAACACTGTCATCTTCTACAACATTGATTCACCAGTAAAACCCACGGAGTTGGATCAATGACAGTGAATGAAGACACTTGGTTTATGTTGAGTATTTTGCTGAAAAAGTCACTTTTTCATCAGTTTTCTATGTTTTTGATATAACCATCAACTTTAATCTAAGCTTTTATGAACATTTACATGATCAGTGAGTTAAATATAGCAAAATACCTTATGTTCATGGACAAAAAATGCAAAATATAGAGGATAATGTCATAATAAATGGCGATAAATCACTTAGGAATAACTAAATAAAGACAAAAATAAATATTTTGGAACTGCCACAAAAGTAGCACTGGGTCTTTATGGGTTAAGAGGGATTCTTTATGTATTATATCACAAATGCACGGGATGTCCAACAACTTTTTCCACCACTGTATGTTCATAACCAAACCACATGGTAAATAAAAAAATAAAAAAAAAAAAAAGGACATGAAGGAAATAATGTTGGATCGTGTAAATGGATAGAAATAATTGTACAGCTTTGACTGTTTATGAATAGCTTACTTTGTCATTACCAGCTGACGTCCTGAGTTCTGCGTAGGAGCCACGCAAAACACTTTTTGGCTTAGTTTTGTGCTTGTCTTGCTGTTTAAGATGTTATTTTTGTGGTGGTGTATGTAGGACAGAGTGTGCAGGTTGACGGCTCAACCACTTTACATAACCAAAGACATCCCCTGGTGTTTCCCAGTGTGCCCGCTCCCGTCTGTTTTGGCTAATCTTTTTTCTGCAGGCAAGCTTTCACACAAGCTGTTATGTAACTCGTTGGCACCCTGGACGTACACCACTCGGGCCTGTCACTGTGAATGTAAATACATGTTTATTTCCCCCCATCGAGTCCAGTGGCACAGACTGTGCTTTGAAGTCCGTCTCTGCCAGCAAGATGTGGCTGAACTCCTTCTTTTCCTCTGCAGGGCAAAGGCAGCACATACTTTAGACGTTCTCACCTCAGGGCACAAAGCAGCACAATGGTCTTCATTTGTTTTATTGGGTTACAGGAAACCTCTTTTTTATTGCCTCACCTTGATCGTTTACAAGATGGTAAAAGTCCAGCTACAGCGCCCATCTATGAATGCACCACCCACTGAGAATCTGGCTTATTAAAAACACAAAAAGCACCAGACTGGGGATCCTAACCAGGTCTGCATGTTCTAATTGAAGCAGTGATATATGGACTGCTGCTGGCGCGTTCACAACATCTCATCTGTGATAAAATAGCATATCTTTAACCCTTTTAAGCACATGATACATGCCATATTATAATATAAAACTGCAATTAAATCAGCAGTTGGGAATCTTCTAAGTTATTTCTTCTAGTTTTGCTAAGTGCTGTTTGTTTTTGATTACTCTGATGTTAATTTTATCCTGGCGAGAGAATTTAAGCTCCATGCAAATGTATCTCAACACCCAAACCAATCAGCGGGATAAATTGTTGCCACCGTCACACAGACACATATAATTTCAGCTTATGTACCAAAAATGCATCTCATACTAACATTTCCCCATTCCTGTGTGTCCTCATTTCTGTGATTTACATGCTTCGTGACTTTTTGACCTTTACGTTTTTGTCTTTTACGCAATAAAAGCAGCTTGATTTGGTGTAAATATCTTTAAATGGTACACATCGGGACACAAATTCTAGGGTAAGAATTAATCTAGAGCCTTTCAGTTCATTTCCAGGTTTCCAGGAGGTGTTATCACAAAGTGCAGACTAAAATTTGTCTGGACATAATCGTATAGACCTACAACCAGACACAGCAGTGGAACATATGATAGCAAGGCCAATTGATGAAGTAAACTCGCCAGATCCTGTCAGGTGTACAGCCTCCACATCTCTCTTATCTACAAATGCCTTGAACTCCCCATGGAATGGTTGACAGACTGTAAAGCTGTCATATGATTTCATGCTCTCTGTAAAAATAAGAATCTATAGAGGTCACTGACGTCCCAAAATGCCCATTCTGCTCTGATTGGGAAACTCTACCTATGGAGCGATCATGACTCATAACAACTAGTCAGCTATGAGGTTAGTAACTGGTACAGTTTGTATTTAAGAATGAAATATGTGAAAATTAAAAAAAAAAAAAAAGTAAAGCAAGTTTTTCAGCGGACGCAAAATTGGTGTATGTCCAAGAGTGCAGGATGAGTAATTTTTTTTCCCTAGCAAGGACAAGGTATGTGAGCAGCACTAATGTTTCTGTGAAATCCTAAATATGTTCAGTGATTTAACCCCTATTTTCTATTTTCACAAATTTGCCTCAGTGTTCCACTGTTTTTTTAATGAGTTGCTGCTCAACACTCTTTGTCAGTGCACATATTACCTGGTCACACATGATCCCTGACATTTATGGATCAATTTCAACAGCCTGTTTCTATAATGGTGTTATTTATTGATATATGCCTGAGTTGCATTAGTAGCTAAAACCTATTTTAATGGACAATATTTGACATTATCAAAATACTACAGAAGCCTGGATGTAGATTTGTAAGTAGAGAGATCAGTAAATGCATGTCTACCTATTAAAGTAACACATTATGAGGGTTCTGGCATTTTCTGTTGTTTTTATTTTTATATAATTCACGTGGAATGCAGAGAAACACCTGAAACACTGGAAACTGCTGCAAAACAAGGGTAAATTACACTCAGGTGTTAAACTTTATGGGCATGTTTGCACCGGCATATCATTAGCAAAATGTTTTTTGTGAATTAGTCCCTAAAATAGAGGAGATTGTGGGCTCAAACGCTATGCAACACTCTGTGTAATTAGCAGGCGAAACCAATTCTATTGTAGAGTTAGTAATAGTAGACTCTAAAGCAGTGTTTTTCAACCTTGGGGTTGGGACCCCACATGGGGTCGCCTGGAATTCAAATGGGGTCGCCTGAAATGTCTATTAATTGATAAAAATAAAAACAAATTACTAATAAATAATATATGTTTTTGATAATTCAATGTATATTTCATTATTCTAATTAAAACACCAGACACTTTTCCAAATCAAAATCAAGTTCAAATAAAATGTAAGATATAATTGTTGACAGGGCATATCTTAATTGACCCGATCATGTGACTGTGTGCATTACTATGCTTCAACCTGCCCGGACACAGTCGCAGTCAGAAAACCGGACCGAGCAGAGTGTATGTATGTATATTATACACTATATAGCCTAAATGTTGTCTAAAAGTATCATTTATTTGCAACATAGTTTAGCAAACTATTACATGATCAAAAACAAATTAATTTTAACAAAAAAAGTCTGCATTTTGAATGTCTGGTGTCACCAGATTTGTGATGTTAAAATGGGGCCACAAGCCAAAAAAGGTTGGGGACCCCTGCTCTAAAGACTCTTCCACATCAGTGGCCATCTTGGTTGTTTACAGGAGTCTCTCAAAGGTCAGTCATTCAGTCGGTTCCATCCCATATCATGTGTGTTTTTACTCTATTCTCCTTACAGGCTGAACTTTCCCCGAGGTTTCCCTGATGAGTACTCCTTCATGGTGACCTTCCGCATGATCAAGAACACCGTGAACAAAGTGTGGAACATCTGGCAAATTATGGATGAAGGCGGCCAAAAACAAGCCGGGCTGCGATTCAACGGAGACCAGCAGGCTCTGGAGTACTTCCTGATGGGCGCTGATGGCAACCTGCAGACCGTCATCTTCCCTGGTCTGTCTGTGCTGTTCAACACCAAATGGCACAAGGTGATGATCGGTGTGGAGCGTGAGCAGGTTACTCTGTATGTGGACTGCCAGCCTGTGGATCGGAAACCCATTAAAGGCAAAGGCCCTGTCAACACAGAGGGAGACACTCTCATTGGCAGGCTGGATGCTGATCCTGACGCCTCCGTAGTGGTAAGCTAGGATGGAGAATTGCCTGCTGTATTTAATCATGTTCACGGAGTCTTTTTACAAGTTCTATCAGTGAAATTCGGCTCGCAGTGAACAAACACATTCGGGTTTATATGTGTGCTGAGCTCTGCTATAATTCTAAAGTGCTGCTGTCACAGCAAAGTGGCTCAGTAGGGTTCCAGCAGAAAAAAACTTAATCCCTGCAGAAAATCACATTGGTGGAAAACCAAGCTCAACAACCCATAGAGGGTCATGATTCAAAACTACAAAAGAAATCATTGACAAAGCAAGATTCTTAGTAGTATTTCATCTATAAATGAAAGCATTGTATGTGCAGTAACAGTAACATCTCTTTTCAGTTTGAGCTCCAGTGGATGCTAATTCACTGCGACCCAAAGAGAGCCCAGAGAGAGAGCTGCAGTGAGCTGCCTGCCACCGAGGTACAGTAACTGCGATCTGCTTAGCATCTGCTGTGGTTTGTGGTTTTATTCTGGGCGATAGGGCTGCCAGCTTGCTGGAAGAAAACAGGGCATAAATATTGAGATTTAGCAAAAGAACTTCAACAAAACACTGCCAAGCAGTTTAGTTTACTGCATGCTGAGGTTAGAGTTCATCCAAAACATCATGTAAGTACAGACCACTGAGAGGAGTCCAACAGCAGATTGAGGTTTGAGTTCTGCTAACAGTTCTTGGAGGCAGAATTTGCCTAGATCCAGCTTTACATGGTCACATTGGCTGTGTTACAACTCAACACATGGAGCCAGAACACAAATGTTAGCTACCTAACTGGCAAACTGAACAAACAAAAAGGAAATGTGATTCAATTAAATGTATGAGCTCTAAAGCTAGGCCAAACAGTTGCAGCTCCAGTTAAATTCAGCCTAGAAGCTGCATCTGCAACTTATGCCCGTTTCGAGGAATAGGCTGTCAAACTGGTAAACAACTTAAAAACAATATGTTTTGGATTATAACCTCTCCAGGTTAATGGATTAAGGTGTTACATACCATCAGACTTTTCATACCACCACCAGATAACAATGATCCTGTGACATATCATAAAATCTATCTGGTAATTAGCATTAGCATAAAAAATACAGATATTTGTAAAGAATAAAATATTAAACATATATTTCATGATGACCTATACTAACTTTTGTTGTCACCTACTTTTCAGCAATGTAGTTTATTCAATAATCTGATTTTATGCCTTTAATCCATGCTATTATTAGCTGTAAGCCATAACCATAGTTCAGCAAGTTAGCAATGGTACTGCACGCATTACATCTGCACAGAAGTGTTAGCATAGCCCTTGTCATCTATTCAGCTGGATAAGTACACTTCATACTTGGCTTTTGTGTGAAAACAGACGGAAAACAAATGTGATGGATTGATATTGAAACTGAATAGCCTCATATTCATGTCGTATGACAGTTCTTGTTATAACCATGACTGTATATGGAGCCACTGCTGGTCATTTGGGTGCTTAGTTGTGCCCAAACAAACAAAACACACACAAAAATCTAAATAAAATAGTTTTGGTGCTTGAATTCCAGTTCCAGGAATTCAGCAACATATCCATCTAGCCACAAACACTGTAAACTATAAAATTAAACAGTATGTTGACTAAATTTGTCTCACATTGGCTATAGTCGTAATGTGTCTATTAAAGTTGTGCTTCATTCACATTATATTTTCGTACCATTTGGTGTTCTTTGCTTCACTTTTCCATAGTAGCAGGACGAAGGGTCAGAAATGAAGCCACTGCCCCTGCGTTCACCTATAACCTTATTGAATAAAAAGGAGTTCAACTCTGTTTTATTGAAATATGGTCACTTCTCGCTCCAAAAAGACAACATGGACATGGCCAAATAATGAGCTACTGACTTCAAAGCAGCAGTTCAGAAACCAATGGGTAAAATCACAGTTCCTCTGCAAACTAATTATATACACTTTATGAGCAGGACACAATGTCATGGCATCCAATTACTCTTTGGTTAGAATATTTATATGGTTCACCATCAGCATTCAGGTTTTTGGTTGTCTAAACCTGACCCAAATCCACAATCATACAACTACCATGATGGTGGTGGTGGTGGGGGGGTTTAGTAGCAAACTATCCCCCATCCATTTCATTTGACATGAATATGGCATTTTGAAGTCAAGTAATCCTTAAAATAGAAGTAGTAAATGTTAAAATAAGGCTACACACATAGCTGTAAATAACCCTTTCATTAATCTGTTTTTGTGGATGTTGGGGCAATAAGATCAAGGTAGAATAGTTTTGCACAATATGACATTTCAGATTAAATTCTATCTTTCCTTTCAGGACAATTAATGAGATTTTTGCCTTAGAGAAATACTTGACGTTAATAATAAAATGTCACTCTGGTGTCTCATACTGTGGAAGGTCTGGAGTGCAATAAATTGAGATTAGCACGAGAATGTTATTCAAATTTTTTTTTTTTTTTTATCAAGATGCAAATGTCTCTAGCCACTGCAGGCAGAAATATTCCCTGGCCTAGTGCGCTCTGTCAGATTCCAGGCTAACATTTCTGCATCGAGCTGTGAAGCGGGCCTGTACATGGGGAGTGATGGTACTGTGGGCTGTGAATCAAATGGCAGCATGATTTACTCACTACTACAGTTATAAACAGCTTCTGCCAACACTTTTGGTGGGGATGGTGTGACTACTTTCACTAACTCCTTTTTATCTGATTTCTCTTGCTTCTTCAGATGTATGCCAATGCTGAGGTATTTATTTTTCAACATCTCTACCTTCTTTTTGCTTTGTAATTTTAAACCAATAATCTATTTCATTGCTTTGTTTGCCTAATTACCTCATTGCTTTATACTACATCTCATTTTAGTTGTGTTTTTATTTGTCATTTATGGTTTGTTTATTAGATAGTAAATTATACATACTTTACATCAAATTATTTGTAGCTAGTATGGTCGCTGTTGTAATTTTACTTGTGTATTTGTTTAAGTAGACTTGTCAATTTGATCTGCATGTATGACACAAGATTATTTCTGATGGTCAGGAAAAAAAAAAAGTCAAATGAAAGTTAGCTTGAAAGTGGAGTTAGCCTACACAATTTGACACAAAAAAAAGGAAAAAAAAAAGATGTATAATGTTAACTGTTCGTGCAGGTAAAATTAGCACACTTGTGTGATTATGAGAAGTTGGTGTTGGAGCCTGTTTTGTGCTAGGAGATATTCATTCCTAATGTTAGTTAATTCCATTGCTAAGCTAACATAGCTTTTGATTGCTAACATCCATAATAACAGCCTCTACACTAATTGCTAGGTAGAGGATTTGCATTTTTTTTTCTTGAAACAAAATCCTTATGCTCTCTTTAGAATCCTTTAAATCCTTATTTCTAGTCTTCTACAAGTATTCGTAGCAAGCTACAGTTAGCTTACAAATGTAGCTAAGCTAGCTAACATCAGAAAACAGCTGGCTACCAGGACCAAACACATTCCAACACAAACTTCTCGAATAAATTGTATATATTGAACCTTTAAGGGTCTTAAAACGCCATCATACCTCCTAGTCTAATCAGCTACAAATTAATCTAAACATATTTCTAGACTGATCGAGAATACATTAGCATAATGACAGCTAACAATGCTGCTTCCTCATCTGTTTGTTTTGACAATGGAGTTGCCGTGTTTGTCCCATTTACTCACTGGTTATCACTTCTCTCAGCCTGACAAATCAGTCCAAGGCCCTCCAGGTGCCCCTGGCCCTGAAGGCCCCAGAGGGGACCCCGGAGAGGATGGCAGAGATGGAAGAGATGTAAGGGTTTGCCTTCTCAAAACCACTTTTCCTTCTACAAATAAATGTCTGATGTGTCTCTGCAGCCTCAGTACTTCCTGTACTGTAAGAAGTATGTCATTGCTTTCTTTGACTGTGTTGTTTTTTCTTCCTCCAGGGTCTTCCGGGTTCTCCTGGCAGTCCAGGCACTCCTGTAAGTATCAAATAGTAAATGATGTACTGAAAAATACTTCAGAGACTCTTGATCCATGGGACTGTCTTTGAACACTTCATCCCTGGCTTCATAAACTCACTGGATAAAAAAAATATATACAAAAAAAACCATTTAGTTCATATTGGCATTAAGACCAGTGATGACACATTTTTTAGACTAACCTTTTGCCAGTAATACAATGTTTGGTCCTCCATTTAAAGTAAGAAATTTGCTCTTCATAATATACAGACATAGGTTAATACATTTTACCCATTTTTGAACACATTAGCAACATAGACAACTTTTACTGCTGCTATTTTTCTGTCCCTCATGGAATCTCCATACACCACCTCAGTATCTGTTTTCAAGAGTCACTTTTTAATCAGTTCTATCATATTAAATCATATTAAGTTATATTACAGGGTGACGCAAACATTCAAATAAACTTCCCTTTGATTTTGTGGAACAATTTTTAACTTAACACTTCGGAGGGAAAAAAAAACAGTTGAAATACCTTTGCTGGTTAAATTCTGAAATAATGAACATTTAATTTTACGTATCATTGATATTCCCAACTCTTAACACCAGGGGGACAATGTGTACCAGACCATACGACCAAAACCAACAACACATCAATGCTATATATCCACCAGACTCTTTACGCACATCTGTATTATGCCATCTTTAAGTTTTCTCTTGAAAAGAAACTCAGTTGGTCACAATAACACTGTGTATTATACTCTTAATGTGCTGCATCAGCTGATAGTTTACATTACATCTCTGTTAGCTCTAATTTTAGACAGAAAACAGCCACAGATATGGTTTCTGTGTAGTTTCTGTTGTCAATAGTTAAACTAAAGATCTGTTTGGAATTATCTAAACAAGGTCAGAACTGTAACAGCTTAGTCTGAACCATGGATCAACACATGACAAATTCAGCAAAGAAAATTACATCACATAGTAAGTTTATACCGTCATAAACTTCATAAACAAACTCAACAGTGCAGCTTTCAGCATCAAATGGCATTCTTTTACTTTAGATCTGTGTCCAGTCACAGTGGTGACACCTCTAATGGTCGCATACATTCACAGTGACACGTTGACCTGTGGCTGTAATTTAGTGAGTCCATTTCTGTAAATACATTTTGATCTTTAAACATTAATGAGCCTTTAAGGCAGGGGTCTCGAACATGCAACCCGGGGGCCAAATGCAGCCCGCCAAAGGTTCCGATCTGGCCCATGGGATGGCTTAGCAAAGTGCAAAAATTCTACAGTCAAGGCTGTTGAACTCCTTTTAGTTCAGGTTCCACATTCAGCCCAATATGATCTCAACTAAAATAATAGCATAATAACCTACAAAAAATTTTCTTCTCAGTTTGACTTGAAAAAAAAAATCCATTATGTCTAGAAATAATGATAACTTCAAATTTTTGTCTTTGTTTTAGTGCAAAAAATATCATTAAATTATTTACATTTACAAACTATCCTGTAACAATAAAATGTGAATAACCTGAACAAACATGAACAACCTGAAATGTCTAAAGAAAATTAAGCACAATTTTAACAATTTTCTGCCTGTTACTAAGTGTTTAGTGTCTTTGTAGATCCGATCCATGATGCACATGTAGAAATGATAAGTTGAGGCATAATATTGTTAAAATTACACTTATTTTTCTTAAGAAATTTCATTTTTTTCAGGTTGTTCACATCTTTTTTGTTCGGATAGTTTATAAAAGTAAGTATTTTCATCATTTAATGGGATTTTTTTTTTTTTGCACTAAAACAAAGACAAACATTTTGAGTTGTCATTATTTATAAGTTATTATGCTTTTATTTTACTGGTCTGGCCCACTTCAGATCAAATCAGGCTGAATGTGGCCCCTGAAAGAAACTGAGTTTGAGACCCCTACTTTAAGGTCAAATTGGCAAAGTAGAAATACTACTGAGAACTTCGTTAACACACATGACTGATTATCTTTATCCATCACCTTGCCAAATATTCCCTAAAAGCTCCAAAACTTGGCTGGTAGTAACAACAGGTAATTGTTTAACAGGTAGTTGTATCATTTTTCCTTTTTCCTTATTTACAGTGTTTCAAAAGGTTGCTTTAAATCACTTGACTTTTGCAATACATAGAAACACAGCTTGTGAGAAATGAGTCCAGTGGGTCTCTGAAAAAGACTCCTTAGACATGGCTTGAAAAAAAACCCCTCAAATTTCTCTTGAAGGATAATCAATACGCTAAATGGATTTTTATTGCTTTTTTAAAAAGTTTTCTTTCTGGTCATTCTTCTTGCACACCACACAAATAGGGCCCTTTAACACTGATATTTAGCAAACCTGAGACATTTAATTGCGTTATCTTTGTCCAGTCCATTTGTATCTGCATGGCCACATTAGCGTAGGTGGTCATTAGTCTCAGTAACAACAAAAGTCACTCATTGGTCATTGATTAAATGTTTACTGTCACTGCCTGTGCGTATCTTAGCAACACTACAGAGAGATGCAGGAAGAAGATAAACCTGTTTTATCCTTGTTGTGTCTGGTTCCTAGGGCAGCAAAGGGGAGTCGGGAGAGATCGGTCTTCCAGGGCAGAGAGGTCTGCCAGGCCTTCCAGGACCCGCTGTAAGAACCAGACCCACCTCCACTGACACACAATATGTGTATCATACTCACAAATATTGTCTTTGTTTGTGTTAATGTTCTTCTGGGTCTTATTGCTAACCTTTAAAAATATGAGGAAAAATTTTAAACCTTTGGCCAGTGAGAGACTGAAGAAACTTCTTTTCTTTCTGTGGAGCATATTAGAATCTAATATTACTGTTATAATTGAGGTTCCCCTCCCAGACAAGATGAGGGCCTTCCTCGTGGTTAATAATTAGCATGCTCATAAAGGTTAATTTGGTGATTACATTCACCAGGTTCACATATTACCATAAGAAAGAAATGTGGAAATTACATATGAATGCTCATCTAGCAGGAGGATATTACACGAACACCACAAGGTATTAAAGATTATGGATAAAACATAAAATGATAAAAACCCTGTCTTTTCAACTTCATCATATTATTCCACGAAAGACGTATGTAGGTGTATGCATTGTAACCGACCATGAAATCCTGCCTATCGTGTGTAGTGAAAAAGAGATTCAGAGAACTTTATACAACAATAGATGAGTGGGAAAATGAATGAATCAGCAGCTGAGTCAGTAACCCAATCACCCAATCAGTTGTTCATCTGTTAAATGAGCCTCTAACAACCCCTTTGATTCACTGCGATCATCCCATCAATGTGTTTACATAAATAACCCAGCTCTTTTTGCATTAACCTTTAAGAAACCTGGACAAATAACCTGCTCCAAATGTCAGCATTTAGTCCAGCTTTACACAGTTTGTAGAAAAGGACTTTATTTTAATGATATATGGGAGCAAACACGTCTTGGCTCTTTGACTACAGAGGTAATGTGAGGCCTTACTACAGTAGCTGGTCTTTGGTGGAGTGGGTAGATTTCAGGGTTGTTGTGTGGGAGATGGGGAATAAATTCTATGAGTAAATGAAAACTAATTACATGACAATATCTTGCACCCCTTTGTCTTGTTTAGCACCACTTGTCATTGGGTGCAAAGTGTAAATGTTTAATATTGTGGTGAGTTTTAGCCAAAAAGTCTAGGACATTAACTGATTGGGTTTTTGTTTGCAGGGTTCTCCAGGTCCTATGGGTCCCAGAGGACTCGTTGGTGAGAGAGTAAGTAAAAAATTCAGCTGAATGAGTTTTTTGTTATTATTATTATTATTATTATTATTATTATTATTATTATTATTATTATTATTATTATTGTTGTTATTACACGTTGTTACTGATCATTTTCCTCGGAATTGTAGGGACTTCCTGGCTTTCCTGGACCACCAGGTCCTCCTGTAAGTGAACAATCTCTCAACCAAGCAACGTGTGTGCATCACTATGATGGTTTATGTGTTGAACCAACAAAGGATTCATATCCTCTGTCATTTTTCAGGGCCCAGCAACAGAGGGACCTGCTGTGCGTGATGCTGCTGTGTTTTGTTGTGGTCTAAAAAATCTTATTAAAATGAGTTAATCCATAGTTTACTAGTTTACCACTGTACTAACTGGCATGTGTCCATGTCTGACCACTAGGGACCACCAGGGAAACCAGGAACCCCAGGAGATGAAGGAAACATCGGCCCTGAGGTCAGAGTTCAGTCTGCGATGCTCAAACAAGCATCATAAATGTTCCACTACATTTATGAGCTACTTTAGACTATGGTTTTAGCAATGTGAATGTTTTAATGTGTTTTTGTACACTATATTAAATGTTATTGATTTTTTGTTTTACTGGTAGGGTCCACCTGGACCCAGAGGTACAGCTGGTGTAGCAGGGCCTCCTGGCCCTCCTGGTCCCCCAGGGCCTGTGGTAAGATCCAGAGCTAACATCTTGTTGATGCCTGCTAATATTCTACATTTTAACCATTAATGCTAGCATGTAAATGGTGCATAAGACTCCCACAGAATGGCATGCACACAGTACAAACATGGTACTGGATAATAATTGTTGATTTTTGTAGCATTAATGTGACACACTGACTGTAGAGTAGAAGTGGATGTAGCTGCATGTGGTATCACCCACTGGGTTTGATTGTCTCTATGAAATGACTGAAGTGCTATTTTCTTCTGCTTATTTACATGCATCATGTAAATATAGGTATGCAGAGGTATGTAGGGATATCATCTTCCCCCCAAAAAACCCAAAACTGCTCTAATTGGAGTGACTACAATGACCCAGTAATGATCCTCAACTGTGAGGTTCATAAAGCCTCTGCAGGGGACAAACATTTAACGGGATAATCATCATCATATATTTTAGGATTTTCCTGAAAAAAAACAAAACAAAAAAACCCCAAAAAACATCAACAACATCCAACCCAACTCAAATTCTGTATTTAAGCCTTTACTTCTTGGTTTTATTGGTGTGGGAAGTATCAGATTACTTTTTAGTTACAAGTACAGAACAACTGTCTAAAACAGACCTGGGCAAAATAAGGCCCGGGGGCCACATGCGGCCCGATAGCTGGCTCTGACCGGCCCGCATGAGATCAT
>JAPQRP010000003.1:23511730-23523387 GCA_037367295.1 Apogon hyalosoma
AGCTGCATTGGTCCGGCCCTTAAGAACTGTCAAAGTTTCTCATGTGGCCCCAAAGGAAAATGAATTGCCCACCCCTGGTCTAAAAGAAGCTCAGAAACTCCGACTCTAAGACAGAGGAGCTGCAGAGATCACAAAAATTGGCCATAGATTCAAAGGCATTATAGATACAGTAAACTGATGTGTGTATTCTTAGTAATGGAGCTAAATATGAGCTCAACACTCTGCTGCACAGGCCTAACCTAAATAACCCTTATGCTAATTTGTCATTTCTGTTTTGACATTTCTAAATGTCTCTTTTGGCTCTGATATCTATGAACCTATGAATGAATGATGTTGGATGCTGGCATGTCTTTTCCCTTTACCTCTGTGGGAATCTCTGCTATGGTTGATTTATATGGACATCTAAACCCTGGTGGCTGTTTTAGATGTCACTCTGCTGTGTTTTAGGGACCTCCTGGTGCCAACGCTGAGGGAAGTGGGGAAGCTGTGAGTGGTTTACTTTCTTTTACTCTGCCAAATGTTTCCTAGATGCATGGCAGTTTGGACTGATGACGGGGACTTTGGGATCAAAAAGACGCATTGATGTTACCAGTCTCTGCCACAGCCATGCTTTTTAAGGTTGTGTCTGTGTTGTTTGTCCCGTGTATGAATTCAATCCCATCTGTCGGTACGTTTGCAGTGTCCCGCCGCCTGCCCTGCTGGACGTCAGGGATTGCCTGGGCTACCAGGAATGAAGGTACGGTGATGAAGGACGCTCAGTTATTCAACCAATGTGACACCGAAAACTACAGGAAATATATTTAGGCTGCAATTACTTTGTTTTGTGTTAACCAGAAAATGTGTTAGCAACGAATGTCCAAGTGCAAGGTAGATTATAATGGCACTGTGGAAATGCAAATCCTCAGATTCATTTAGTAAAAGATAAAAGTGACTCCAAGTCTAGTCCAGGATTAGTTCAGGGATCACAAACATAATTCAACAACAATAACAATAATAATAATAATAATAATAATAATAATAATAATAATAATAATAATAATAATAATAGGATAAAGTGGGTTCAGAAAATGGATGGATGGATAATAATAATAATAATTTCAACTAATTTTTGTTTTCCAAAGGATAGTTTCAAATGCAATATGAGTGTAATATCAGTATTGATTATGTAATTATCACCACAAGTTGTGAGGCTTTCGCTCCTAAGTCTATTTTTCATCTGAAATTGTAGTACTTTTACAAGTAAATACAAACTGACATTGTCACTCACATTTCCACACATTAAAGTTTTTGTAAGGATTTTGCATTTGTCAAAGAAAGTATTGATTTTTTGGACAGAAAGATGTGCTAAAGAATGTCTGTTCATCCCCACTGCTTAACAACTCAAACATTTTGTCTCGTTCAACATTTTCAGAAAATATAGAATAGCCATATACAGTATGTGCATGGCTCAGAGTACAACAATTCAATTTTAAAGATTTTCATACTATAACAACATCATATAATACAAATAGACTTTGTTTGCAAAGGCTACCGGTATTATCGGCTAAGGCTATTATGCTAACATGCTAAGCTAATGAAGATAGAAAACACACTGATTACACTGATTCTTCAACATTTAACACTTCACAAAAAGAATAATTAAACACCCCTCAGGAATTCAGCACTTTTATTAAAAAGCAAAGCAAGCATAATATTCACCTTTTTCGTAACAGTAAACTATTACGAATGAGTCTAGTGTTACAAAGTAGCTAGCATGGCTAAAAGCTAGCACTGAAAACAATGAACACCAAAAGCTGCTTAGGGTGAAATATTTGGACATGTTTGTACTTACGAGAAATTCCGGTATATTTTTTTTCTTTCTTTTTTTTTAATTTGTGGATTTGCAATTCATTTTTTTAGAGAAAAGAACACAGAACCATTATAACAGTTTTGTAAAATCAGATAAATGTATTAACAGTGTAGAAAATGCTAATAAAAGACATTGCCATCTTTAGGGACATAAAGGTTTGGCCGGTGAGCCTGGAAAAGATGGAATACCTGGAGACAAGGTAAAACAAAAATAAAATGTCTGTTTCATCTTGACATTTAACAAATGGAATTTCTGCTGTCCATCCTAATGCTGTTCATATTCTCATCTGAGGTGAGTTCTGTCCAGGTCACGTGTCTGGAAAGTGACGGCATCATGTAAACAGCTTGATATGATTATGATCCGTCATGCACCTTAATTAATTTGTTGTTTGTTTTTCCACAGGGAGAGACCGGAGCAGATGGTCCTCAGGGTCCACCAGGACGCATGGGAGATGACGTAAGCAGCCGCATTAACAGCCACTGTTAGAGTTTACAGAAGTAACAAGGTTGATGTCGACTCTTAAATGTCGCTTTTGTCATTATAGGGTCAAAGGGGGCCTATCGGATTTCCCGGAAGCCCTGGAGAAAAGGGAGACAAAGTAAGTCAAACAGTTTGAGATAATATACAGTACATTCTTACTGAGGGTCACTCCTGTCTTTTCTCTTTTTGTGATTTACTTATTTTCTAAAAGGAGCTGCGTTTTCTAGCAAATGTTCCAAAATCAATACAGCATTTATATCGTCTCTCAAATTCAGGTCTCCTCTTAAACTGACATAACTCTATTTTACTTTTGTTATCGACTAAATTGCCTCTAACTGTGTGTCTAAATCTGATGAAACTTATTTATCACCATTTTGTTTGTTTACTGTGTCGCATCCCATCTGTTACATCCTACCTTCCACAAAATACAGTTCTTTCGAGAGTATTTTTTGACACGACACATAAATGTATTGTATTTTCTATAAGGATTCAGCTGCAGATGTCAAGTCTGTTCTGAAAACCTGATTTTATTCGACACACCTGTGAAAACACAGCAATTTCCAGTCATTATTTTATTTGGAAATACTGGTGACAGCAAGCAGCTGCATTTTTGGAAAAGTGGAGGACAAATTGGATTTCCAGTACAGATGGCTAATAACAGAGCAAACTGAAGCAAGTTTTTTCAAATGTTATTCTACTACTCACTCTCTAAAAGTTAAACTGTTTTATCCAGAATGTCTATAAGGCCAAAAAAAAAATGTTGACCATAGGTAATATACAGTGGTGACATCCCATGCATTTGTGATATATTGCATTATCTCTCTGAAGTCATTGAACTCTGCTCAGTATTGTTCCATTCTCCAAACACACATGCTCCCTTCTGCACATGCTCAGTTCCATCGAGGTCAAAACTGGATGTTTCAGCAAAATGATGAAACACATCCAGGGTATGACATGTTGAAACTGTCAAGGATTTAATTTGGGTATTTTTCCAGCTAAGAACTAAAAAAAAAAAAAAAAAAAAAAAAAAAAAGCATTTCTTTATGTCTGTCTGATGCAACCACACCTTTTGAAACACAAAAAATAGATTTCTACAAATATGTCATGATAATAGTTGAGGTAAAATTGAGAAATTTAAATGTGTCCGACACTTTTTCCACTACTGTATCTGACATTATTTAAAAAAAAAAAAAGTTCTGTTCATTTGCAGAAGAGTTATTCTTAAAAATCTGCAGCTACCTTATTTCTTAGTTATCAAATAGGGTTTTTTTTTTTTTTCCTTCCATCTTTCCTATCCACTTTTTGGTTACTATTTATATAATTCTCCTCAATCTACTGATACATGTGCAAGAAACATTAAAAACATATTTTAAATAACAATAATGAAGCCAAAATGTTATTAGAGTGCAGGAACAGCTCTTATCACATTACATACTACTTTATTTGCAGGGTCCTCCTGGTTTCAACGGTATCCCTGGACCCACCGGCCCGCCTGGAGCTCCAGTAAGCGGTCTCACTTTGATCATTTATCCTCTATATCCTCCTCTCTCTAGCGCTTACAGTCGTCTGAAAGTAAAAAGCACAGGATGTGATTGATAACCAGCTCTCCGGATGTGTCTCTAATTCAATTTGCTCTCTCAGGGTGTGGAGGGAATCCGTGGACGTCAGGGACTGCCGGGGCCTAAGGGTGACGAAGTGAGTTATCCACTTCAAACTAGATGGTTCGCTGTAACATATATCGCAAAATACGATTTAAAAGACCATTTAAAACCTTTGGTATGGCTTTGATCAGGGTGCTGTCGGACCGCAAGGAGAGACAGGAAAGCCTGGGGAAAAGGGAGAAACTGTAAGTTGTGTCTACTGGACTGATTTAATGATCACTTACACTCTGTTGATTGGTTTATAAATGTGTTTCTGTGACGACACAGGGAGAGCCAGGTACAGATGGACTGGATGGACTTCCTGGAGCTGATGGGGCCAAGGTAACTTCTGATCTTGTTATCTTTCACTTTTCAATGATTTTTTTTTCTTTTCCCCCATTTTTCAGGTTATATAAGCAGCAGCCGAGAGTCTTATAATAATATCCCAGTTCTATATCATTCTAAAAACCCCAAAATACAATAACCAGCAATGTAATAAAATGTCAAAGTTGATATGTTTTTACTGATATTAGAATATGTTTCAAAATGGTGTAACAATTTCAAGGGCTTATGTAATAGTAATTATTAAAGATGATGCTTTTTATCTGAAACATAAGGTTTATTAGTTTTCAAAATGCATAACACTGGTCTTATCATGCTAGCCCATTGAACAGACTAGAATTTGATCATAATTTTATGTTTGGAAGTAAATTCTAGGAATTATGTCAACATTTAAATGTGCAACAGCTTTAAAGTGGTTTGTTGTTATCTGGTAAAGATGCACTAGGGTTAGCATGTTTAATAATTTCTGAACCACTAAACCTATCAATACGTTAAAATAATTGGTGTAAAATGCAGTTTGTCGTCTTTTCATGGTCATCAGATATGACCCATTTGGACGTTCAGAGGCTCCGTAGTTACCATGGAAACACCGTCATCCTCTACAACATTGATTCACCAGTAAAACCCATGGAGTTGGATCAGTGACAGTGGATGGAGATGCTTGTTTTTAGATTCTGTTATTAATATCTTTGTTAAAAAGTCACTTATTTGATATAATAACCCTCAACTTTAAACTGAGCTTTAGTGAACATCTACATGACTTGCAAATTAAATATAGGAAAATACATGATTTTCACTGAAACAACACAAAATACAGAAGATAATATCATAATAAATGGTAGTAAATCGCTTGAAAAAAGTTAAATATAGAGAAAAATTAATCTGGAAAGTGCCACTATAGTAGCTTTGGGTCTTTATGGGTTAAACTAAAATCCCGGTCCATGGGAAGATACCCATCAACATGTATGTTGACATTGGACCATCAGACCAGACTGGACCTTAGATCAACAATAATCCTTGTAAACCTTTTCTTTTTATTTATCTTTTAACAGTTTAAGAAATTAGTGCATCTAATAAAAAGTATAACCTTGTACAACTGTTGATTCTGTTAGTTTTTCACTCATTGTTTTTAACTTTAAGAGTTCTTCACTGTTTCTTGAATAGTTGAAAACTTTTGCCCTTAATCACTAAAAAAGCAGACAATATGGAGCTAACTATACTATCAATAATAATAATAATAATAATAATGATACATGTATTTCTATCTAATTTTGGCGATGGGTTCATCAACATTCAATCTACTCTGCAGGGAGAGTCCGGTACTCCAGGAGCCTCTGGTATTCGGGGGATTGTGGGTATTCCAGTAAGTCCAATTTCCTTTTCTTCTTACGGTTTTTGTTTCAATAACATAGTCTGTAAAAGTCTGTTATCTCAGGCTGTACTTATATTCTAGGAAAGAGGACAGAGAGCACTGTGTAAATACAATTATGTATGAAGTTCAGTCATACATTTTACCCTTTTCTCACATTAAAAAGTTTGTGTGAAGAAGTCTTTTCTTAGGTTTTTTCCTGTACTTTTTTTTTAGGGGCTGCCAGGGAAGCAGGGAGTAGTCGGACCCCCTGGTGCAAAGGTAATTAGAACCATTTAATGAGGAATGCCCACATAGGATACACTTTTGTCTGCACTAATACGTTGTCATAGAGATAATATTTTTATACAGAGTGAATTGAAGTAAGAATTTGATAACTGACATGCTCACTGTTGTGACTTCAGGGCGACGCTGGTGACGTGGGAGCCATTGGACCAGTTGGACTTCCTGGAAAAACTGTGAGATTTTTCTCATTAATCTCTCATTATCTTTATTTGTTTATTTATTATTGTGTTAAAACTGGCAGAAGCCATATTACAGGCTCATGTGATTTGCACAGGGTGAGACTGGAGCTCCAGGGGAAGATGGAAAACCAGGAGATAAAGGAGCTACTGTGAGTTTACCTTTCATTTTGTGCATAGATTTCTGTGTGTTCTTTTCCATTTATTCTTAAATATGAGGGCTACTTTGTTATAGAGGATTAAGGTGCATTGTTATCACAAGATGATTAATCTGGACTTAAAATTCTAGGGTGAAACCGGAAAGCAGGGGCCAGTGGGGCCTGCAGGTCCTCCAGGAATCCAGGTAAAACATTATTATAGAAGGTCAGATTTTAATAGCACATGTTCACTCATGAATTACACTTTTGAAGAGGTCATTCATAGATCACTGGCATTAAAAAAGTCTAAACTTCATTAATAGAGAAGATGGATATAAAATCAAATCAGGGTTTACTAAGGCCCAAGAAATTCTCATATCTGGCGTATGGATTCTCAATTCACAAGACCAGCATGTCCCAAAATAAGACCAAAGCAAAACCAGCAGGTCCCACATCAAGGCCCACACCAGGACAAGTCCCAAGTCAAGACCAAATAAGTCCTGAATGAAGACAGAAGTCAAAACATGCAAGTCTCTCATCAAGACCAACAAGTCCCAAGACACAAGCCCACACTGTAAAGAAATGACTGTAGAATTAACAGCAAAAAGTTGTAAAATTGCAACATAAAAAAAAAAAAAACTGTATGTGAAAAAACAATGCAAAGTTGTTTATTTGAGAAGACTTTTGTGCTACTGATTAAATCAAATGTAGCAGTAGTTTTTACAGGAAGAGTATGTTAACAAAACCAGATTTGTATGTAGAAATTATGTATTTCTATTGTTTTGAGAAAATAAAAATGTAAATTGAAAAACAATGTGGTGCCGTTTAAATTGCAAGACCACAATGTTGAAATAACAGCCTGTTTGCATTCTTAAAAAAAATAAAAAGTAATAAAGAAGTAAACATTTAACAATTGAAGATTTTAAATATGTAAAATAAGGGGCGGCTGTGGTTCAGTTGGTAGAGCAGGTCGTCCAATGACCAAAGGGTTGGCAGTTTGAATCCTATCTCCAACTGTCCACACATCTAAGTGTCCTTGCAAAACTCTGAAGACACCGAACCCTAAATGGCTCCCATCAGGGCCTGGTGGCTTTATAAAATGCTGTGGGCACCATGCAGGTCTATGTAAGATGCAGTCCATTTACTGTTTACATTCAATGTTAAATATACATGTTTATAATGTTAAATCTACATGTTTCTCTGTAAATATGTTTATGGTTTGATGTGTTTTTTACAGTATTATTGTGGCAACCACAGCTGCAATTTTTTTTCCGTAAAAACAACAGGATTTTTTTTTTCAATGCAGAGCAGCACATCAAGGTCCAGGTCAAGACTAAACAAGTCCTGAATAAAGACACCAGACAATGCAAGCTGGCCCCACATTAAGTCCCATGTCAAGACTGCAAGTCCTGAGCCAAGACCAAGAAGTCCCCAATAATGACAAAAGGCAAAAACTAACAGCTGAACATTAAGACTCTAGACAAGTCCCAAGTCAAAACCAACATCTCCGAGTCCCAAACTTATTGTTAAAGTGATTGTGCGCTCTCAAATTCGATGCTATTTTTAATGCCGTAAGCAGTATTTAAAACCCTTATACATATTTTAAGTGGCTTATATACCTAATTATAACAGGACTGTTAGCCTCAACTTATACTGTTTTTAACATTTAGCTTTTTTAATTAACTGAGGCCGATCCTTTCAAATAAATCCTGATAATGGTGGGTATCTTGCTGCGTACCTGTAGGCAACAAACACACTTTCCTCTCATACTCACTGAAGGTAATGAGTTACTTTATGACTGATCAACAATACATCTGTGGTTAAGACAATTTATTATGCTGCTTTATTATGCTTTGTAAATAAAATGTGTTTTGTTTTTTTTTGGCTTGAATTATGACATTTTGGCTTGAAATATGAAGACATTAAAAGTCCAATGAAAACAAATCCAAGAAAAGGCACTAATGGTGAAATCCAAGCTGAGTTTAAAATATTTTATGATCTGGAAGTTGTGAGTGATTTCTGATATAACATGTATTTTCAGGGTGACAAAGGAGACAAAGGTAACACTGGTCAAAAGGGACTGAAGGGTCATACCGGACACAAAGGAGATCAGGTTAGAAATCAGAATCTATTCTTGCTTTACATATCTAAAGTCCAAAGTGTTGAAGTGTAGAAAACTATAGCACATAATCCTAATCTATTGTGGCTGTTCAGGGACCCATGGGACCGATGGGACCAAAAGGAAGTCTGGTAAGAACGACAACAATCTGCATTATAAACATAGCGCTAACAGCCTAGCAGCACTCTTACCATGTTCCTGTTTTGGACAGGGGGACACTGGTATGGCCGGAGATCCTGGAGTTAAAGGAGACCAGGTACGACACAGTGACTGACTGTCTTATATATGTTACAAATGAAGCAAAGCTACACATGCCACAGACTGTCATTGGTTTTAGAAGAAGTCATTGGGTGTTTGTGTGTTTCAGGGCCCTCCTGGTGTTACTGGACTCAAAGGAGAGGTAAAAATAAGTATCACTACCCCCTCTGTTTAAATGGTGCTGCCTAAGATGCTTTGCAGAGATTATCCTACAACTAAGAACTCGAGTACATTTTGTATAAGACCATAAAAAAAACAATATCACTGCAATGCACTTTCAAGCATATACAGTATTTATCATCTATTCTACATTCTCTGCTAAAGGTACCGACAGTAAGGTTTGCACATGTGGACATGCTGCTTATTTCAGATTTGTAATGATTGTTTTGCCTTAAGCGGGGAGAGAAAGGCTTAAGAGGAGCCACGGGAGCTGAAGGTAGACCAGGCCAGCCAGGCCACGAGGGGTTAGCTGGACCACAGGGCGCCCGAGGGCTGGAAGGAGAACCAGGTCTTCCTGGAGCACCAGGTCCCAGGGGACTACCTGTAAGTATCTCCACATGTACTGCAGCAGACATTTGTTGAACTCAAAAGTCAGAAAGCCGGAGGTATATGATGATATAACTGTGTAATCAATACAATATCGAACATGTTTCTGTGTTTCATCACATTATTGTGTCTACAGTGGCTAAAGCTGCATGATGCCATGATTTTGTAACCTTCTCCATTTTGTTATTCACAGGGTCCACAGGTAGCCGATGAGCAGCTTCGAGAAATATGTGCAGCTGTTGTTGAAGGTACGTTTATTAACTTAGAGCATGCACTCATTCAGTCTGTGACATCACCAATGATTGTATTTACATGGACGCCGTATGTGTAGTAATGATGCTACACTATTCTATAAGACTGTAACTGTTAGACTAGCCTAAAATTAATGAACAATGACCACTTCTTTGGTTTTGATGTTTGGTAACATAGTAATGGGCTGTGACTTTACCTGCTTCACTGTACATATTGGAAAACCAGGCATCATAAATATAAAAGCAGAATTTTGTTTTGGTTTGGGGTTTTGTTTGTTGTTTTTTCACACTGTGTAGTTAATCGATATTCCCCCATTTATAATATTTAGTTTCTTCTTCATTCCAAAAGCTAAACATTTTCTTTTCCATCACATTTTGTGTTTCTGTGATATTACATAACTTGGCTGAAGCCCCTTCATTTGGCAGAAGTCAGAAAATCCTGTGTACATGCATTAGTGTCAACGTTACTTTAATCTTGTTAATAATCTAGTTTCTCAAAAGAATAAAGTTGGATTAGGATGTTCTGTCTACACACAAACACAGTATCACAGTTCTTCAAAACCAGACACTCAAATCCATGTAAACAGAACCAGTGACAGTCCATCCCATCATAGATAAACATTAGGCTAACTGCTGTCCTGTTGGATTTTCTGTCTTTGCTAATCTAGAACAATTATCAGAATTCAAGAAAGAACTCCTGAAGAAGCCAGCACCCATTGGTGCCCCTGGTACCCCTGGACCAGCAGGCCCTCCCGGAGAGCCAGGACCAGCTGGACCGGCAGGAGCTGCAGGGCCAATGGGTCCTAAAGGCCCTCCAGGGTTCTTTGGCCTTCCAGGAGTACCGGGTAAAAAAGGTCAGTGTGGTGTTTAAAATGCACATAGTGTTACTTAGACCTGAGCTCCTACAGTTTAATCTCAGTGCTAGGAGGCAACATAGATGCTAAATTCTCTTTGGAGGACTCTTCAGTGGTTTTCAGATACTCAGTGTTTTAGCAGAATGTGATAAACATGTAATCCTACTGTGACAGCTTTGTGTTTTCATTTATTTTCCTGGAGAGCATCCAGAACTCATGCGGTGAATCTAGTAGCAAGAAATTAAATGAAGCCTTAAGAGCCTGGCAGTACGCCTCTGTCTTCCCACTGTCACAGCATGCTCAAAGAAGTTATGAGGAGGACTCTCAGAATGGAAGGGATTTAGCCAGGCATAAGATTATACAATCAGTGATCCACTAAACAAAGCTGAATCAGAATGGAGCCATTAAGTATGCTAATTCCACACCCATAGCTGTGAAAACACTGTGCCTCTGTTTCATCTCCACATTAATTTAAGAGCTCTCTATGTGCTGTTCTGTTCTGCAGGGGACGCTGGAGAAAAGGGAGATAAAGGAGACAAGGGAGAGGACGGCGTTGGAATTAAAGGAAGCCCAGGTGAACCAGGAGCTCCAGGTACGACTCGAAATATTTTCATTATCAGCATTAGAGTTAAAAATAAAATACATGCTTTAAATTTTTATTTTTTGCATAAGGAAATCAAAATGATGCTAAATGATGTTACTACGCCACTTTTAAAGAGAATGTAACCATTTTGCAGAAAAGGGAATATATGCAGACAAAGAGTTTGTATAGAGGAGTTAACCATATCCATACAATATAACTAGTTAACTAACTTTCCTTAAGTAAGTTATTGTGCTGTATTAAGTAGCTTTCTGGAAATAACTAAATACCTTTAGCAAAATGCTAAATTGGCTTCCCATAGCTACCCTTTACTTAAAAAAGTATTTTTTAGACACACTTTAAAAATGAGCTTGTACTGCATAACTAATATTAAACAGTATAAACTATATATAGGCTTATTTGCAAAACACTTAAAGGTAAACTTTTCTAAACTAAAAAGTATACTACAGTAAACTCACCTATAGTTCACAGTGCAATTTCATTAAAAACAAACCTTATATTAGTATGTTGATAGAAGAGGAATATTTACTAAAGTAACCCTGAGGAACATACTTGAACTTTATTAAATGAAATGAGTATTAAGTAGAATTTCTGTGAGGATTCTTACCTGTAGGGCTCGTGGAAAAGTAAAATTTGTAAATTACAAGTTATAAATCAAATAACTATTGTAAAGTAAGCTAACTAATTCCCTTCACAACTTAAATACACAGGTAGTTTCACTAGCAGAGTCTTAACTAGTCTTTTCAACAC
>JAPQRP010000003.1:23523393-23544474 GCA_037367295.1 Apogon hyalosoma
TGAGAGGGATTGCTCATATCTTCTATTCATATATATAAATAAAATACATGAATGACAGTTAATTTATTATTAGTAAGTTATTAGTAATAAGAACATTTGATGGGAACTGTGTAATTAATGTATCACATAGTACTACTCTTGATGACTAAGACATCATTTTATTGAAATTCACTGGTTCTTCTTTTTTATGTGAATATGTTTTCATTTCTTAAGTGACTAGATCTGAAGTTTGACTGTTACTCATAACTACAAGGTCTTATCTCTTAATTACAGTCTTTATAAAGTAATGTTCCTATTCATTTCTTTTGAGAACACACTCCTTCATAAACCTTCGAACTACACTCTTATGCTTTGTAGTTGAGTGGTGAACTCTCAGATGGGACAAACTTATTTATACATACACCTACACCATCACTTTATTCTAGACTAATACTACCTGTTCAAGCCAAAAATGAATACCCTCTGGAAAATACAAACAAATGGAATCCTGCAGAAAATGAAATAAACCCTGGTGGTTTTATACGTGGCTAAATAAATGTGTGTATATTCCTTTTTTACCCATTTTGAAGTGGGTTTAATCATGTTTACTGTGGTTTCTTTGTCTAGGTGCTGCAGGTGCTCCTGGTATTGGCAAAGATGGCAAAGATGGAGAGCGTGGTGAGACGGGAACCCCTGGATCTCCAGGCCCATCTGGTCCAAGGGGTCCATCAGGGCCCCCTGGACTTTGCGACCCTTCAACCTGTATAGGCAGAATTCCACCTCTCTATATGGTCAGCGGCAAGAAGTCTGCCAGCTACAAAAATCCATGAGACACTGCAGATCTCACCATCCAGTGACCATGTCTAAGGGTTTCTCACAAGTCCAGATGCTTTAGTCTTGTCTCCACTGGAGCCGTGGATCTCAAAGACGCAAAGGGAAACAGAGACAAGGCACAATTGTAGAATACTGTAAAGACAATTTAACTGTATGTGATTTTAGTAAGAGCTTATCTGATGGTGTGTACTCAAAGATAGCTGCTACTGATGCCAAAGTGATTTACCCAGCTGACGACAGGTCTGCAGCCCAAACCCTCCTCACCCCTGACCTTTGATGCTGTTCTATCAGCAAAACAAACGAACAACCTCACCAATATTCGAAAGGTACATCTTTCTAAATCCCTGTTGCATGTACTTTATTCCCTGAATAAGCTCATTGAAAAGTATCCTTCAGCCTCTTCTCTAATGCTGTTGCTCCAAATAAAGCCTTCTGTCCAACAAAACAGTAAACCTGGTCCCATAACGTCTCGACTGCATTGATGAGCCAATTAGTAAACTATAGAGGGAAGTCACCCCAAGTGTTTACTTCCAAAACAAAACATGTTCATACTATTATAGTCACACTTCTGTTCAGCTGCAGACCAGAGCTGACGTCTCCAGCAACATGTCTTTTACATTTCCAGAATGTTTGCCTGATTGTTTCAAACTAATGTTCTTTTTCAATCTATGTAATAAAGTGATGTGTTTTGGAAGTGTTTACTTACGCTGTAATTTAGACAACAAAAAACAAAACGTGGAAAGCTAACTTATCCTTTAATATGTGCTCACTAAATTATCCAGGTGGGTAGGTGGAAAAAAAAACACAACTGAAACTAGAAACTAGCGCCTGGAAACATACAAGATATACAGCGGAGACAAATAAAGGATTTACTGAATCTTTTTGGACGAGGGTGAATTTCCTTAGAGTTCAGCTAAAAATGTAAAAATACAAAATGGTAGACCAGGTCACTCTTGGGGTTTTGAAGGGAGAAATGGTTCAGTTCCATGAATAAATGTCTGTGTAGGTTCTCATTTGCCCAGGTCATTGTTCTTGGTAGTTCTTCTTGGTTCAACTGGACTGGTTTAGCTCTTCTGAAAACGTTTCGTCTCTCATCCAAGAGACTTCTTCAGTTCTAATAACTCATGGGGGAAACTGGACTTATAAACCTGCAGGGGGAGTGGTCTGTGTGGGTGGTACTCCCAACTTACGTGTTAGGGTCGTAAAGGGGATGAGTCCCTGGGGGTAGGGATATTGTTGGACAGATATTGTGATACAGATGTCCATAAAATGTTTCAGTATTTTTAATTGAAAGAAATTTGGTAAAATTTGTTCCTGTGCCAAAGGTGTCTGTTTATATTTTCCACACTTTGTAAACAAACAACATATATTTAAGTGTAATATATATATAAATAACACATTTTTTAAAGTAAATTTTGAGTGAAAAATATAAACTAAAAAATGCCCTCTTTCATTGATAAAAATAAAATGGTCATTAATTTAATAAATGAACCTTTCATCAACCAAAAAATATTACTTAGCTACTCGAATAAACTCATTTTGAATAATATAAAACAGAAATGTTCTTAAAATGTTTCCAAAGCTTAGACAAGATGATTGACAATAAAACTATTATATGACTGTATTGTGTTTTATATTTCAGCATTAATTTTCATTTTATAATTTTTATTTTTTTATTATTATTATATTATTATTAATTCTCATTTATTTTGTATTTGGTACATGATGACTTATTTAATGTGTTTTCCTAAAAAATGTCAAGTAGCTCCTAGGCTTCTTTCACGTACCCCTGACTTAATGCAATGTATCACAAATGCATGTGGGGTGTCCTAAAACACTGGAGTTAATTCTGAGACATTCACAAAGAGGCCAAGCCCAGGTTTGATCTTGAGTTCTACAGGACTAGTGTTCACTGAATAATGACAGTTTCACTCTGTGTTCACAGTCGGAGCTGTAGCAGTTGCTACTAAAATCTATTAGACATATTACCACTCAAAGCTGTGTCGATGGCAGTGAGTCACATTATTACTTTCCAGGTTAAAGAGAATCAAAGAACACGCACATTGAAAAAAGTAATTTAGTGAAATTCCACAGCCACTTGACTGTAAAACTGTATTAAAAATAAGGTCTGTGAGTCATTATGGATATAGTCTGGATTCAGGAAGGCATTTCACTGTTGCCTGGTTACAAAGGAGTGTCAACATCATCCTCCATTCTGTCTGCACAGCACAAATACATTCACAGATCAAATATAACCTTTAGCGAGCAGCAGCCGAGCCAAGGACATCCCTTTGATTTAATAGATCGTATCGTGGCTTAGAGCCAATGGGTTTAAATTTGTGGGCACAATTGAAGAAAACTGCTAAAGGTTCATAAAATTTGATTTGTGGTTCATTTGCATATTCAGAGGTTAAACACAAAGCAAAAGGACAGATTATACCTTCAATGGACACTTTCTAAATCAGTTGTGACAGTGTGAAAAAGTACTGTATGACAATAGGTAACTGAAAAACAAAACAAAGCCTGTTTTATAAAATGAATCTGTTCCAGTCTTTATTATACAGTACAGTACATGTGTCTTTCCAATACTTACAATATGCTACTAATTTAAAATATCTTAGCACCAATTTATCAGAAAAAAAGGGAAAACACGGTTATAAATTTAAAGCATTAAAACACATTGTAATTGATTCAATTTATGAATAATTTAGCAGTATAACTTAAAAAGATCAAAAATTCAATCAGCAAAAATAGCTAATTTGAGTTAATAAATGTATAATATTACAAGATTTGAATCTGAAGGTGAAACAACAACCAAACCCTGGTCCTGTAACACATGTAGACTGTGGACGACTGTAAAAAGCACGTACAAAACCAGAAACAAAAACACTGATATTATGTTATAATTCCATAGCAATCCACTGACATAAGCAGCCTGTACATATTCTGATTGTCCGTCTGTGAAAACAGGTCATTCACACATTTAGAACCAAATAACTGTCAATGTTTTCTTTATTAAGGTTATGGCTACTCTGTCATTTATGCTAACATGAAACGCATGTTGTACGGCGGAGACAGAGCTGCTCTAGAAGCATTTCAATCTAAATTGTTGAGTTTTTAAATGAAGAGACATTTTCGCTGAGGTTGAGTTTGGCCGGCTGAAACTAGCTGGTTGGTTAAAATAAATAACCAGTTAATTTTAAACTAGCAGCCATTTTGAGGTACAGCTAGCTAATTAGCTATCCAACCATCCACATCTTAATTTAACACAAAAAATACGTTTTTCATCACTTCATTTTACTCCTATTACTACAAATTTCTGTTGAACAAAACAACCAAAAGAGAGAGACGCCATAGATTCACTGAGCCGACTCAGTAATGCAGCCATTACACAACAAAGAGGTGAAGTCCTGCCCTTTCTGGTTGTGTCCTATGGGACCTTATTTTGGAAGACATTTGTATTCTAGTCAATTCCAAATGCCAGGCATGAATCACGCCATCGGCCTGTAAAAACACATAAATATTGCTACTGCACACACCTGAAAGTCACTGAAAATATTTCTGCAGCGTCAACACGATCAAACTTATGGTGATTTTCATCTGTCTTAAAACGTTTTCATGTAACTCTGCTGAGGTAACAATCATTTTGGCGTTGGTGACAAATGAGACTGAATACGCAGTCCATGAAGCATTTCACACACATTACTTTGCGGTTTTTGCCACCTAATTCGACTTTTGTTACACGAAAAACGGTCTTTTAAATTCACAAACGTCGTATATGTAATTGAGAGCATGTTACAAACGGGGTCAAAAAATTATCATAGACTGCCATTCGTGTTTCTTTTTAAAATTAGATCCCTCTCTCTTAACCAAAAAATATGCTAGTAAAACAAGTTAACATTAGCTGCTATAACCTACTGGTCATCCCCGAGGGGCATGAAATTAAAGCTAGTAAGTGTCTTACATAGTTCACCATGACACATGTTTATCAGTAGCTCCTTTTACACGGCATTTGTTACAAGAATATTTCGCCTTTATTCCGCAATGACATCTGTGTAAACAAAATGGTGGATCATTTGGTCCCACCTTTAATGTGGCTCTGTAACACTTCTGGAGGTAGTAACAGAGCCGTGATAAAGGCGGAATCATGATTCTATGAACACTATGTAAAAGGAACACCTTTCGTTCCGCAACCAAGGTGTGATGTTTTGATGACGGCAAGGGAGGGAGGGGTTTAAAATGAGCGCAGGCCGTGTACAGTAAACAAACATATCAACACGACCAGAAAGATGTCGACTGTGGAGACGGTGAGATCCGCGAGCTGTTGTCGCTTCAGGTCGAGGACTCTATCCATGCTAACTTTTGTGGAACGGTGAAAGACGGGCCGACTCTGGCCGTGTGCTCGGGATATTTCCGACACGGAAGTTACACGTCACACTATACGCTGCACTGTTTCTCCGCCCCTTTTGATTCCAGAACGCAGGTCCGCTGTGTAAAAGTCCAGCCTGTCTCACCTCTGTTACTCCTTTGGCTTGGCTGTGAAACTCAGTCAATGGTGGAAAAAAAAAAAAAAGGTGGGATCACCATCTCACCTATTTCCAGGATCTCTGTGTAAAAGTGGCTAGTAAGTTTCCGTTAGCATTAGCATTAGCTCAACCATCACCCTTCACATCACTTGGGCAAATACAGCTACAATACAGGACTAAACCCAACTTGCCACTTCAAGAAGGTCATCATCAAACCCCAAAACCGATGGCTGACATCACCAAACAGCCTTGGAGACAATTGTGCTAACCTAGTTGAGATATAGAATTTCATTATTTAAAGGTGTTTTATTTTTCATGTCAAAGAGTCGCTTATTTTAACTCAACAAATCAGATTACTTATGCCTGTAGAGCAGCAGAGTACTCAGTCCACGGTATTAACATATTGAAACCAATTTGTGTCTGTGCCACAACTTCACATTCCCCTTAAATTGCCTTTAGTTAACCTGAGAAAGTGACATACATTACTATATGCAGGTGACATGGTACATAAGGTCTCAATATTATGACTGTATTCACCATTAACAGTATTTCCTGAAAAAGTGCTCCCCCGCCTCCCCTTTGTTCTATTGATGTGTTTCTTAGTTTTTGAAAGGAAGATAAATGTGATATCTATTGTGGAAACTATTTAATAGGTTCTAGATGACCAGCACATATGAGTCTGGGGAGAGGTCTAATTGGTCCATGAGGGACATAAGGCAAAACATCGTTCAAATGGTTAACACAATGGTCTGATCATCAGGATGCAGGGAAGCAACTTTCCAATTTTAGGTTCCAGGGGACAAATAAAGAAAAGCGATGTGTTTTCAAAGCAGGGCTGAGCTGCCCGGGCCCGAGTCGGCACTTAATAAGCCTCACCGAACAGAAAGGAAGTGACACATATAAAGAAACAAGCAGCTTTTCAAGAAAGGTGAACAAAGGCTGCAATTATACCACCTCCTCAAAGCTGTTTACTGCTCAAGTCTATGCATAGCTCGTAGAGAGAGTGGCCAGAGCACTTCATTAAACAAGAAAGTACAAATCTACCACTGACATTTCTTCATCCTCGACATGCATGTTTTAGACCTGGGTTTAATAAGCATTTTGTGGGTGGAACAAATCATTACAAGGCATATCTGAACATATTACTAAATAGAGGGAGGTCATTGTACAATATGAAAATCATTAGATTTTCATGTTGTACAATGTCCAGCTTTGAATAACGCAAATTCGAGTGAGTATTAATAATATGTATTAGGTTAATTATGCAATCTTTTAACAATAAACTGAATCTTGGAATGTAATGCCTTAAAGGTACAATATGTAACATTTACTCATGTTGAAAGTGTGTGTTGTTGACATTAGCCAAACTTTAATATAGCAGTTGCACTGTACACTGGACAGTACAATGTAACCACTGTAGAGGAGCACAAGAGCGGCATTAGCCATGTCTGTAGACAAAGTTTTATATGCATTTTGTATCTAAAGGGTTTATGGGAAAGGGCTAAAAAAAACCAAAACAACTATGTACGTTAGTGTGAACCTAAGTATTTCTTTCCTTCATTTCAACAGAATGCTGTACTTTATTGTGCTATTACAATCATATGTAATGTAGGCTATAGCAGTACCATTAGATGACACTACGGAAACATGTCTAAATCACATTGTGGTTTTTGTGATGTTTTGCTTCAAAGTCACTCAACAATTTTATGGAAATACAGCTATTAAGGTACTTAAGAACCACACAAAAACTAAAGCGTAGAGTCCTCTACATAGATAATCTGTGTACTAACTGTTATGATGAAATGCAGCTGAGAAAGTCAAAGGAAGTGTTGAATTTCTAGATACGTTTACACACTGGGAATAAAAATATCAATTACTTTCGATACATTTCTTCATCTGTTACACATTGTACCTTTAAATCTATACCAACACTAGGAACTAATTGCCAAGATTCAAGCTTTTCCTGCTGGTACCAGCTTCAGAGCCAGAAGTGAACAAATTTTCTCTTTTGTCACTTTACACATGAACTTATTAACAGTCTTCCTACACAAAGTCACTATCGGTATTTTAGACTATTCCTCAAACTGTCGTCCTCTATCCTATCAATGGCATTGATAATTCCCTTGGCCGAATAGCTACCAATAGATTGGTAGGAGAAAGCCGATGACAGATGACTTGAACTGGCAGGAACTGATACTGCTGACTAAACGCATTCCGCAATGTAGTACAGTGTTGGCTGTGAAGGATAATTGATGCAAAAGGGTGTGAGGATGAGAAAAAAAATTGGTGCTGATAAATTCCCGCAAGAGAGGCCCCGGCTGAATTTTTGAGATAATTACTGATGAAACGATACAATATCAGACTCCCGGATCTTCACGGAAATGCATCATCCTTTTATCTCCCTATATATTTTACAGGAAGCATGCAAGTAAGGAAAAAAAAAAGGTTTAGCTGCCCTCTCTTAACCCCATATTAAATTTAAAAATGTCCCCCATCCATCCCAAGCTTCCATAAACAAAGAAAACAAAGAATCTGACCGGCAGCATGTATTGCTTCAGCCCTCCACTCTGAGGTTTATCTTGAAAAAGAAAAGTTCTTGATTCATACTGACGCGACCAAGTTCATAAATACAGCTGGACTTCAAGCTCCGTGTGTCTCTTGTGTTTTTGTTTGTTTTTTAAGTCCCCTTGACATTCTTGGTGTGGGGTCTTTGGGCCAGGCTGGCGTAGTAGGCACACTGAGTGGGGTCACATTGACCCGGAGGCCCTGGAGGACCGGGCTGTCCATGGGGACCGGGGTTTCCTGGTTCTCCCTGGGCTCCAGCTTGTCCTGGGCTACCGTCTTTACCGTAACCTGGCATTCCAGCAGGACCTGAGAAGGAAGGCAGAGTGATTTAGATACAACGCTCCAGATGAGCCAGTGAGGATGCAGACTGTGACTGGGTGTTACCTATAGGACCAGGAGGACCCTGCTCTCCTCTGTCACCAACACCAGGTTCTCCTTTGTCTCCCTTTGCTCCTTTTTCACCTAGAAAAAAACAGAAATGAACATCATATGTACTCATCTTCAACATGTTTGGAACAGAAGTACATGATTTAATCAGTCATAAATGCTGTCTGGAGTGATTAAATAAAAGTTAAAGAGGAACTTCAATGATTTTAGGTTGAGATCAGTTCATATCTATAGTTCTGTGTTTCACTTTAGTTACCTAAACCAGTGCTGCAGTGTGCTGGTGTACCATGAGGCATGTCCTGATACAAGAGGATCTTATGACAGCTTTATATTGCAATTTATTATTTCATAATCTAACGTTAATGTTACTTGTGTTTAACTTTACTGTGCTTTGAAGGGTTGATTTTATTCCTATGTCTTTATCAGTCATATCTGCACCATCTAAACCCCGGTATATTTATGTTTTAATTACAACTGGAGCACAAAACTCTTTCCAACACCATACATTTCTTCACAAGTCTAGTGTTAAAAATTGATTTTACTCCCAGAGTGCATTTATCTTTCAAATCAACAAAACGTTCCTCTCCTTACACCAAAACGGACTGAGATCCACCCACAATAGTCTCCAAATCCTGTGGGAAATGGTGAAAAATCCATGTTCTCAGCACAAAGTGAAGGCTGTTAAATTGTGGGCATTTTCTCAGATGTGCAGAGTAAGAAAATACACTGGAAATTTAGGAACCAACACTGGTTGTGTGACTGATCCTAGAGACTTCTATAGCAACTATCAGAGATTAATGCCTAATCTAAAATAATCTTTCTGCCTTTGGACTAAGATTTTAGTGCACCCTGGAGGACCCCGGATCTACTATGTTATTAAAACCTAAATCTGACCTGTTTTAATATTCTGAAAGCCTTTTAAACACACATCAAACAACCCTTAGATGTATTTTTTTTCTCTTATCAGTATAGATGATACCATGAAAGCTTTAACTGCCACTAAAAGTTCACAGATAATACAGGAAGGGATTTCAAAGGCAAAGTTGTCTTGGAGATGTCAAGCTGGGCAGATTACTGTTTGACACTTTCGTAGTTCCAGAGTTAATGCAAATGTAAGGATTTATGAGTTTAAGGCACAGTAACACTACAGAAAAAGTGAATGAGAAGACTCATACAACCAATAACATTACTGTGTCCTACCTTTAGGGCCCATGGGTCCCCTGGGTCCTTCGCCTCCATTCTGTCCGGGTATACCAGGCTCACCAGGGGGGCCGTGTCTTCCAGGGCTGCCGTCCTTACCTGGAGGGCCAGGAGGTCCAGGACGGCCCGCTGTACTCTTGACATGGGCTGGTTGGATCTGAGCCATGATGTAAGCCAGTTTGGCTGGAGAACAGACACATACAGTTAAATGTGTATCATAAAGTTCTCCCAAATGAAGCTACGATCTCAGCAGCATCTGCAGACAAGGTTTTACCAAGAGAAGAATTGGCATCTCACCATCTAATTGTTTTGACAGCTCTTCCTGGATGAGCCGTCGCATCTGCTCCAGTGATACAGACTCTCCCTGAGATAAGACATCAGTGGTTATTTCAGTTCCAAACTAAATCAGATTCAACTGCTACAACATTACCTTACTTGATAATAATAATAATAATAATAATAATAATAATAATAATAATGATGGATTAGATTTATATAGCGCTTTTCTATTAACGCATACTCAAAGCGCGTACAGTGGATACTTTACACAGATGTTTTTCACTCCAACTGAAAGCATTCTGATTTGAGTTTCAACTTAATGTTCGACATGGATGCTAAATATGGAACTGCGTGCTTAAGGTCGGTTCAGACTGAAAACTCATGATGAGATAAGCTGAAAAGTTGGAACTACTTGTAAAGTGCTGGTGTGCAGCATTCTGAAAACTTGCCACTTCACATCAATGCAACTAGACAAGATGGTGTATCGCTTCCATAAAAATAACTCTAGTTCTACGCTCTTAGAATTTCATGCTTTTTATTATAATTTGTGCTGTAAAATACAAATGAGCATTATGCAATGAGCGACTAAGAACTGTTGTTCCAGTATTGGTGTAAAAGTGTACTGCAGGCAGTGTTCTATGTTCTCTTCATTATGACTCACCCTTGGGCCTGGGAGACCAGGATTTCCAGAAGGTCCTTGTGGTCCAGGAGGTCCAATTTCTCCTTGAGGTCCTGACATACCCATCATTCCTGTGTGGCCCTTTCTGCCCGGGGGTCCAGGGTTTCCAGGCATGCCGGGGTCTCCTGCATGTCCTTTATCTCCCTTTGTACCTGGATCACCCTACGTTGGATGACAAACTTTGACTTTAATCCTTGCAGGACCTTCAACCTTAGCATGATAGATTACGGAACACTGAAGGAAGCTGTTACAAAAGTTGAGTAAGTCAGTAGTATGTGCTCACCTTATCTCCTTTAATACCGCGATCTCCAACTCTGCCTGGCATGCCCCAAAAAAAAAAAAAAAAAAAAAAAAAAAGATGGAGGAAAGTGAGAAAGACCACCACTCCACTTTAGTTAAGGCCATTTATCCTAGAGGTCTCATAAAAAGCTTACCTGTTTACCCTCTGGGCCAATTGGACCAGGTGGACCCTGGAATCCAAGGTAGAAATTAACATTAGTCAAAGCTAAAATAGAAATATCTGAAAATATCACTATGGTTTTAAAAATAGACAAGAGCCTGGATTTTTGAAATGGTAAATCTGAGTTTGGGCAAATTAAAAAAGGTGTCCTGCAAGGCTTAATCCTGGGAACAATGCATTTCACTCTTTATCTAAATGATATTGTTTCTTCAGAAATATATACATTTATGAAAATTACACCATGCATTTAGCTGCACTGTTCTGCCATTTTACAAGCTGCACCGAGATGTAACAATCAAACTAGTTCTTACTGTAAATCAAACTAAAGTCATATTCATGTTTTTCCTCTAGGGCAATTAAGATTTTTTATTTCAATATATTTTACTCCTAGGGTATTCTTTTTATATGTAAATTAGTTATGTGTAATTATTTATTTTACTTTATTCTTAGGTCCGTAATTATTTCATAAATATCATAATCTTATTCAAATGTGAAAAGAGTCACAGTACAAGTATCTTATCAAGTATCTTGGAATCAATGAGAGTGATGTAACAAAGAGCAAATTAAGCATGAAAATGTGTTTTTCACAGGACAAAATAACCCACTAAAGTTCCTCTGCACTGTGGAATGAAGCTTATTGAATCGACTTATTTTACTTTTTGTTTTCTCTCATTTATTTGGCTATTTTTTTGATAGTTTTAATTACTCTTAGCGGTTGAAATGTTCTACTGAACTGCCTTTGGTGGGTTTTATTACATTGTTCGCAGTTCTTACATATTATAATTACTTTTTTAAGTCTTTAGGTTTTATGTTTACTGAATTACCTTTTTTATCGCCATTGTTTCCTGATGTTTCTTGGTGACATTCTAAACAAGGACTCTGCCTTAGCATATTGTATAACTAACTACAGGCTGAATGAACAAATAAAGTATTTTAAAGCAGCTTCGGGAGAGCATCTTGGGTATTCTTACCAGACACTAAAACTAATGCTCTTAAAGGTTTTCAGACATGCTCTTTAAATTCACGGCATCGGTTACTTCACTAACACTAATTCATCCACTTCAATAGTCTCGGTGCAGGTGCTGTGAGGGGAATTTGCCTGAGATTCCAAAATGGAAATGTTAGCTTGGTGAGCTGCAAATAATGGTTTAATCAAAACACATTAAAATCAAGCACTTACTGCCGGGCCTTTGGGTCCACTAAAGCCTGGTAATCCTGGACTGCCGGCCTCTCCCTTGTTTCCCATAAGACCCTGTCCAACAGCAGAGAGACATGGCTTGTTCATCACATGGCTCGCACGTGGTGGAGTGTACTTGTATTCTAAAAGCCCCGCTCATTACTTAGGATTCAGCAAGATTAACATTTAGCTGGATTTCTTTTTGACGTGCAGCATTTTCCTGGATAAAAACCTCATAAATGAATCTTGTAGTGTGACATGCCAGCTTTAACAGATTAAAACCCGTATTTATGAACCACACAAGTTGGTGCAGGAGTGATCTTATATTTGTGTTTTATCTAGTTCAGTTCTGTGCTTTATATTCTAAAAACATCTTCTCCACCTCCATGATAACACTTTGTCCATATGTTATTCTACTTCTAAGTTCCTTGACTCTGTGTTAAAATCATTCTCTATCTCCTTTTCTAATCCCTGTGCATGTGGTTGGTGCCTGTCAGGCTGTTTCTGATGACCTGCTCCCTCTGCTGACTGATATCATCTCCTCTCTGATAACTGGCTCTGGACTGTCTGCCCTCCAGTTACCAACAGCACCTCCTCCTCCTCCATCTTCAGCCTCCAGACCAGTGTGCAGAACCTATTTCTCTCCAGCATGGATCACACCAATATATATTCCACTATCTTTTTCTACTAGACAGCTATTTGGAACTTGTTATTTCACCTGCAATTTATTTATTTATTTTTCAGTCATGGAGGCCCCTGTGTCGTTATCCACCATATTTAATAAATCTATGAGCTGATAATGAACATCTCCTTGTCTGTGTTCACTGAAGGAGCTTTGTTACCGTTGCAGAGGCTTTTCTACAGCTGGTAAACTGCTAGTCTCATATTTTATAATCATTTCATTTGGAATAATGAATTACAAATACACACAAACTGCATATCTTATATGATGCCTGTCTGAAAGAGTAGATTTAAGTGTAGAAAAACCTGCATCATAGATGTGTGAATGAGGTCTCAAACTGTATTTACAAGAGACAATTTCAGAATCAGAACACTTTATTAATCCCGGGTGGAAATTTTAGAAACTTGATGGTAAAATAGTAAAGGGTCGGTACTTATATAGCACTTTTCCACACTTTTATGGCACCCAAAGCGCTTTACAAAGCCTCACATTCACCCATTCACGCACACACTCATACACCAGTGGGCGGTTGATGGTAAAGCAGCTTGTATCAACTTGTTAACTGGAAGTCTCTGTCTTTACTCTGGAGTGCACTGACAGGATTCTGTTGTAGATACTGTATTTATGTGTTCAAACCATTGTGTCTTGATCTGTTTCCTTCTTTTATCTAAATTGACGACCCGTGTAATGGTATAATTGTCAGTTTGCGTCAAAGCTGTCTCCTCCCTCACATTGCTTCACCTCATTGGCCACAGACATTTTCACCTGGGACTCCCAGCTGCTGTCCTCTCCCTCACTTTGCCTCATCTCAGGTATACCTGTGGCTAACAGGTGTGGCTTATCAGCTGATCAGCATCTAAGCGGCTCTGGCTCTGCTACTCTTTTCCAGATTCTCACTTCTTGCTTGATATCTGTTTTCCTGGTTCTAACCCCATCTGATTCTGACAGCGCCTCCTCATCTCTTTCCCAGAAACCCAACCAGCCTTCTGTCTGTAGGACTAAGAGATTTGCTTTCGGTTTCCCCGAGTTCTGTTCCCCGCCTGAGTATCTGTCTGTGTCGGAATCCGTTTCCACTCCGCGTTCCTGTCTGTGTCAGAGTCCTGTATCAGAATCTGTAAGTTGAACTCATAATAAAGAACATTTCTGACTTTTACCCGAGCGTGTTGCATATGGGTTCTCCATCCTGTCCACCATCCGTTACAGTAAAATCTTTGCTAATTACATTTACAGAGGAAAAAGTAAGACTGTGCGTCCGGTCCAGGTCATTCTAAACACTGACAAAAAGCTGAGTTTAATTTCGATCCCTGAACTACATTTTGTCTCATGTACTTTCCACTGTCGACCTTAATTTGTGATATTTTTGTTGTCCTATGAATTTTGTATTCAGTGGATGATCTTCTTGGCTAGTTCCTCCAGAAAGTATGATGGTAAAGTTCATACTCAAGGGATTTCTTACAAAAATTAATAAAAGTTGGATTTAAAAAAAAAAAATCAAGATCAAAAATCAAATCTTGGATGGGTGTTTTGTAGTTGAAATGTGCAATTGCAACTGTTGAACTGCATGTCACATCAATTTCAAGATAAATACCCTGTTTTGTTGGGATGTGGGACATGATTGGGTATCTCTACACCACTATATTTACAGGGTTGACATAACTGAGAAGATCTTGTCAGTTTTGCAACAAAAGTGACATACATTTCTGAATCTTAGTCACAACAACAACAACGGTCATCCATCCATAAAGGTTTCTTCATATCGTGTCAAAATAATAAAAGAATCCATCTCTGACTTCTTGTAAATACAGACAAGGTCATGTTGTAGACAGTATGTTTGTGTTAAAGAGGCACTAAGCTGACACTTCATACACTTTTTGTACATTGTTTCAGTTGTCAAATTGTGTGAAAATGGTACCACCATCTGACTGAAGACTTATTTTTCTTTTTTTTTTTTTGAAGGCTTTCTCCTTCATTTATACAGACTTTGTGATCTTTGCCGAATTGCTGTATTATGACACCAACATATTGTGATAGCATCAGGACTTAGTCTACAACCAAACCAGTACTTGACCCATAAAGACCCAGTGCTACTTTTGTGTCAGTTCCCAAAGGAAATGTTCTTTATATTTAAATTTTTTAAGAGCTGTATCACCATTTATTATAATATTATCCTCTGTATTTTGCATTTTATCAGTATAAATCATGTATTTTCCTAGATTTAATTTATGGATCATGTAGATGTTCATAAAAGCTCAGATTAAAGGTGAGGGTAATTGTATCAAAAACAGAGAAAACTGAAGAAAAAGTGACTTTTTCAACAAAAATATCAATGACTGAACATAAAAACAAGTGTCTCCATCCACTGTCATTGATCCAACTCCATGGGTTTTACTGGTGAATTAATGCTGATTAAGATCACACTACAGAGCTTCTACATGTCCAAATGGGTCATATCTGATGACCATGAAAAGATGAAAAACTGCATTTTACGCAAATTATTTACATGGATTGATAGGATTAGTGGATCAACAGGGATTAAACAGTTTACATCAATAGATGCTCTTGGTTGGGGATGAAAGTTTGGGTCTTTATGGATTAAATCAATTCCTTAAAACCTCATGTCAGTCTTATACATGCTCCTGTTCTGAAATGTACTAGGCTGTGGTTCTACAGCTGCATGCAGCGACAGAATAAATTGGGAGTTTTGTCAGGGAGGCGAGGCAGACATCCAAACCTGTGTTGCTTTTTTGTCTTATTTAAAAATGAACCGCGCTGCCCTCTGTAACCGTACATGACCTTGCTTGCATCCTGCATCCTCAGATGAATCAGGCCTGTTGTCACCGGGGAAGCTGTTGATGTATTTGTTTATGCTTATGAAATTCACACCTCTGTGCATCACACAGGCCTGGGCCTCCGGGGAACGCTCCACTCCAACCTCTCCTCTGCGCTCTGATGTTACTTGGTGATGCATTTTCTCCTCAACACAACAACCTGGTCAACTCCTTTCCACTGAAATTCACCCAGGGGAAAGTGATGTTCTGTCCCCGATCAGGACAGCTATTTCTGCGCTCTTCCATCATAAACTGACAGCTCATCTCTTCTAAAAACTGTTTACATCCTCCTCTCGCCTTCACTTATATCTTCCATACAGTACAGAACTGGCTAACTGTGAGAATTCTACTTTTTCCACCTTCCTATTGACTCTGCAGAAACGATTGTTCTGTGAAATAATACAATCTTTTTCTCAGAATTTTTTCATTTTTTGACAGTACTGTCAGTCATCGTCAGCCTGTTATACTTCTACTGAAAGCAAGACAGAACAGCAAATTAAGTTCAAAGATGTACTACTTTTCTAAAATTATTCATTCATCATTCTCCCTCTCTCTCTCTCCCCTTTTCTTCTCTATGCCTTTGTCTTTCCCTTTCTCTTGTATATATTCTTGTCGACTTTTTTCACTGACAGTATCAGCTCGACTCGACTTAACACAGCCTTTTTTTGTGTTTCCATTACATGAGAGCTGGTAGCATCAGATAATATCAGGTCCTACTTTTAGACCAGGGATGTCAAACTCATTTTAGTTCTTTATGTCACCTACAGACCAATTTGATCTCAAGTGTGCTGGACCAGTACAATAATAGCATAATAACCTATAAATGATGTTAACTACAAACATTTTTCTATGTTTTAGAGTGAAAAAAGTCTAATTACAATATGAAAATGTTTACATCTACAAACTATCCTTTACAACAATGTGAATAACCTGAACAACCTGAAATTTCTTAACTCTTTACAGCAGGTCTGTCCAAATCCAGTCCTCAAGGGCCGGTATCCTGCATGTTTTTGGTATTTCCCTCTTCCATCACACCTGGAAGCCAGTGCATCATTATCAGGCTTCTGCAGAGCTTGAAGATGAGCAGATCATTAATTGAATCTGGTGTCCCGGAAGAGGGAAATATCTAAAACATGCAGGATACCGGCTCTCGAGGACTGGGTTTGGACACCCCTGCTTTACAGGGCACTCATAGAAATAATCTAAAATTCAAAATGTCAACCTTAGTGTGTTATTGGAGGACTTAACAAGCTTATTTTGTAAAATTTTTCAAATTTTTTTTATACTTATGTAGAAAATCAAGGTCAGGGAAGTTACCATATTTGGTTCCTTTCCCGTAAGTGGCCAAAAAAAAAAAAAAAATCCAAGAAGTACATATTAAAAAAATAAGAGAAAAACACATGTAAGGTGGTAGGAACATGTATTTTAGAACATTAGACCAACATAAGTGCAGATCCAGACCCCTGTCCACATCCACATGATCCCTTTGAACATCATTCCTTACATTAGTACCATTACTTCATGGTACCTAACAAAGCAGGTCCACTCACTGTTCATGCACCTCAGGACCTTACAGACCCTGTAGACCACGTTGGACCTGAGATTATTCACTCACTGTAACTGTTGCTGTCACTGTCTTGTAATGTATGTGGAAATTACCAAAAATAGTCACTTGCCGGATAAAAGGTTAAGAAAAATAAGTGCAATTTTAACAATATTATGCCTCAGTTTAACTTTTACACATGTGCATTACAACTTACAGATCACAGTGGATCTACAGACACTAAACAAGCCAACTCAGTAGAGATCCCACTGAACTATACGTGGCCCCTGAACTAAAATGAGTTTGACACCACTGGTCTACTGTATATTTACCGCTTTGTCTCATCTTTGTCATGTTGCACAAAAAAACACGCACGTTTTCTAAGTGTTGATGTAGATTTAACTCACAGGGGATCCCGGGAGACCTGGTTTTCCTGATGGTCCTGGTTCACCTGGTTTGCCCTGAGAAGAAAGAAAGAAAAGTCAAATGAGGAAAAGAAAAAAAAAAGCCCCTCTACATAGGAAAAATGATTGGCGAGGACAGAAAGAGAAATGAGTTGAGTGCTACTCAAAGTCCGTCTAAATCTGTCTACTTGACACTGTGCGGTGGTTGTCTTCTATGTGCGTCAGCTCTGACTCACCGATTCTCCTCTTGGTCCAATAAGTCCTTCTGGACCAGGTGGCCCCGCAGAACCCTGAAGGTAAAGAAAGAAAAAGTATTGTTACATGAAAAACTTCAGGGCGCACAGGAGAAAAACGAACACCCAAGCGTTTTGAATCTTTATTGACATGTGACCTCATTCGTCTGCAGGTTCTGCATTACTAAACTCGCCTTTTGGTGAAAGCAGTGGGTGAACGTTGGTGTAGGTGGTAGAAGTATTCTAACTTTAGAGCGCTCTGAGAACATTCTGTTTTGAAGCCCCGCAGCCAGGGGGTGATTTAAGTAAAAAGGTTTGAGGTAAAGCACTGAAGTATTACATCCTGCTGCTTGACAAAGAGGAAAAAAAATAGAAGCGCTGCAGCCTTAAGTGTGTACGAGAGACAGATGATGAAGATGAATGAGGTAAAACTTCCACCTAATGTCAGAGGACACTATACGGATGAGTTTAAAAGTGTCTTGGATTAAACAGACAAGATTAAAGAGTCTGTGATTTGCTGGAAGTTTTACATTCTGTTACACATCTCTTTTAATCTTAGTGATATCTGCATCCATTCGATCAATACGCGGCTGCTTCCAGACAGAAAAGTGAGCGAGATGGAGCCATAAAGAGATGCTGTCCCTCAGGATTTAATCTATAGTGGTGGCTAATTTCTGGCTTTTATAATAATGTGAAGAGAATTCAAGTAGAGGTACTGTATATTTACAGTTATGTCCCTAAGTATTTAGATAATGACACAAAATCTGTAATTCTGCCTCTGAAGTGAAATAAGATATGGTTGAAGTGTGGACTTTAACAAAAATACATTAACTGTTCAGGAAATACAACCATTTTAACCAATAAAGACCTGGTGCTACTTTTGTGGCAGTTCGCAAATTAATTTTTCTCTATATTTAACCTTTTCAAAGTGATTTATCACCATTTATTGTAACATCATCCTTTTTATTTTGTGCTTCTTCAGTGAAAATCAAGTATTTTTTCTATATTTAATTTACTGATCATATAGATGTTCATAAAAGGGTTATTATTATATCAAAAACAGAGAAAACTGAAGTGACTTTTTCAGTAAAATATATCATTAACTGAACATAAACCACGTTTCTCCACCCACTGTCATTTATCAAACTCCATGGGTTTTACTGGTGAATCAATGTTGTAGGAGATGACGGTGTTTCCATGGTAACTACGGAGCCTCTGGACGTCCAAATGGCTCATATCTGATGACCATGAAAAGATGACAAACTACATTTTACACGAATTATTTACATGGATTGATAGGATTAGTGGATCAACAGGTATTAAACATTTCAGATCAGTAGAGGCTTTTGGTCGGTGATGGATGTTTGGGTCTTTATTATATACTTAGATGAAAATCCTGGACCCTGTGAACATCACAAAACACCAAGTTTCCTCCCTAGAGATACTTTGCCAGATAAAAAAATAAAATAAAAAAAAACTTTATACAGAGGAAGAACCATATAATTTGCATCATTGTCCAAATACTACTGGACCCGACTGTATTTACTGACAAGTTTCTAGGTTTTTATTACACTTATACTGTTTGTACAAAATATGGAACAAAAAAAGTATATTTCCTAGATTTTTTTATTAACACAAAGACTAATTTAGTAAATGATCATACAACAGAAAACTGGACATTCCTCCACAAATTCTGTGATTTGATTTGATCATGTACGGAAGATTGGAGTTGTGATATAGTCTGATTGGTATAATATTCAGTCACAGATTCATCACTTAAAATATGTGCCCTATTTTAGAATATTATGACAAGTTCTACACTACCCTTACATTGAACTGCACAAAAACTTTCACAAATTTTTACAATTACCTGGCTTCACTTTATTTCTTTACTTTACTTTAGTTACTTCTTTGATTTTGAGATTGGCAGAGAAAGTTTGACATCATTTTGTTCTGTGGGGATAAATTGCCTGGCATGAACAAGGTGCTATTGATCTGATGTCAGATGAATCCGCAGAGAGCTGTGTCCTGCACGGTATCATACATGGAGGCAGCGTCTCATTCATCACTTCCTTTTATGGTAATGGTAATGGTTCCTTTTAGTTTTGTATCCGAGGCTGAATATAAGCTCTTCGTTAACCACTCAAACTATAAGACACTAAAAACTGCAGCAGTTTTGGGTCTTAACACAGTTATTTGTCTGTATCTTACGTCTGATATTAAAGCGGATCAGAGTTACACATCCTCAGTCTGGATCTGTTTAAGGAAAGGGTTCCTATCAAAACACATTCTCCACGGTCCATGCTGCACTTTATTGATTTCTTTTGATGCCACTTTTCACATTGATTGTTTCATCTGGATGTTATATTTTATTTCTTTGGTTGCACTCTGCATTTCCATGTAAATCCAAAGGGAAAAGCACAATAAATAGGGCCGTCATAGTGAAATGATGACATGATGAATAATGATGTCATGACTGTTTGATTAATCTCTTGTGAATATTGTCATAAAATGATTTATGTGCATGAATCTGTAATGGTTTGCACGACTTGAAAATTGAAGGCTAGTGTGTACTGTAATTGTGAATAAAAATAAAAATTAAAATAAAAATGGCAAGCTATCAAAAACCCCTGAAGTCCTCACTGAAATTACTAGAAGAATGACATTTTTCTTTTACACATTTCTATTTTTCTCATAAAAAAGGAGGCTAAAAAAACAGAACTGTCTCCACCTGTAAACTTAAACTCACATCAAATTCAGACTAAACTCATAACAGTGACACCCTATAACTTGTATCTCATCCATATGTCCTCTGCACGAGCTGGGCGTATCGATCTAAATATTGATAGTATCGATACCAAGGTAAGTATCGGCATCAGATCGATACTAACGTGATGAGATCGATACTTTTGTTGCAGTTTCTCTCCTACACGTCCAGCAAATAACTCGAATTTCTTCACAGCGTTAATGCAAGCGCTGCTTCTCTCCAAGTCTATTTACAGCTTGTGATGGCGGAGAGAAATAGAAGCACTGTGTGGGGCTTATTCACTGCAGCTGACCGGGAAACTGCCACGTGAGTGTGCAGTAAAGTCATTTGCCACTGCCGTAACACCACAAATGTAAAAGTAGGGCAGTCAAAATTAACGCATTAACGCAGATTAATCCATCATCATGATTAATCTGATTAAAAATTTTAACGCAATTGATGAATCTGCAGCTATATGAGGAAAAAAAACAAGACGAAACAGTTGGTTACAGTCGTTTTGTTTCAAGTTGTTTTGTTGAAACTGTTGAAGGTGTTTAAT
>JAPQRP010000003.1:23544574-23554848 GCA_037367295.1 Apogon hyalosoma
ATCTATCTATCTATCTATCTATCTATCTATCTATCTATCTATCTATCTATCTATCTATCTATCTATCTATCTTTAATAATTCCTCTGATTATTTTTGTGTTTCTTCTGTCTTTACTCTTTGAGCATATTCACTGTTAGGACATGAAATCAAGACGTGCTGGTACAAAGGCTTTGTGAGCGAGTGGTGACAAAAACATCCCAAAGCTAAAAGGGGGAAATAAAAGATAGAAACTCCTTGTGGCTACAGAACAGACATTTCCATTTAGACGTGTTCTTTTCCCACGTTTTGTACCTTCCTACAGAAGCCGGAGAAGAGGACCTGACTGTATTCATTTTTGTTTCTCAGCTCCTTGGAAACTCGGATGAAGCCGGAGCTGGTCTGAGGACAGTCTCGCACCTGTGGAAATCAAAGAACAGTATTATTCCAAGAAGCCTGGCTGATAGTGCCACACAGCAGACTGTATAGGAAAGTGTCTCAGCATCAGCCGTAAAACTCTCAGTGACCTCTCTGGGCCTCTTTCAAGTCGTTTTATCGTTTTAATACCATAAGCGCCGGATCAAAGCTCAGGGCCTCGGGCTGATGTTACCAGACACTGTATGCCGTGCCGTTAAAGAGGTTGCACAGTAGCTGATACCAGAGCTAATGACAAATACAGTTGGAGGCAGGAAATGTAAAACCATGTGATAGTGTTGTCATAATAACATCTTCCCTTCTAACTTTTTCATCTGAGAATTACGTTACTCCAAAACTACTGGCGATTTCTTACATACATTTCAGAATCATGCGATCAGATTAGACCAGACTAAAAAAAAAAAAAAAAAAAAAAAAGACAAACTGAGACAAACAAACCAAAAAACCCTTAAAACATCAGATTTGATTTAATATACTGTAATATGGCCAAACTCACCTCTTTACCAGGTTTTCCATCCCGCCCAGGTGATCCAGACTTCCCATCTTCACCCTGGTTGGAAAATACAAGAACACATTAACCACGTAACTTCATGGCCCCTTCCACAGTTTGAGAAACACTGATATAGCCTAAGAGTACTGAAAACTCTAGTTTTAGGGGTTCCTCACATGATAAATACAGGTGAAACAGGAGGAACCCCGTCTTATTGTCATCGAGTAAATGTTTCTGTAGCATAAACAACACGAATAAATAACATCTGCAACCAGAGTGGAGGCATAATTAAACCAAACATCAAACTCTGTAAGTATTTTAGGATCATTAACACCAGCAGTGACATTCCCAATCATTTGCAGTTATGTTTCCGTCTGTGCTCCTGATAAATACAATACTGACTTTGCTCTTTGCTTAGTTTAGTTCTCAATGCTCCTGAGGGAACTATATGGTTCATTAGTTGCTAAATGTTTCGACTGGTTAATGAGAGTGGGCGACTGCGCTAAACAATGAGCTAAAACAAGCTAACGTGGAAAACAGCACTGGATAATGATTTTCTGTCAATTCATAAAAAAGTGGCTCCTACTAGAATAACTGTAGGTTTATAACAATTTAGGATGTAAAAAAAATGTTATGTGAATAAGCTTTTATTTTCCTGCTTGTCTTACATCCATTTAAAGTAATCATTTATTCTTTTAAAATAACACGGAAGTATACGCGGTGTACGCTAGCTAAGCTAACGCTAGCTAATGTTGGACACTTGTAAATAAATGTATTATTGAATAAAGAAGCAATGTAAGGGTGAAAATTTTAAAACTATTAAAAGTCATGGAAAATGCTGAATGTCAGTGCCCCCTTTTTTTTTTTTTTACATTGTTAGCATTTCTTCTTTTCATGCTACTAGGAAATGCAAAAGGAGAACATTTTCCTAGAGTAATACAATATATAAGTAACCACAAATATGCTTATAGGCTCTGTGCTAAACATGTTTGTTTTATTTATTTATTTTTTTTAATATATATGCATCAGCTTTCTTTCCTGAATAACAGTAACTATAATTTCCATATGACTGACATTTAGTGACAGTAATTAGAAGCAGTCCAGAGTAAGCCCCGGTGTGTATGGGAACGAGTCACAGTCCCTCTAACAAGCTTCATAAAAAAGTGTCTCCTACAAGAATACCTATTAGGTTTACAACAGTTTAGGATGTAAAAAAAAAAAAAAAAGTTATGTGGATAAGCTTTATTTTTTCCTGCTTGTCTTAAATTCATTTAAAGGTACAATAAATGACACTGAAGTCTGTGAGGTGTATGCTAGCTAAGCTAACGCTAGCCAATGTTGAACACTTATAAGTAAATGCAATATTGAATGAATGAAGAAATGTGAAGTTTAATATTTCAAAACTATTAAAAGCTAAAGAAAAATTACACTGATGCTGCATGTCAGTGCTTCAATAGCTACTTTCTTTTTCTTTTTTTACAGTGTTTGCACTTCCTTTTTGACCTTATGAGTTATAAGACTTATGACTTTTTCCTTTGTTTCTGTTCACCCTATCAGTAAATGCTATAGGAGAATGTTTTCCTAGAGTAATACCGTATATATGCAACCACATATATGCTTATAGGCCCTGTGCTAAATCTGTTTTATTTATTTATTTTTTTACTATATGCATCAGCTTGCTGTTTCCTGAATAACAGTGACTATAATATCCATATGACTGACATTTAGTGACAGTAATTAGAAGCAGTAAAGAGTAATCCTAGGTGTGTATGGGAACACTTCACAGTTCCTCTAATAAGTTGTGTGCTGTCGGGGCGGCAGTGGTGTGGGCTGCAGGGCTGAGAGGCTGCCTGTCTGTAATGAGCCATGCTATTGGTCACGCCACAGTGGCACAAACCTTTCCTGAGGATGTGCTGCTGTGTGGGAGACAAAGCAAGCTGCAGCAGTGAATCTCTCAGAGTGGGTGTGTGGAAAAAAAAAAAAAAAAAATTGCATGTCAGACATATCTTGACATTGCAGTGTGCTGTGCCAAAAACTGTGGCTGACAGCTATTATCTGAATCCTGTCGGGGACGTTACCTCTGATCAGCTCACGTGACGCATACATAACTGAATTCCAAGAAGATACAGGTGATTACCCTAATTTGTCCAGCATCATTTCTTGTCTTAATTGATGTGTTTTTGAAAAGCTCTACGACAACATTTCATGGAAGACACACACACAAAAAAAAAAGCTCCAGACCCATATAGGCACAGGTGTCGTCTTCAGTAGCTGCTCCGCTATCCAGTTCTTGTGACTTGCAGTCTGCAAAACTGCTCGCCTCATCAAAACCGAGTAAAAACAGACACACCGGGGGAGTTTTGCGGCTTATCCACAGTGTGTCACTTTCCCTGAGCCATTTTAGCTCTTTAAGCTGAACACTGATGTCACAAAATGTGGAAGCTTTCACTACACAGCACTGTCAAAATATAAGTCAGGAGAAATGTGGCTGCGTCTCGTCTTTGTCTTTTTTGTTTGTTGCAGTGTAAGCAAAATGACAGTGCAATGCTCTGAACTAATGCTTTATATCACCATTACGAAATGCAGATATCATTTAAGCAAATAAGGCATTTTCTGGCGTAGTTAAGTAAATCTAGTGCTGTGTCTTTGGTTTTGTGGTAATTAGTGAGCCTGTTTACATGCACACTAAAACAGATCATTATCCAATTTCTGGAGTTATCAGATCATCAGTTGTCAGTTATCAAGGGTACACAGAATAATCTGATATATTTGATCAGATAACAGCAGCAATATGATTATGAGAAATTTGATTAACACACCTGTATTCCTCCCTAATACTCCAGTGTCTCCGTGCATGTATACCTGTTATATCCGATTTATTTCATTCTTTTACATCTGCTCATATGTAAAAAAAAAAAAAAAAAAAAAAGGAAAGGAAAGAAATTGTAGAACATGGAAGTGATGTGCTCAAACTTGAGTAGCAGACAATAATAGGACATTTCAGTCTACTGTCACTACATATGTACATGCTCCGAAAGAAATCTGATGATGGACTGAAATGTCTAATTATCAATTTTCACATTTCCAAAGTGCATGTGGATATTACAATTATCTAATTACTCCCAGTTATCTGATTTGTATGGTTATGTAAACAGGCTCATTGACTTAAACTTTTTACTTATACTGGAGGTTTTTAATACTAATTTCTGAACCCTTCTGCTGCACCTATCTGCAATTCACCATTTAAAAGAAGAAGAATGTTGTGATCATGGTTTCCAGTGAGTAATAGCTGTGTTGTATTTCTGATGATACTGCTATGCTATATGCAATAAGTGGAACATGAATTAACAGGAGTCTCTAAATTGCTATGTTAAAATGGATGGTATTTAAGCTAGATACTTAGCAAAGATAGATTAATATGTTACTTTTTTTTAATATATTTCTGGTCACTACAAGTTGACCTTTTCCCAGTCACTAATGTGCCTACAGGCTCACACTGACCTTAGGTCCAGGAGCTCCAGGTTCTCCTCTGTGGCCCTTAAATCCCTGCAGACAGATGAAAGACAGTGAATGGGTCATCTGCAATGTGTAGATCTTCCATAGTGTTACTGATTATTACTTACAGGGACTCCCCTGAGCCCAGGTGGTCCTGGGGGGCCAGGTTCTCCTTGTTTGCCCTAAAATTACACCAGAAATAGTTACTTTCATGTACATTCAGTGGCAAACGATGTATGGATCTACCAGCCCTACACTGGTATTGGTCATTGTTCACCTTATGGACTACCATCAGTCCATCAGAAAAGAAAATGACATTTATCAATAACAGGTGCTGAAGTTAATCTGCTGTTACAGCTCCCTGAGTAATTACAACCAAAGCAGCACAAAATATTACTAAGTAATTGCCCGAGTTTCTTGTCTCAGTGGTATATGTTTGTATGTTTTCAGAATCAGAATATTTTATTAATCCCATGGGAATTTATTGTGGTTTTCATGGTGTTTGTATGTTAGCAAACAGAAATTCCATCACTGACTCATGTACTGCTCAGGGACTAAGTCTAAACCTTATTCATGTAGGCGACACTCATGCTAGTGGCTCGTTCCCCGGTTGGCAAAAAACATGAAAACAAAACAAACAAATAAACAAATAAAAACATGAGTAATGGTTACTGGCCCAGAACTTCTTTATAGATATACTCCTACTTTTAGCTCATAATTGTGTGCAGTTTATTCATTTAATTTACTTACAGGGTCTCCTTGTTCTCCTGGTCGGCCGTCTTTTCCCATTTTTCCAGGCTGACCCTGCAGATTAATGGAATTGATTGTTAAGCATTTTTCAGGTGTAAACGTCGACAATAATATTTTCTAGTCAGCCACTTCTAAATGTTGACACTGCACATCCAGAAATGTATTTATTCATAGCTCTGTTCCTTAAATCATTATTCTTACTATCAATCCAGGAAGACCCGGTGGTCCCTGAATTCCTTTGAGACCCTCTTTGCCCTAGGAAAAAAACAAACACACAAACAGGTCACCATCACCAAAGAAAAAGAAATGATTAATGGCCACTATTACCACACAGGCTGGCTGACCTACATGCTGTATGGGGGGAGGTTTGTACAATAATGACACATGGGTAATAAGTTTTCTAAGGGGGAAAGTACATGGAGTGCAGGCTAACCTTTTCTCCAGGGGGTCCTGGGGGACCAGGAGGGCCAGGCTGTCCGTCATTACCCTGAAGAGCAAAGAGACACTGTCAGGGGAGGTCATCAAAAATAGAAAGGCTGAGCACCGTGAGACGAACAAATGAGCTCTGTTTAAAAAACATTTTTAGACCATTGCAAATGAATTAAAAAAAAAAAAGTAAAAAAAAAAAAAAAAAAAAAAAAGCCCAAAATAGTAACTTACAGCGCCTCCCATTAATCCAGGAGGACCTGGGTGACCAGGGGGACCTGGGTGACCCTGTTAATAAAAAAGAGTAGTGACTAAATATAATTATGTTATTCAACATCATAATGAATGTGACTTTATGAGTAGAGAAAAAAGAAAGAAAAATTAAGGTAAAGTACAAGACTCATGAGTCATAAGCAAATATATACCTTGTCTCCTTTGTCTCCAGGGGTTCCGGCAGGTCCACGATCACCTTTTACACCCTTTGGTGAAAAAGAAAGAGCCATTAAATGAAATCTTACTCCACAGGGAGAAGCATTCATGTAAAAACCTATTGGTCAAATTAAAATATTAGGGCTGTCCAGAGCAATGTGAAGCTTCTACTGGTGCTATGGTAATCAGCTTACGAACGATAAATTATTTTTCTAAATTATATCTAAAAAAAATACCAAATAATCCATGAAATAAGAAATAGTAATCTATTATTCCTTATGCAGCCACAGTTAATACTATTATTATTCTGTATGTGATCATATTACCAGTTTTTGTGCATCACAACTGAAATCTAACAGAAGAGGCTAAGCAGCAAGATTGTAAGGAGTGACTGGAAAACCATCAGCACCCTAGTCCACACAGTCAACATGAATTTTAATGAATGACAAAAAATGATGACAAATGCTCAAACAAACTGTTGTTTCAATTAGACTTCTTAATGTGGACACTGAAGACACAGACACTGTAACCTCTTGATGAGACTGAGTAGCACTGACAGATTGAACTATAAATGTGTAATTGTTGAGACTGAACAAAAAAACAAATAAAATGGTAGCCCATGCATAATGCTGGTGATTGGTGTTGTACATACTCAAAACATACAGCAAAAATAGACAGACATGAGTGATTCATTTATTGAGACACTGAGTCACTGTTTCCTGAATTCTCCATTTGCCCCATGGATACACTGAAACTAGAGCTTTTAAATATCTTGATTTTAGTTTCAGTGACTGAAAATGTCATTTACATGTGAATGACGGCTCAAATACTAAGGGAAATCTTCATTTTGAGAGATATCGATTTTAGTGTGGACACCTCATGGTCAGAAAAAAATCCATGTGACATAACTGATTTAGCTACAAAAGCCATTCATAATTTAAATAAATAAATGTGTGCTATAAAACGTTTTACTTCAAATTTCACCAGATGCTACTGTGACTAGTCAAAACTTGGATATTTGTGTAGAGTTATTAGTTTTAGGGGATGATCAAGTCTATAATCCAACACTGACCCTGGGACAGTGGGACATGAACAAGTGGCAGGCTTACAAGTTACAACCCGGCTAGCAAGATGTCAAAAAGTGAAGTGCATGGAAGCATTTGAAGGAGCAGTAACTCTTAAAGCAAAGAAAGAAATGGAAAGCCCCTGGTGTATCAGCCCTTTGAAGCAACTTTTCAAAAGCTGGTTTTATTGTAAGCAAACCTAGAAAGTCCCTGTGGACAAAGAATGTGGACATGTTGGTTTTCCAGTTACACAACTGGTCCATGTCAGTGGTCTTGACATACAAATCAATACAAAGCCTCAAAAATCTAGAACACGTGCAGCAATATTGTCTTTGAAATATAATTCAGGTGCCTTTTTGTGAGGAAAAATTCACCCCATTTCCTGAACTTACTTCCACCCTATTTCCTGAAGAAAAAAAATAGTTAACAAAAGAAATTAATGAGCAGATGTCAATGGGAGCGAAAAGGGTACAGTTAGTGTGCAAACTTGCCTTTCCACCGTCAGCTCCAGGAGGCCCTTGAGGTCCGGTTAGTCCAGGTGGACCCTGTAATGACACGGCAAGACCATCAGTCTCTGTTCAGGCAGACAGCGTGGAGCGCCATCAGCGGGTCCTAATCGTTCACTGCTGCCCCCAGAGGAGGCCGAGCTAATGATGCACACACAGCCTCTCCATCCGTCACATGGCTGTGATGGATGATAACAAAAAACGTGGCCAGGACCCCATGCCTCACTTAGGGATTATTTAATGGAGATACATTCACCTCCGAAGACGAGAAGAGTATACATAATGGACTTCACATTAAAAAAAAAGGAATAATTGAAAATCAGTGATTTAGTCCTACTTGGAATCCATCCTGGCCATTTTTTCCTGGAGGTCCCTGGTGGCCTTTATCTCCTGGGAGTCCTGGGATACCTGGTGGTCCAGGTGGACCTGCAGGGCAGTCTGAACATACGTCCTATTAAGACAGCAGAGACATGTTTGGGATAAAATAATCGGCCACCAAACATCTGGATATTTCTTGTGGAGACTCGTCTTACCTTGAGGTTGAGGTCTGAAAGGTCGGCTGCCTTTCCCTGAGAGACACAGTGAAGAGAAGATCAAACCAGTGAACCAAAGACGTGACTCCAAAAGATACTATTTAACAAACAAAACATGTGTAAGAAAGGCACATAAATAATGTGATTGTTGAAGATTAGATTTAAAAAGCTCTGTAATAACAGCCTTCGGTCCTCCACAATAGTGGTTCACACCTGGAAGCCTGGATGACTTTCATTGTGAAGGTCTAAGGTCTCGCTCATATAACTTCAACCCACAGGTGTCAAACTAGGATGACGTCAAGGTTCAGACAGTTTGAACAGCACAAATCTGAGTTTTTCAAATCCAACCCAGGCCATTTTCATATGTGGTCCTAAATCTGATACATATCTGATATTTTGCAATACAACTTCAGTCTGAACGACCGGGTTGCATTTATCTGACCTTCACATTATTGAAATGCAATAAACATCATAATTCTGCATCTCTGGAGTGTCACTTCCATAAACACAGTACGTCAGGACCTCTTTTGCTCATGCGGGTCACATCAGGGCCGCATTCAGACCATACTCAAAACTGATAGAAGTTGCATTTAATGTGTAATATGAACAAGCACACGAAAAATCAGATTTCACCAAAAAAATCCAAATTGTGCATTAAGACCTGCTGTCTGAACGTAGGCTAAGGTAACATATAAAATAAAAACAAAAAAAACCAGATGAGACAGAAGACTAATTGAGATTAAATGCTTCAAGAGTTTCACGTACTCCTAGACAAATATGGATGGGAAGAAGATTTGCATTGCAGCGTTTGCTATTTTGTTTTTTATTCTTGTCATGTGTGAAACATATGGTGAGATTAGAGATCTGACAACACCATATCAACCCACCAAAGGCTTAACCCGACAGTCTTGGGGCATGGGGAAGAGTGCCAAGTGTAACAGTTGCTGCGTAGTGTGACAGTGGGAGATAACCTACACACCATCTGGGGAAACCAGATGACCTCCTAAATGAAAGCATGGGTTCCAGTTCTTTCACTTACAAGAAAAAGCTGGTGAGCCCTGAAGAATTGTCTCTTTTACTACTTAAATATGACCTGCAGCATTTTCGCGCGACTCCTAAAACTATGAAAACCCAATGTACATGAGACAAAGACATTCAGCATTAATTTGATTTAAAGGCAGAAAATTCCCCAAGTCTTTACATTAAACTAAATGCTCTAAGTATGTGTTTATAAGTTGGAGTTTTAGCCCGTTCCTCCCCACAGAACAGCTTCATCTGCTGTTGGTTGGTATCCTTGCATCTAGTTCTGTCATGTCCTTCCACATTATTTCTACAGGACTATGTTCAGGACTCAGCCATTAAAATACACAACATTGTTCTGCTTCAAACATTCCTTGGTAGAAAAAAACTGTGTTTGGTGTTGTTGTTTTGCTGCATGCAACACTTTCTGGTGATCTTTGGTTCACAGATGGACACCTTGACATTTTACTGTAGAATATTTGATTTGTTTCTCCTAGCAAATTTGGAGGCAGCAAAGTAAATCCAAATATGATACTACTACCATCGTATTTCATAGATCGGATTATTCATTCAAGAAATTCTTCCACTGTGGTTTATCCTCATGGTATCTATCAAACTGTAGGTGGTCAACAGGGCTCTTTTTGGGGGGTAGAAGTAGATTCCTCCTTGCAACCCTGTTACCAACACAATTATTGTTCAATGATCCAATAATATAACACTTTTCAAAATGGAAATTGTGCCACCAGTTTGGTTGGAGCGTTTTAACCAAAAATATCTCAGATTCGAAGCCAGGAAGTCAGATTCCATCTTAACCCATAAAGACCCAGTGGTAATTTTGAGGCAGTTCCTGAATAATTTTTTTCTCTCAATTTAACATTTCTTAAATGATTTAGCACCATTTATTACAATATTATCCTCTGTATTTTTCATTCTTTTTTTCTGTGAAAATCGTGTAGTTTCCTATATTTAATTCACTGATCATGTAGATGTTCATTAAAGCACCAGAGTAAAGTTGAAGGTTATTATATCAAAAACAGAGAAAACTGCAGAAATAGGGACTTTTTCAGTGTACTCTATCATTAACTGAATATAAACCAAGTGTGTCCATCCACTGTCATTGATCCAACTCCATGGGTTTTACTGGTGAAT
>JAPQRP010000003.1:23568403-23579587 GCA_037367295.1 Apogon hyalosoma
AGATAGATAGATAGATAGATAGATAGATAGATAGATAGATAGATAGATAGATAGATAGATAGATAGATGACTTTATTTATCCCACCATGTGGAAATTTCACAGTTAACAGTGACAACATACAACAAACAAGTGCAAAGCAAAGACATGTAGAAAAAACACACACAAATGAGTAAGGAATGAAATATAAAAGAAAATTAGAAATTTGGTATTCATAGAAATAGAGAATTAGAATTGTTTTTTTTGTTTTAACGGATATTGCTGTAAAAACATGTTTATACTTCGTATTTACTCCTAGCGCAGGTTTGTGTTGTGATAGTGATCCTTTACTATGTCTGTTGCACTGGCAATGACTGAGGGGGGATTATTTTATGTACAGTCTATTGTTTGTTCTGTTTTGCTTTGTTTTGTTCTGTTTTTTTTTGTTTTTTTATCACTGCCAAGGAGATTATGTTTTCATCGGGTTTGTTTAAATGTCTGTTAACAAGATAACTCAAAAAGTTATGGATGGATTTTGATGAAATTATCAGGAAATGTTGATTCATATACACCCATGCTTACTTCAGATTCCTGTAAAGACCATTCAGCACTGCAATTATATTTTTAAATAAAAGATCTTGATTTAAAAAAAAAAAAAAAGAAGCATGTTTACACCTACCGGTACACCTCTGTCTCCCCTCACTCCATCAACACCAGGTAGACCAGGTGAACCAGCTTCACCCTGATAACAAATTTAAAAGAAGAACATGTTGAATGGTATAAGTTGTATTTTTAATCTAAGTAATATAGTAAATGTCTCAAGGAAAGGTGGTATTTGTGAACTCACCCTCTCCCCTGGAGGTCCCCTGGGTCCAGGAGGCCCCTCATCACCCTGTGAAAAAAACACAAAACCATTAAGAAGATGAGCAGGACACTCAACTACACGTCTTCAGTTCTGGTCAAAGTGTCTGGGTGAGATTGAGTCACAGTACCTTGGGTCCAGGTTTTCCAGGAAAACCATCTGCTCCACGTTCTCCCCTGGGTCCCTTTAGACACAACATTACAATGTCAACAAGTCACAACATGGATCTGCTACATGCATACGTTTGCTAGATCCTGTAACAGCTCATATCAACACAATATTAATCAACAAATCAGTTTTGTTTTTCATATCGATTCCCCATGTCATTAGAAATGTAGCTTCTATCTTCTTTTTGTTTTCTCAGTCTAGTAAATAATGCAAATAAAACTAATATGAATGCATTAGTAGCTTATTTATTTATAGCAAAATGCACAAAAGCACATTGTGGTATATCTAAAGTTGGATAATAAGTTTTGCCAACAAAATTCTGTGATTTTAACATATATATATAATCATTAACAAGAAACTGTAGTTGAAGCTATTTCAGCCATATTTATTTATTTATTATAAAACATATCTAACACATATCTAATGTGTTTGGTGGTCTTGTAATTAAAACCTATGTATCCTCTATCACTGTATAAGCTCATGAGCAGCTTCTTAGTTGTTTTTGCACTACATTTATATTTTATACAACTACATTTTTATAAAATGCTAATATTTTAGTATACTGCTACTACAACTTCTGCTAAACTACAGCTACTATAAAAATACTTGCAAAGCTAAATCTGACTGACAAATCCAATAGATACAAAGCAGCATCACAGTTACCTGAATTTTCTTCCTCTTGAGAATTGTAGCATAGTTAATCTTTTCATTTCACAAATATATATATATATATATATATATATAAAATATGTATTATGGCGATTTAGTGTTATAACTCAGTTACCAAGGCGTGACTTATCTTAGAACTATCTTTTGTGTACTGTCCTCATAAAGCTGAAATAATTTGATGCTTTACATGTTAAAGTCTCATAATGCTAATATACCAGTAGCAAAAATAAATAAATAATTAAATCCACTAGATAGGATGCAATATTAACATATATGTATTTATGTATTTGACCACATGAGAGCATAGTTCAAATACATTTTTTGCAAATATGTAGAAATATATATTTTTGATTTTCTGTTCAGCTAATGAAATAAAATATATCTAAACATGTGATTTAACTTTTTATTATTTGCTTATAGCATTTTGTTAAAGTGTTTTGAAACAGCTAACATTACTAAACAAATGCTATTTAATCAATTTTATTGTCTACAAATCCATTTTCTAGTCTAGTTCTGTGAAGGCTGGATACAGTGGCTTCTTCTGAACATTTCCACTTAGCACAATAAGGTTATTGTAAAGGTCATACTGACCATGGCACCATCATTTCCAGGAAGACCATCCAGGCCGTCTTTACCAGGAAGTCCCTTTGGAGATCAGTGACAAATGGTTTCCCATTAAGAGACATGAACAGAGCAACAGCAGCGCAGACAGAGCACTTATGACTAAATGTACCAATGACTTCAGTACGTTACACACAATCAAGGTTGTATTTGAGAATAAAAGGTCAACTCACAGGCTTTCCAGACTCTCCAGGTTTGCCTGAAAATCCAATTTCACCAGGAAGACCCTACAGAAAAAAAACACATATTATGTTTATCAAGTAGGATTTGAGTCATTAATTAAATAATTTATATATTCAGATTTATGTCACTTACAGGAGGTCCAGTGTGTCCTTGAATTCCTGGTGCACCTGGTGGACCCAGAGGACCCTGCAAAGATAAGATAAGATGACATGAAATAAGATAAGATAAGGTGAGGTGAGGTAAGGTAAGGTAAGGTGAGGTGAGGTGAGGTGAGGTGAGGTGAGGTAAGGTGAGGTGAGGTGAGGTGAGGTAAGGTAAGTAAGGTAAGGTGAGGTGAGGTGAGGTGAGGTGAGGTGAGGTAAGGTAAAGTAAGGTGAGGTGAGGTGAGACGAGGTTTGTCTCGTCTCGTCTTAGTTAAAGATAAGATAAGATAAGATAAGATAAGATAAGATAAGATAAGATAAGATAAGATAAGATAAGACAAGACAAGACAAGACAAGATAAGTTCATTATTCAGAAAGCAATATGCATTTATGTTGCATCACCTTCTGCATTTATATTCAAAGTGTCTATAGTGTAAACTGTAATAATGTCATGACATGATCAATGATATGAGTTTTGAATGAGCCAATATAAATGTTTTGGGCTGAAATAATATAAACATCATCATCCCATAACTTTCTTTCACAAATATGCAAAATAAATATTCAGATTTCACCCACATGAAAGCCAATTACACAGCAGTTCCAGTAAATAACCACTAGAGGGGGCTGTGGACTCACAGTAGAAAACTACTACAGCCGTGGATACTATTTAAAGACAGGTGGATTTTTATTTTACCCCAAGGACCAATTTGCAAAATTAATTGACATAGCGTGTTGGTTTTCATTTAGGCAGTTTATTTTCACTCTATTGAAGACACCTCTGAGAGTGTAGTAATTCTATATTAGGTAGGAGATATCAAATATTGTGCAGGTAATTAAAATAACAAATGAATTCTCCTCAGTTGTCCTTGACGGGTCAGTGAAGTATGAGGGGAAAAAAGCCCTATACATTACCAAAGGGTTATTTTAATGTAGTGTTTCATTTTAGAAAATGAAAGTAGTACTTACAGGAGGTCCAGGAAGGCCGTCCACTCCAGGCAAACCACTTTCACCTTTCTTTCCCTAATAAAAACAAGTTAGATTAGAAATTACAAAGCATCCAATGTAAAGATAAACTGTCAAAAATATGAACCAACTGTATGATTTAATACTATGAGATTATGCCCTGAGTATTTTGGGGGTTTTGTGTTGAGGGAGTCTATTCTGTTCCACAGGGAAGTGGAAATGCCAAATGTTTTTACAGTAAAAGGAAATATAAAACAAGATTTTGGAGCCTGAAGCACCTGGACATACAGTAGTGTCATAGCATTTGCATTTCTGAGCTGTTCAGGGTATACCATAGACCAGGGGTGTCGAACTCTACATGCAGCCCAATATGGTTTCAGTAAAATAATAACATAATAACCAGTAAATAATGTCAAAAAAGTGGGAAAAAAGTAACATTACATCATGAAAATGTTTATCTACAAACTTTAAAAAACTACAATCCTTTAAAAAAATGGGAATAACTCGAACAACCTGACATTTCTCAAGAAAATTAAGTGCAATTTAAACAATATTATGCCTCAGTTTATCATTTATTTTCACACGTGCATTACAACTTACAGATCTACAGATACACAAAACATTTAGCAACAGGCAGAATATTGTTCAAACTGTACTGACTAAGACATTAAGACATTTCAGTTTTTATTTTTTTTTAATTTTATTTTTTTTGTGAAAGGATAAATGTAATAATTTTCATATAATTTTACTTTTTTTACACTAAAACAAAAAGACAAGTTTTTGGAGCCGTCATCATTTATAGGTTATTATGTTAAAATTCTACTGGTTTTACACTTGACATCAAATCGGGCTGAACGAGGGCTGAACTAAAACGAGTTCGACACCCCGGATTGTTTAGATCGACAGTTTCATCTTTACAAATTCATCCCACGGGCCGTATGTTTGACACCCCTGCCACAGACTGAACACAACTAGTGGATGAAGGAAAAGTGTCATCACCCACTGGTTTCTGAACTGTTGGTTTGAAGCCATCTGGCTGTGACCGTGTTCGTTTTCTGGAGCTGGCAGTGACCACATTTGGACAAAAGGGGTGGAAATACAGGAACCAAAGGGGTCACAGGGGTCAGACGTGAGCTAATGTTAAACACTAGCTTACCGCCTTGATAAAACAGTAAAACTGAACAATTAATTTACCTATTTTTTTTTTTTATTTTATTTTCATTATTATCATTCATACTTGGATATTGTACTTTGTTCTATTATTCATTATTTATCACAACACTCTTTTCTGTATTTTGTGTTCTCTTTTCCTTTAGAGGATTTGTGATTATGGTGTGTGTGTGTGTGTGTGGGGGGGGGTCTACTCTGTTCATTTACTGATTTTGTGATTTGCATGTGTTCAACAAAAAATGTCAATAAACAGATTTAAAAAAAAAAAAAAGTCATCTTAACCCTAACCCGAACTTATATTGTGTAACAAACTAAATTTTACTGTCTTGTTTGTGGGGTCTGTCAACCACAACTACAGTCCAGTAACTGTGAAGGAAAAAAAGGCATTTTATTGAATAAACTAAAACTCAGAAAGTCTGACTCGGCAGGCGAGCGAGCTGTCACACAGACCTGCCAATCAAAGTCTGTTATCAAATCTGAATCTTGACATAAAATCGAATTAACGGTGGGAAATTTTAAAGACGGACCACAGGAAGACTTATCTTGTCAGTCCAAATACAATAAATGTGTCCTGGAAAGAAAATGTGAACTTTTACTTTTAGTCACAATTTTTTGGAGCCTCATCTAGTGGCCATCAGTGGTATTACACATTTATATGTAATAATGGAGCAGTGGTTCACGCCTCTGGTTATAAAGTCAGTGTCATGAATACCTTTGCAAGAGCATAACGTGATTGATATAACATGGAAAAAAAAAAAAAACACTTCACAGAAAAACAATGCTCTGTTGATTGTTTTACTGTAAAAAGTTGTATTGAAGTGTTTTGGATCGGCAGGTGAAGTTTGGAGCAAATACACCACAATACTCTGAATTCTTAATTATGACTCTATGAGGCTAACTTAAGCAATAAAGGCCTGGTAATCCACTAACAATTTATCAAACGTCACAATTTAACTGCAAAATATTAATAATTGATCCATTTTTGGCTCTTAGAGAAGTGTTGCACATAACAGAAGGCTGTATTAGTGTCAAACATGTTTGTGTCTGACATTACCATGTGCTTTGTCATATCGTAGTTTTTGTGTTCTCCTAATAAACACTAAAAATGTTCATGAATCATCACTGAATCACCAGTAAGTGTTGTGGATCACATGACTGTATTCATAAAGGCTCACGAAGATGAGAATGTCACTGTAAAACACCTTATAAAGCTGTAAATAACAAGATATTTCACATTTGATAGCATTTGTTTGTGAGACATCCATGTGACATTCATCTACAGTCGTGGAAAAAATGATTAGACCATAAAAAGTCATCAGAAACAATAGCTATGCAATTCAGTACTAACTCCTGTGTGGATCATGTGACTCAAACAGACAGAAAAGAAAACATGGAATGAATAAAAGCACTGTTTTTATCAGTACAATGACATAGATATTGATGGTTATTATCAAGAAAACATGGAAAATGGATAGATATCAGCACTGAAATTAAACTACTATGAGCTAGTTTTGTTGTTATCATTATATTTGTCCAAACAAATGTACCTTTAGTTGTACCAGGCATTAAAATGAACAAGAAACTGAAGAAAACAAGGGTGGTCTAATCATTATTTCCATGACAGTGTAGAGGATTAAAAAGTGGGGCAGTCTATTTCATTTAAATCATGATATTCTGTATTTATTCATACTATTTTGAATGTGCGAGTGCGTTCACACTGTCACTTACGGCAAAAATCAGTGTAATGTAAATACCCATGTGTAGACTCAAAATGGTCACCCTTACCAATCACGATCTTGGCAATGTAGTGGAGGGGGAGGGACCAGAAATGACAGTGGAAAAAGCTGTGATCATGGCGCAAAATCATGGTTATTAAAAATCTTTCCATACAACTTTACAAGTTTAATGGCTGTTATGCTGACGGGCGATTATGAGCCACTAATTAACCATTATAAATATAGAAGAAGAACGCTGCATCTGTGTTTCTGGTTCCAGTAAGTGCCAGTCTGATTGGAGAGAACACTAATCTGCACTACAGAGGCAAGTACATTATGTGTACTGTGTACTGCATGTACGTGTAGTAACAGAAGTACTCGATTTGAAATGCAGTGATTAACCCATAAAGACCCAGTGCTAGTTTTTCTCTGTATTTTAACCTTTTTTTAAAGTGATTTATCACCAATTATTATAATATTATCCTATGTATTTTTCACTTTTCATTATAAATCATGTATTTTCCTGTATTTAATTTCCTATACTTAATTTAAATGTTCACAAATGTTCCACAAATCCCACAGATTGTAAGGCTTTAGGTCCAAATGTTTAACCCATAAAGAAAAAGTGCTACTTCTGTGGCAGTTCCCAAATACATTTTTATCTATATTTAATATTTTTGAAGTGATTTATCACCATTTATTACGATATTATCCACTGAATTTGGTGTTTTTTAAGTGATAATCATTTGATTCATTGATCAAGTAGATGTTCATAAAAGCTTAGAGTAAATCCAAAGGTTATTATATCAGAACAGAGAAAACTGAAGACAAAGTACATTTTTCAGCAAAATATGTCATAAACTGAACATAAACCAAGTGTCTCCATCTGCTACATCCGTTTCTGAACGTCCAAATGGGTAATACCTGATGACCGTGAAAAGATGACACACTGTATTTTACACCAATTATTGACATGGATTGAAAGGATTAGTGGATCAACAGGTATTAAATATTTTAGACCAGCAGATAATTTTGGTTGACGGCAGATGTTTGGGTCTTTATGGGTTAACATAATGAACGTTCCCTTTGGACCCCTGCATTATTTTCCATATATTTTCCTTAATACGTTGTTGAAATCATTATGTGTGGCCCCTTAAGACCGTCCACATTCCACCACAGACAGCGAGCCGTCAGCTGTCATATCAGGACGAAGCTGAACAGACAGACCCGGCGCTGGTGACACAGGCCACTGATTAGAGCTTTACTGCAGTGGAGGTGAGAGTAGCTCATCTATACTGTGGCAACTGAACCATACAGACCCTATCAGCTCTGGCAGGAGTGGAGACCACCTTATTATCACAGCTCTCAGCCTACCTTTACCCCCTCCCCAACACCATCACCACTCTCCAGCAGAGGGATAACAGCCTAAACCTCCAGAAAATAGGTCAACCTCCTCATCATCTGCCTGTCTTTTTTTTTTTTTTTTTTAGTACTCTCTTGGAAAGCATCCCATAAAATGCTTCGATGGACCTGCAATGAGTGTGGCAAATAACACAAAGCCTGCGCAGAGCGAGATTTTGTAGATACTGTGGAATCTGAGCACAATATAATCGCTTTATACATATTAATAAACTGTAAATCCCTACATCTCAGAGGAGCTTGTCTGGCGGAGGACGTCCTGGTGCTACAGTCTTTCATTCGTGGCCAGAAGGGGTCTGGCTTGACTCTGCTGCCCAGACGAGCAGCTGCAAATGTTGATTCGAACACACTGCTGATGAGAAGTTAACTGCTCCCAGTAGAGAAGGGGAAGGGGAGGTCACTATCTTTGCTAATGTTTTGGAAGAACAAATTATGTAGAACTACTGCGTCTGCTTTAATTACACACTGGTGTGTGACGGAGCTAGAGTGGTGAGAGATGACGGACAGTTTTCAATGAACTCCACATGTCATCAGATCCCATTAACATAAGGAACAAATACAAGTCTAGATTCTAAATAATTCCCTCAGACTGAGATAAAGAGTCATTTGTATCGTTAGTTTTCCTCGGTTGTTTTCCCACAAGCGCCTTTCTGGCAAAAACAAGTCTGATCTATATTTATATACTGAAGCAGTGAACTAAAACACGGAACTCCCACAGCGAACTTACAAAGGTTATTAAGCAGTTCTCACTTAATTTATTGCAATTTCAAGCACATTAATATTTTATGTTGGGGTTAATGAAAAATGTTACAGTTTATCGGCGCTAATGATTGGAACTAATGTTACACAATACATACTAAAAGCTGTATGAGGTCATTTTTTTGGCATTGAGGTACTAATAGGAGGTAGTCCACCCAGACTTTCTCAATACTTGGGAATTCATTACAACATTACATAATTAAGGGTTCGGTATAAGATTTGTACATGCACCTCGGAGCTAGTCGTATAATTGACATTAGCTAACTGTTTTGAAGGACGTTCATGTTACATACTGAAGAGGAATAAAAGAAAGATACTGAAGGGGCAAGTCCAACAGTTTTAATGGTCCAACAATTCCAACAAGTCCAACAATTTTAATGGTAAAACTAACTCATGTACAATCAATACAAATGTATAAGCTGGTATCAGGACAAGACCGTTGTTAGCTTAGAAATGAAACTAGTTAATGTCAACAAATTACATGCTCCCAGCAGAAAACAGATTCCAATATAAACTCCACATCCACAAGCATGTGTGAAAGTTACATATTGAAACTTAAAAGGATGTATATGCAGTATTTCTACTTTAAAATATACTTAAAGTATCATTAGTTTAGAATAAAGGGTTCCTATAGATTTCTACTACTTACATTAAAGACTTTTTAGACCGTTTTAAGACTATTAAGAAATTTGTGACTTGTAGAATTTAGGAAAATTCATTTATTTACTCCAACACCTCGGGGGTTAGGGGTATATGGGTGCGTTTCATAAGAGCTGAAACAACAACCACGAACTGGCATGAAACCAGAACTGAAACTTAACTTTGGACGTCCAACTCCCGGCTTCTACGCCTCTCTTTGACTCTGGAGCTTACATGAAATGTTCACACCTTCTAACCTACATCCACTGGACCCCCTAGAAATGCTGGGTCCCATGAGTTTGTCATGTTTACCCCCCTTTATGGCGCCCCAGATGACCTTCATACTTTATTCAGTGAACGGATACAGTGTTGATTCACTGGTGGTTTTGGGAGTCCTACGTGTGTTCCGGTAAAAACATCTCTTCCTGTTGTTGATCATTTGGTAAATCAATACTACAAGAACCCCTTAAATTCACTTACATTCCCCTGATATGTACCTAATTATTTTACATTTCTAATCAAATTGTTGGTGATTACAATGTGTCCACAACATGCCTATTTATGTGATTCTTACCCTTTGGCCGAACTCTCCAGGCTCTCCAGGTAAGCCTTGTGGTCCTGGAGGACCCTGAGGAACACAAACATAAAGTCCAGACAACACTACTGGAATTTTTATGAACTCTTCAGCCAAACATGCATGAACAGGTGGCTGTTCCACAACATCAACTTCTCTGAATCAACCAGGAAAAGGAAACATGCAGGAAGGAAGTAATAAGTCAATATCCTTACAGGAGGCCCCGGGGGGCCATCAGCCCCTGGAGGCCCAGGAAGTCCAGCATTTCCCTGAAACAAGTCAACAAAACACACTTATATTATGAACTCAACCTCTTATCTGTGTCAGTATATGAGGTAACCATCACACTATGAATTCAATTACTGTGACATGACAGGTATAATCCACTTTACATTTATTCAGGTAATGAATCTGTTCATTTCCGTCCACAAATCATTTACACTGAAAATGGTTTCTCATTAATGGTTCTGTTAAATCATCATTCTCAAAAGCCAATTACAGTACATGGCTGTACAAATTAGGCAGTGTTAAAGTTTGTCATTTTTATGTCAGCCACATGAGTTTTAATGCTGTAATTCATATTACATTAATAGTCATAATGGTGTGTACAGCAATTAATTTTAGCAGGAAGTTGTAGTAGAATTTGGAGTATTTCTGTAAATCTCAGTAAACAAAATATGAAAGCATGTTGTTAAATTAGGAAAAAGAGAAATATATTAAAGTATGAAAAATGTATTATAATTCGATATTTTCACATAATAATGCCATATGTTCAAAACGTATTTCCCCATAAAACAACATATCTTATACATGATGTCAAACAGTATTTCTATGTTACAAAAATTGTTGGTTTCTGGATGTGATTATAACAAGAAAATATCTTGTTTTCAAATAAATATATTTTATTATAAAGTGGAATAATATCTTGTTATAACAGCCAACTTTTTATGTCATGACCTAATCTGTTGTTCTTTTTTCTGGCCTGAATGATGATTTCTACCATTTCTTAAAAGTCACTCACCTTATCTCCTCTTAAACCTTCCATTCGAACCTTGAAGTAAAAGAAAAGCATTTACACATTAGATGATAGATATTATTGCAGTATTATAATTGATGCAGTATCGTTTCTCTGCCTCAATTAAACTCATGTTTACATGCGATGGCAGATTTTTTTGCTTGAATTAAGAAAAAAAAATCTTGAATTAAGCAAAAAAAATCTGCCAGTGGAACAAGTGAAAATTTTCTTGATAAGATTTCTTGAAATAAGATTTTCCAGATCTATTGTCTAAAAATAAGTTCTTATATCTCACTGAAAAGTT
>JAPQRP010000003.1:23596952-23608506 GCA_037367295.1 Apogon hyalosoma
CACCAAAAATGTGTTTTCGCAATGATAAGAGATAGGGCAAATCAGGTAAAATGTTTGCGAGGGGCGGGGTTTGTTGTACCTGACACCACTTGTTTTATTGCATGTGTTTACTTTTTAGCAAGTCCTGCTCAGGTGTTTTATAGCAAGAGGAGGAAGACTGTTGTCATGTCAACTGACGAGGAGATAGATGATGATGTCCAGTAACACACGAAGGTTGAAAATTGGAATTCCAGAGTATTTCAATGAATTAAACAAAAAAAATCTTGAATTAAGCAGAAAAATCTGCCAATGGAACAAGTGAAAATCGTCTTGGTAAGATTTCTTGAAATCAGATTTTCCAGATCTATTGTCTAAAAATAAGTTGTTATATCTCAATTACAAGTTACTCTTTAGGTGACTATGTCTTATTTACGTGTGATGAGATATTTTGACTAGAAATGAGAAAAATGCACTTGGTAAGATTTGGATTTTTGCAGTGCTGGGCCTGTCAACAGTCAGAATGTTGAATGTTGATAATGACTGATTGGTGGATATTTATGTTTTGACTACTGTGCTTGTGTTTAATACAAACATTCCAAGGGGGAAACAAAATAAATTTAACCGTTTGTTAAAAAGTGAACAAAGTAAAAAGATAAATTTACTTCAATCCCAGTAAATTACTTACGGGAAGTATCCCCATTTTTGTACATGTATTGAAGAAACTCTGTTTCTGGTGACCCTTCTAGTTATCTAATTACAGCCAACTAACAAATACAATATAATGCTTTGTGAAATCTTGATTAATTTATGCTCTCATTTGATTTGGAACTCATAAAAGTGTGGCTAAAAAAGCTTAAAAGATTTGGTTTGCCTTTTAGAAGGCTGCTGTCTTGGACTTTCTACAAACATGTAAGACCAAAACATAAAAGTACTGAACAGCTTTACAAAATTATACTACTTGCCTGTTAGTTAGTTGGAACGAGAGCAAAACCCTCAGCTCTGACATCAAACAATTGGCTAAAGTTGATTGCTTTCAAGCTACAACTAAGAATGGTTTAAATTAGAGACTACTTTGGCATAAATACAGTATTCTGTGTTAAACCAACCAGCAATTAGAAACAAATCTGTTTAATCAAACTTCTGTGTTTCCTTTAAACAGATCCAATGATGGGTTCTTTATTCTTTCTCTCTGTTCTTACGCTGCTTGTTATTGTAATTTTTAGAAAGACAAATCTTAAATGAATGTTCGTGATGGAGTTGGATGTGATTTGTCGTGTTCTAACTGCCGTAATAATCCAAAGCTTGTTATTTTGCATAGACTAGAGATGGGAAATGGAGTCAGTTGTAGCCTGGGAATACTCACAGGTCCATCGGGGAGATCACAGCAGGTTTCCAACTCGGCATGTTTAGAATCGCAGTAAATCATCATTCTCTGAAGATCAAACTGGATTCACATACAGACATAATGAAAGTGATTAACAAATGAAGAAACTAACAAATCGAAATATGTAAATGGCTCATGTTTCCCAAACTCACATCAATTGGAACACTGTCATAGAGTCTCTTTCCTATAACCGTCTTTCCCTGGATGTCGATGTCCTCCCTGTCTTCAATGGGCAGGGTCTGAATGTGTTTGCAGTCCAGGTACAGAGACACAGACTTGGCCTCCACACTGAGCGCTATCTTGTGCCAGCTGCGATCAAACAGGTTGTCAACTTCTGGGTTCTTGAACACAGCTCTGACCGCATCTTTCGTCAGTCCGACGGCGTTGTACTCCACCGCCTTGTTCTCGCCATCCAGTCGAATAGACACCTGACAAGTTCGGACAGTATTAATGATGGGCACTGAAAAAATGCAGGCAGTGTAAGGTTTGGGTCAAAATCAAGCAAGAGTAGAGTCAAATACTGATGGTGAGAGTCCAGAACCTTCAAAGACCAACTAGTGACCAAAATTATTTACAATATTTAATATAATACCATAAAGTGAATCAGTTTTTCAGCAACATTGGATGTATTTTATTTGGATGTTAAGGGGCTCTATTATGAACATAAAAACATATCATGTTCTGTAACATTAATTCAGCAATAAAACCTAATAGTTTGACAAATGGCAGTGGTTGTAGATGACTGTTTTTACATATATTCTGCAGAAAAAAAGTCACCTTTTCTTTGCTTTTATCTTTTTTGATATAATAACATTTGTATTTAATCTGGGCTTTTATGTACTTCTACATGGTCAGTAAGTTAAAAAAGGAAATACTTGAATCTCACTGAAAAATGCTAAAATAGAAATAAATGGTAATAAATGAAGAGAGCATTTCATTTGGAACTCACCATAAAAAAGTTCTAGGTCTTTAATAGTTAAACGCATCATTTGCACTACTGAATCTAAAATGTAATCATCCAAAACCAAGACACAGAATAGTCATAAGTTTGATTTCTCTGACCTGTGGGATTCCATATTTGTCGTAAACTTGCCACAGGTACCAGTCTTCACGTCTTGAGGTTTTTCGGAATTTGAAAGTTGTCACAAAGGCGTATTCATCTGGCAAGCCTTGAGGAAACACATCTCTATGGAATAAAAGCACATAGTTGTTGCTAACTCTGTGGAAAAACCACAAAGTACAGTGAATATGTAGAACAGTAGTGAAATAGTTCATAAAATATTAATGTGTATGACGGAAATGGACTGTAGCATCACCCATTGGTTTGTTCGCCACAGTTTTAAAGTCTTGAGTTTGGTATTTTGCCCATTGCTTTCTTAATGTTTAGAGCGTGAAGTAATTTAGACTAGACGGCAGAGTTGAGGAGTGAGCGATAGTGAAACTCATTAAGCTAATGCTAATGCTACCAGAAACTTATTGAAAACACCAGCCATACCGTAAACTAATTTCACATACTTGCTAAATATTAACACAAATAGTTATGATTAAAATAAATCAATATATAAATACCCTCGTGGGCAGGATTGCTGACAGACCAAATAATGAAGTTTTGACTAAGGCCTAGCATTGGCTATCTATGTGGCTAACTGGCTAACTCGTGATACGTTTCATGTCACATGTGTGTCCTTTGGTAGACTTGTTAGTGTAACTTTACAGAAGTGTTCATTAATGTGTACCGTCCCTGCTAAACAAACAAATAAATAAATAATAAATAAACTTCTTAAATCCCTTACAGCTTAAATATCAGACATCAAACCCTTGTTTTAAAAATGTATTCATGAACACCAATTTGGAAAAGAAAAAAAAAAAAAAAAGAAAAGGGAGAGAAAATGTTGACATGGTGATCAATCGTCTTATATTGCTAAATGATAGATAAATGAAGACAAATGAAGGGATTACATACACGTTATTTGACAGTAAACTTCAGTGTAAAATATGTTACCTAACATGTATAAAAATTATATTTGAAATGTCGGTGTCCTTTATTTCATGAACACATCAGTTATTTGTGGTTGTCCTTTGCAGAACGTCGTAATCTGAAGTCTTTGTGACCAGTAGGACAGCTAGCTAGTTGTAGTATTTGTTCTTAATAACTTCTCCAGAAAAGGTTAGAGATGACATAAAGGATGGGGTTAAGGTTACATACAGTAAACGTACCTGTATCTTAACATCACTTATAAATACGTGGAAAAATGTTGTGCAGTACCTTTGTTTGTAACTGCACGGTCACTTACTCTGTTTGCTGTACAATGGGCATGGTACCAAGGCGAACGTAGGAACTCTGGCCTTCATCGTCTCTGGTTCCTAAAATATCTTTTACGTTGAAGTACTCCATCAGGTCGAACCCTGTGAAACAGTGAAATAGTCTAGGTGAACCCAGTACAGCGTCACCAACACACACATATAGACACACAGGGCTCCTGGGTTGTGAAGCTGACTAATGGCTTTGTCAGAATTCTTGGTTTAATTGGGTCAGTCCCACCACGCCCTGCAGCTCCTGTGTTTACAGCTTTTGGAGGGAGATTAAATCACTGCATTACTGAATAAATGGAAAATAGACCAATTGTTGCCCAATCAGTGGCCGTTGCTGCCAGAGGAAAAAACTAGCTGCCATCACTGGAAAGATCCTGGTGTGAGTGTGAGTTTGTTGTGCACGTGTGTGTGTACATTACCCTGCAGCATGTGATTTGAAGTGGTCAAACCACAGACCATATTTAGGTGGTTTAGAAAGACACTCCCTTGTACAACAAACAAGTGCTGTAGCTATGGCGATGCCAGCCAGATCAGAGATCACTAATGCTGCTGGTTTGTCCAGAGTATCTCACCGAGAGTTGGCGGTTATGTTACACAGACTGAGTTTGTCTGGATGTCGAAGCCCACTGTGCTATTAGTGAGTCAACAGGATGAGAATAGCCTAAACATTTTTCAGCAGGGCTTTAGCAGTGCAACAATCTAACTGGATATAAGGTTTCCAGTGGGACTTATAAACACCAATGCATTAATCTTCCAAAGAGGAAACAGGAGTATAAAGGCAGTAATGTGAGAGTCTTAGTGCATATGTTTGGGAATAGCGTAGAAACAGGTGGTAAGACGCACCGGCTGCCTCATGTGGCATTAGCAACAGGGTAAAAAATAACATTTAAAACAAGAGCAGACATAACAGGAGGAATACCTGGAAGGATCAGCCCCCTCATCTGTCAGCAAAAACAACTAAGTGTCTCAGATGTTATTTATTTATGAGTTATTTAAAGGTTCAATGTGTAATATTAAGTAGCGTCCGGTGGTGAAGTTTCAGACTCTAACCAGCTTTAGTTCACCCTCCCCTGGTGGCCACAAGAGAGGAAATGCCCTCCTGCTTTTAATATCCTCTTTTTTAACACCTATTCTTTTGTCATTTTGACCCCAATGCTAAGCTAAGGTTATGGGAAGAAATAGAAAAACTGCCTAATATTCATGTTATTAAAATGGGTTATTGGTGACCCGGTTGACATTTCAGGTTTTAAAAGGACCTACTCTGGTCACATTCAAACATACAGTCGTGGGAAAAAATATTAGACCTCCTGTGTTTTCTTCAATTTCTTGTTCATTTTAATGCCTGGTCCAACTAAAAGTACACGTGTTTGGACAAATATAATGAGAACAACAAAAATAGCTCATAGTAGTAGAATTTTAGAGCTATTTTCCATGTTTTCTTAATAATAACCCAAATCACTTGAGTTCTTACATCAATATCTATGTCATTGTGACTGACAAAAACAGTGCTTTTAGGCATTCCATGTTTTGTTTTGTTTTGTTTTGGTTTTTTTTCTGTCTGTTTTAGTCACATGATACAAACAGGACTTAGTACTTGATTGCATAACCATTGCTTTTGATGACTTTTGATGGTCTAATAATTTTTTCCACAACTGTAGTAGGTGATGTTAATGCACTTTAACACTGGACTGCATCTACTGCACAATGTAAAAACAAATAAGCAGTCCACTCTGAGGTTTGATATCCATGGAAAATGACCATCTCCCTTTGTAGATGTAAATGTCTCATTCAAGGGCATCGAAAAACACGAGATACAATATAATCCCCAAAATACTTCACACTCAATAATTTGATAGATAAACTGTAAGTAGCTATTTGATCCAAGTATCCGCAGTGGATTTTATTAGAATAAAAAGTTAAAACAATCAAGCTAGAAAAGAAGCTAAGCAACAAAATACCACAAAACAAAGTAACAGTGAGTGCACAAAGTCTACAAATAAAGACACGAGTACAGGCTTGTTTCAGAATTAGACAGGATTTGGTAACTCAGAGCTACACCATATTCCATTTACAGAAAAAGCCATGTCAGCAAAAGATGTTTCAAAAAGTGTAACCTTACAATCGCCACATTCAGCTCCTCTGCTGCAGATCTGTAATTTCTGGATGTTTTGACAGAGAGGCTGCAAGTCCAATGTGGTTCCTGTTGGCTCGGATAATATCTTTTGCTAACCCTGAATCAAAGATTTCATTGTACATGTGCTTCTATGTCTATGATTTAAGATGATTTTTTTATTTTCTGTAGATATACTTTTATTTACTCTAAACTATTTGATATGTGTATGAGTTAGGGTCACATTTGAGCCATGTTTGTGTATTTTAGTCATAACCTCAACAGAGAAAAATCTAAAAGTCTAATGCATGTTTTTTAACCTCATGTTTCCTCTATTATAAATGTAAGTTTAACCTTAGGGTTGCACGAAAAGGTTAAATGTAAATGATTAATCTTTATTTTTAATATTTACCTTTGGCCAGTAGAGGGTGCTGTTTCTTGACAACCAATTGCGTAATATGTTTAAGGGTTGCAATTTGGCTGAGTGAAAAAGTGCATTTACGTGAGGTTTTCTAACACCTCTTAACTTCCACCTTCCAAGTCCCTGCTGTCATGTTTTGCCGATAATCAGCGCTGCAGAAGTGTTTCGCTCCAGAAAGCCATGCAGCTGGGTGTTTTGCCGCCCTTAATTTTCTGTGTCGCCAATGCTCACATGGTGCACGTTCGCTCTCTGCGCCGTTTCTGTGGCTGTTTGGGGGCCATCTCAGCACAGAGCTGTAATTTGGACTGGCAGCAGATAGCGTATAATCAACCCGAAAAAAGTTATTTTGGACAGCCAGCAACGACCAATGGGGTGATCTGCGGGAAAAGCCAGATGAGTTCACCGACTGGGAAAGACGGACGCATGCACACAGCGTTCTTTTGATCAGAGCAGATGGCAACGTTTGTGCAGTAGATAGTGAAGATACCGTTCAGCCTGTTGTGTTTGGTCGGTACCCTGAGGGGTCAGACTAGACACCCAGTGATAAATACAAGTCTGGCTCCAACCACAGGTCTCCTGGCTGTCGAATCGCAATCACTGGTAAATACTGATGGCATTTCTCACTGAGACTTCCACTCTAGCAGAGAGCACATAGAACATTTGTCGTGTAATTATAAGTCCGAGTCTTGCTGCTGGTGTAGTGACGATAAATACTGTTTGTGTAGCGCATATCTTTACTGTACATAGACAAAATCTCCATGTCTTTAGCCGCAAATTACAAAAACGTATGTATTTCAAGTCAGTTTGACAATGCTTTTCTTTAGACGAGGCCACAGTTACATTCTCCCAGGACTGGAAAACCCCAGATGACTTTGTCATGTCAAGACGTTTCAGACCTCAGACCGCTGTTTCATAATATTTAGAGCCAGATACATAGTTTGTTCCTTCGATCTAATTATGATACAACAGTAAGTTCTGAAGTTGTGAGAAAATCAGTGGTCGTTCTTCTACTTAATTTAGACGCTAAAGCTCATGAAATATTTGACGTAATCCTTTGACGCTCCTGCACGCTGTCGAGAAGTTATTTTTGTTTTATGTGAAGAAAATGAATTGTTTAATGCACTATTGCCCATAAAGGTGTAATAAAATATTCTCACCTTTTCACATGAAATGATTGTGAAAATGTGATTTATTCTTAATAGATTAGTGTAACTGGGACTCAGTGTGTCATCACTGGACCAGGTCAAAGGTGATTAAATAGGAATAAAACTAGGAATGTGTCTGAAAAAGAAAGATCCCAATTTTATGAGCAACAGTGTGATTTTGCACAGACAGCTGGTAGTAAAGTCATTAAAATCCTAATTTTCACATCTCTAGTATGAGCACATTTCAATGCCACATTGACAAGTTGAGTCAGTTTTCCTGTTTGAATACAACAGAGTACAAAACGTGTGTGCTTTTTCCATTTCATATCATCTATTTTACAATTTGTAAGTCTACATGTGTTTACGGAAATGATGCATTTTCAGTTATTTTAGTGACTGGTATTGTTGATAAACCATGCTGCTGTGAGTTCATTGTAAATCAAATGTACTCAGGCCACATTTTAAAATAATACAATTGCTGATTTTGGACTTGACTCAGACAGAAGTTTTTCCAATTAGAGTGTTTTCAGCACAACTGACAAAATGGTACATCTGCTAAAGAAAACATCAGTGGGTTTCAGTGATTTAAGTTTGTTTTAATTTCTTTTGGGCTTTAGAGGGAAAGCAGAACCACATAATTAGCACTTGCCCAGTGGTGGCGATGTGATAATGTGACTCGACACTGGGAACTGATGCTGTCATCCCTGATCACAAGCACAGAGTCTTACGCTCTGGATCGCCAAATCCTCCATGACTGGTTGGTTTTTGACTTTGACTGTAAGTTGAAGTTTTACAGTAGCAACAAATCAGAAAATGTCAGAAACACTGCTGTTGTATCAAGACGTGATATTAAACTTGAAGTTCATCTTGTCCTTGTGTTTTAATTGTTTTTCACAAGCTTGTAGAGTGTTTTAGTTTCTGACCTGTCAGCTGCCTGGGGTCTTTCTGTGTGGTGTTTGCATGTTATGTCTGTGTGGGTTTCCTGTGGGTGCTCTGGTTTCCACCACTAGCCCAAAGACATGCGAGTTAGATGAAGTGCAAACTGTAAATTGCCTGTGGAGTGACTGTGTTGGTCACGGACTGGACTGGACTGGACTGGTACCCTGCCTTTTTCCAGTGCAGAGCAGAACAGGATCCAACCCAGCATAGTGGAAATTTTTTTGGAGACTTGGTAAATTTTGCACATCTCTAATGTGGCTCAGGAGATACAGTGGGTCATCCAATAACTGAAGGGTTGGTGGTTCGAATCCCGCTCTGTCCTAGTCATATGCTGTTGTGTCCTTGGGCAAGACACTTAACCCACCTTGCCTTCAGTGCTGCTGCTCACACTGGTGTATGAATGTGTATGAATGTTCGGTGGTGGTCGGAGGGGCCGTTTGACAGCCACGCTTCCGTCAGTCTGCCCCAGGGGAGCTGTGGCTACAGACAGTTGTGGAAAAAATTATTAGACCACCCTTGTTTTCTTCAATTTCTTGTTCAGTTTAATGCCTGGTACAACTAAAGGCACATTTGTTTGGACAAATATAATGATAATGACAAAAATAGCTCACAGTAGTTGAATTTCAGAGCTGATATCTATCCATTTTCCATATTTTCTTGATAATAACCAGAATCACTTAAGTTCTTCCATCAATATCTATGTCACTGTACTGACAAAAACAGTGATTTTATTCATTCCGTGTTTTCTTTTCTGTCCGTTTTAGTCACATGATACATACAGGCGTTAGGACTTGACTGCATAACTACTGTTTTTGACGACTTTTGATAATCTAATAATTTTTTCCGCGTCTGTATGTAGTTTACCACCACCAGTGTGAATGTGTGAGTGAATGAATAATGCATCCATTGTATGCGCTTTAAGTATGCGTTAATAGAAAAGCGCTATATAAATCGAATTTCTAATCCATTATTATTATTATCACAAAATATTTGCAGAAAAATGTTTTCTGTGTGGCTGCATCAGACTGACACAAACAAATGTAAATGATTTTGTTTAGTTTATTGTTAGCAAGAAAAAAAAAACTAAAGTCTTGACAGTTTCAATATGTCATACCCAGGATGTGTTTCATTATTTTGCTGAAACATCCAGTTTTAACCTCGATGGAACTGAGCATGTGCAGAAGGGACCGTGTGGGTTTGGAGAATGGAACAGTACTTGGTAAAGTTCAATGACTTTACAGTGATTCTTAATGCCATATGTCACAAATGCACGGGGTGTCCAAAAACTTTTTTCCACTATGATATCAGTGTGGAACATTTTTAATTTACAGTCTGGTCTGAGAGGTCTGAAACCACCTTTTACAGACACCTGACCCTTGAGCAAAAGTCTGAGTAACTTCCACTAAGAGGTTTATAACAGCAGAGACATGTGGATAAAACGCATGCATTAGACTGATGATCTTCCAGTTTCTGTGTTTAACAAGTGGCTGAAACACAACCGAAACTACTTCAGTTCAAACAATAGAGCCCAAACTCATAAATATTATGAGGCAAAATAAACGCTCAGCAGCAACTTCAGCGCCAAGTGTCAGTAATATGCCTTTAAACCCTATTTCCAATCAATAACAAATGTTTCCTGGTGTTACCGTGCCAGCCAATTGTGCTAAAAGTCAGAAATGGTAAAACACAGGTTACACTGCTCTGAAATGTCTCTTTTTTTTTTTTTTTTCCCCACAAAGCACGAGCCCAAACAGCCTGGTCTGCATCTGTTTTTTCTCTTAGTGTGATGGATGTGGGTGGGAGACATAGACAGGAACTCACATCCCCAGAAGACGCTCTTATAACAACATCCGAGGTTTCTGGATAAACGCTATTGGAGAGTTCTGAGAAACCTTTAACACAGCAGCTTGGAATGTATGAAGTAAAGACATCAGATGATAGAGGGTTAGTAATGTGCTGTAAATTGCTGGAAGACTTGAACAACCTCTGATCTTGAACATCACAGAAACATTTAAAGAAGCATGTCATTCAGCAACCTCTATAAATATAAATCATATTACATGCGCTGACTCTTTCACAATACGCTCTAAGAAAACGAAACCTGAGTCTGTTCTGTTGAATACATGTTCATAGGCTCAACCTGCTTATCATGACCTACAGCTATGAACCGTTGTTTCGTAATATTTAGTCATCATATTGATACTTTTAACACCACATTTTTTGATTTGGCAGTGATTGTCTCTTAACATTCCTTTGGCAATATTTTCCCAATTATATTACATATTTTGTTAGGGCTGTAAAAATGTGGATTAATTCATCATCCTGATTAATCGGATTCAAATTTTTAACGCAGTAAACCTATCTGCAGCACAGACGGACTCTGAACGTCTCTGGCAACACATTTTGGGAAGTTTGTCCAAGTAGAATTAGCGTTGCCCATGAACAAATGGGCAGTTGATGCGGTAGTGACAGGCAGCAGAACCAACCCATAAAGATGGAAGATGCTAAACAGCACGTTGGCCTCTGGATGGAAATATGAGGACAAAAAAAACAAAAAAAAACAAGATGGAACAGTTGACCGACATAACATATTATACACACTCTGCAGGAAGGAGTTTTCTTTTCAACGAAGCACTTCCTGCTTAAAATATCACATTAACGCGAAGACAGGGTTTCTGCTAGCACTTCGGCTAACGTGTCGCCCAGCTTGCGACAAACAGTGCGTATATATTCCCTTCTTTCTCGAGTCTGTTCGGTCATGCAAAATGAAATGCAATTAATATAGATTAAAAATGAATGATATTTAATTCATCGAAATTAATCCACAGCAACCGTCATTAAAAATTTTAATCATTTGACTACACAAATTTTTGTACATAAATGCAACAGTGATGTGAATATTTTAATGTCATCGGTGGCATTTTATTCACCTGTATCTGTCATTTTGTGCTGTTTCTAATGTCAAATTTAAATGCATTTATCCATCAAACAAGAAGATGAAGGGACACTGACTGTACATAATTAGTGGATGGAGGAGCCACTTTACCCATTGGTTAATGAACTTCCAGTAATTTGCAATTTTGTCGCCACCATGTTGGCTTTTTGGAGACAGAGTTGACCATATTTGGACAAATGGGTGGGACCACAGGAGTCAGAAGGGTCAAAGATGAGCTTCAATATCCTTCATCAACCATTGTGTAGAAAAGTAATTTTACAGTCTTAATACTGCAAGCTTTTAATTACGACTATAGTCTGTCTGTAAA
>JAPQRP010000003.1:23615255-23627853 GCA_037367295.1 Apogon hyalosoma
GTTCTTACATCAATATCTATGTCATTGTACTGACAAAAACAGTGCTTTTAGGAATTCCATGTTTTCTTTTCTGTCTGTTTTAGTCACATGATTCACACAGGAGTTAATACTTGATTGCATAACCATTGTTTTTGATGACTTTGGATGGTCTAATACTTTTTTCCACGACTGTATATCAACAGGAATGGGAAGTCCTACAAGCTGTTGGTGTGATGTGTCCCAGTATTTTCGTCCATACAGCGTATGTCAACATTCTGGTGTTTTAACTCATCATGTGTTGCATTCCATTCCATTCAAGTCATGATTGTTATGTTTGGATTTCAGCACTGACAGCACTTGGTTAAGTTAAGATACCAGAGGAAAGGTCTAAAAGCTCTATTTCAACATTCCCTTTTTCAGACAAGAGTAAGATAGGAGATGTTTCTTTGAGATCCTGAGGAAAACTGCAGATAAAAGTCAAAACAAGTCAAGGTAACACAGGTAAATCATCATTTAAAAAGATGAGAAAATAAGCTCAATCAAGCTAAGTCTCACAAAGTGTTTAGTAATATTTACACCAAACCTTGATCTTTTCCTGACCAGAACCAAAGCACTTCTATTAAACGTCTCTGAATGGAAAGTCATCTATTCTGTAGATCTACCATCTTCTAAAACCACCTTCTGTCCGTTGAGAATCAGCACAGATTAACATATATCAGAAAATGTTGATATGAAACATGTTTTTGGGTCAGAAATGTTGAGATTATATATCAAAAATATATAATGACAACATTTTCCTCTAGTTTCCATGTTTAGATTATTCCTCTTTCTATAATCCTGGAAACTACCAGCGGTAAATACACAGACAGACTGTACTTGTTGCTTTTTATTCTATTTCTGTTGTTTTCTATTTGCATATCAAAAGAATAGTTCTATTTTCTTGATTGATTGATTGAGTTCCCCTTTCTACATGTTCAAAATAAATTCAAAACAAACCAAAAATCAAAGGAATTTTTTTTTTTTTTTTTTTTTAATGAGCAGAATAAGAGTCCTAATGGAGACTACCATCCATTATTAACCATGTGCAAAATGTGATAAGAGCCCCGGTCTCAAACGCTGCTGTTGTGATTGTATTGCACTAATTAATATATTGGCACCAAGAAAAAAAAATTAAAAAATCCCAGAGTCCATCACCACAACTATTCACAGAAAACAACAATCATTAAACTAAATATGTGACAATAAAACCTATTAATGTTTGTGTTTTTATGTCTTGTATGACTGTATAGACTATTACAGATGCTTGTGAGGCAGTGTGTGTACTTCAGGGCTCGTGTTGTCTGCAGTTTATCAGTGTGATAGTAAATTCAACTTATAATTTGTAAAAGCAGCAGGGTCCGATCAAGCCAAAGTGAACATCAACATGAAAAGGTACATTTGAACACATCATTTATCAAGTGGGCTCTTTTTTTTTTTTTTTTAGCTAAAGATCTCTATTTTATGGAACTGTTATCCTTTTTCTGCCTGGTCCTCCTCTTTTTTTTTTTTTTCCTGTCCAGCTGTTTACTTTGTGTAACACACAATGCATTACTATTCTACGTGTGAACCTTCCAAGCTGTTTTTTCTCTTTTTTTGTGTGTGTGTTAATGGAGAAGGTTGGTGTAGCTGTTCTTGGGTTTGTTTTGTTTTTGTGTACATGTAAAAAAAAAAAAAAAAAGGAAATTGTGCAACAATTCATTTTCAATTGTTTTGTCATGTATGATACAGTGTTTGTATTGCCCAATTTCTGTAAAACTCCAAGTAAACAAAGGTTGAAAAAAAAACACTTGTAGAAAAAAGTTACCACCGATTTTATCGATTGTATTTTTTACACCATGGCCATAGCTCGAATTTGACGCTAAAAATTATATCTTTAAAAAAATCTATTTAATCCGTTGATTATATAGACGATTGTTAAGTCTCAAGTATTAGATTGTCATTATTTTGTACATATTATTGATATTTATGAGTTTGAGCATTTGTGAGTTGCTTAAAAGGCCCTGTCCATGTGTTACCACAAAAACACCCATTTTTAATTTCCCACTTACTTATGATTCATATATTTGAGTGAAACTTTCAAAAAGTAATGATCTTTTGATACATTTTGGGCGATGCATACAATGGTAGAGTCATCGATGTGTTACTACGGCAACCTGTCCACGTATTACCACATTCTCATTTCAATAAAACAGAGACTTTTCAATATTTTGCTCCAAAATGTATTTTCAGCATAGTTGAGTATAATATCTAAAAGGTTTTGTTCTACTTGATATCAGTTTCTGTCCAGAACCGCACATGTTTTGAATGTTTGCACAAAGCGTAAAAAACAGATGTCCATTTCAAGTCCACGTGTTACAGAGCAGTAATTTGACATTTTTCACCCAAAAATTTTGTCTCCCCAAATTGAGTTCTACATAATGTTAAAGTGCTTATAAATACCTACTCAAATATGTATAATGCGCGCATATAAGTTACTCTGCTTACGTGACAGAGACTGTTGAACACGAAATATGTCCATGTGTTACCGCTTGATCGGACCCAGCAGAGTTTAACCCAAATCCTCCAGGTTTTAATATTGGGTCAATTTCCGTTTAGTTATAGATTTGCACATATTTGCATCTACGTAGACTGGAGACTAAACTGAAGCTAGCCTGAATATTAAGTAAAAAATGAGCGATTAATAATGATTTAACACTAATAATTGTTATCTGTGCGTGTATCTTTACATTGATAGCTGTTCACATGTTTTCAGTCTCATATTGGAAGAAGTAGAGACAATTGGGTGGATATAATGATTATTTGTTTAATGGTCCTGTAGCTTCATTAACATTTACCCCTATAGAGTGTTTCCATGTGCAATAGTCTAATCGATTCCTCCACACTTGAACACAAGCATGAAGTCACTCCCGTGCTACATTGAAAGATCAATTTTCAAACTGTGGTTCAGGTAACGACAGCAAATCAGGCTCCTGTCATCAGCCAGTAATCAATCTGTTCAGAGGATCATCTCATTAAACCTAATATTAGTCTCCCATTTGTCTGTGTCCTGGCTGTCAGCCGTAAATATTATCTGCAGCTAAAAAAAAATAATAAAAAAATCACATAGAGACACTCAGGTTCCCGACGAGATCAAGTATCTGCCAAACATCTACGATCAAACCCTGCAATTTTCTTAAATCACCGCAATAAAAATCATCGAGTCAGAGAAGCTTTTAACCTTTACAGTGTTCATTGTGAAAGCAGCTGGAGTTGACACAGCTTTTTTTTTTTTTTTTTTTATGCAAAGTCCAGAGCCTGCAGCCTCGTGTGAAAGCAGCTAATTAATCTGTCTGCATCCATGTGCTTTTTGCAAATCCCACAAGCAGTTTAACCACCTTTCAACTGCTTATTAGCTCATTTTAACCATATAGCTTTATGTGTCTGTCTGAAATGTATTATATGACACATAAGCTTGTATATAATGCAAAATCTGTAACCTACAAGATCATTTATTACAATACACGCACATTTATAACAACCTCGTACATGTTGTATATACTAATACACACCATTTCTTAATACCTCATACATAAAAGCTAAAAATTGTAGAAATCCCCTGTGTTTTTTTAGTTTATGTGTATGAAAAGTCGATATATGTGCATATTTTAGTGTATATGGGTCAGCTGTTAAAGATGTAATTTTTTCCCTTATGTCTTAAACTCTTTTTAAAGAGATAATGGAAGATGTTAGACTGGATACTTAGCTTATATTGTTTATAAAACCAGCAACTCTACCAACAATTACCTTCCTGTGAATGAATGGAAGTGCGTCATTCTTTTTTTAAAGGCAGTGCTGAGACTTAGCATGCTACATAGCTGAGCTACTCCCTGCAGTTGCGGCCCTGAGGCTATAATTTAAGGATCCAGCTGTGAGTTAAAATGGAAGCTATGTAAAAGAAACTAAAAAAAACTTGCCTTTGGAAATGAATATCTCAGACAGGTTCACATGCATCAACACAAGCACTAGCATTAGAAAAGTAACAGCTGTTATTTTAGCAGCCAAAGACGGAAACATGATTGATTCTCGCTTTAATCCTTGTTACCTGTCATGTATTAAAGGTTCAATGTATAAGATTTGCAGTTTGTGTTGGAGTCATTTGTTGATTGTCCATTTCAAAGCTGTCTAAGCTATAAACCAGGGGTGTCAAACTCATTTTAGTTCAGGGGCCACATTAAACCAAATTTGATCTGAAGTAGGCCGGACCAGTGAAATAATAACAGAATAATATATAAATAACGTCAACTCCAAATGTTCTTCTATGGTTCAGAGTAAAAAAACTAAAATTATACAATGAAAATGTTTACATCTACCAATTATTCCTTTAATATAATGTGAATAACATGAACAAACTGAAATTTCTTAAGAAAACTAAGTTCAATTTTAACAATATTCTGTCTCAGTTTATCATTCACACATGTAAATTACAATTTACAGATCACAGTGGATCTACTAATACACAAAACATTTAATTACAGGCAGAATATTGGTAATCTTGCACTTCAGACATTTCAAAATGTTCATATTTGTTCAGGTTATTCGCATTTTGCGAAATGATAGTTTGTTTTAGTGTAAATACAGTAAAATGACATGAAAATGCTTATAATTACAAAGACCAAAATTAGCAGTTGTGAGTATTTATAGGTTATTATGATAGTATTTTACTGATTCGACCCACTGGAGATTAAATTGGTCTGTATGTGGAACTTGAACTAAAATGATTAATATCTTTAGTGTAATTTTTGCATTTCACAAATTCATCTCATGGGTCAGACTGGACCCTTTGGCGGGCCGGATTTGGCCCCCGGGCCGCATGTTTGAGACCTCTGCTAAAAATCCTGCAGAAATGCTCTGAAGATGCTTAAGCTCACTCAGGTTCTGCAGGGCTCTTTTTATGCTGCTTATAATGGGAATAAACTTAGTAAATGCCAGAGAATGACTCGCTCCAGGCACATTCCATAAAGGAATTTAGCCACACCAAGTATAGTTTTTGTTAGAAAAACAAGCCCAATTTTAAGAAGACCCCCCCACACCAAAAAAAAAGGGGGCAAGGGGTAATGTTTTTGGTTTGGTTTGTTTCTTTGTTTGTTAACACTTTAACAGCAAAACTATTGGTTGAATTCATACCAAATTGGGTTTATAGATTGCCAGTGACCCAGAATAAATGTCATTATATTTTTGGAAAAATAGGTCAAACTTCCAATTTTTTTAAAGAATTTTTAAAGTCTTTTTTTTCCCCCCATTTACTTATAATGGGCAAAATTTCAAATCGCTTTAAAAACATACATTTTAACTAAATTTACTTAAAACGTTGCAGAGATATAGAGATCCAAGTGATAGCTGATTTTTGAAAATTTTTGTATCATTTTAAAATCTTTTTCTTTTCCCATTTACTTATAATGGGCGAAATTTCAAATGTCTATAAAAATATCAATTTACTTCAAACTTGGCACATATATAATTTTTCTATTTAACAAATATTGAATATGGATGAAAGAGTGGATCGATGCCAAAATATGCTACAATACGTGCGAGGGGCGGGGTTTGTTGTGCCTGGCACCACCTGTTTCTATACAAAAATGAGACCTTCTTAAATAGGATAACCATGTTTTTGTTACTTAAAATAAGCAGAACTTGCACTACTTTTCAAGCCCATTAAGGTCTTTCAGTGGCTAGGCTTGTATCCTAGTTTTGAGAGACCGAGCCAAGGAAAATTTTTTTTTTTCTTTTCTTTTTTTTTTGGTCTTTTAGCGTAATATAAATAACTATATTTGGCTTCTTTCTAGTACGACTGTTTTAGGCACAGATTCCAACACATTTCACACACATGCACAAAGGTTACACACTGACCCTTTAAACGTGTGAAGGTGGAAGTTCCTGTCATTAGGGGTCACCTAAGGTTAAGTGCATGATGTTCTGATCTTGGTAAGACCACACATGGTCTAATGACTCGGTCCTGGACAGAATAAGTAGCGTCCCTTTTTTAGACCTATAGATTAAAAGGTGAAAACATTTAACATGGACACTGGGACGGCTGCAGCGGACCCACTTGTAACATTAGAGCTGTAATTTTCTGGGTGAAAATAACTTGCGTTGCTCCGTGAGCCAGTTGTGCTGACCACTGATACTTAGAGACTCACTTGTGGTGATTTTAGAGATTACACAAAGAAAACACTGGAACTTTCTTCTAGTGTACATTTTGGCCAAAGCATTTTGTTCTAACCTTGCTTTACAACATAACACACAGCCTACATTTCTGAGACTTTTTGGTGGCAGATTTAAAGTCAAAGGAGTCAAGGAGCAAAGTTGAAGGTCAGCAGCATTTAAGTGAAACACCATGCAGCCCTTGACGCTTCCTTTCTGAGGAGGAAACTCTACTTTTGCCTTGTCAAATTTGACCAGATTACAGAGAGAGTTAGCGTTTGCTCATCTCAATGCTGAACCGTGCAATCATGTCATTTCCTCTTTTGTATTTACTGTTTGCGGTAAAGACTTAAGGCATCCTTTTCTTTCCCGTCGGGCTAATTTTAGGTAGGAATTTCAAGCGCTGGAGTGCAAAGCATCCATCGTCCCTGTTTAAACACTCACACACAGATAGTTTTCAACTTCACCGCTTCACCTACTGCTAAAACTAAAGCTTCTACTTTGTTTAATTTCAGTGAATTCATTCGGTTAAATAAAGTCGCGTCACATTAATTTTGCAGAAAGAGTTCCACCGCTGAAAGATTTTCTCAACACACAAGTGGAAAAACCATGGAGTCTGAATAAGACAGGCTTTCCAGTGCTAAACACCTCTGCACCAAAGCAGCAGTCAAAAAGGCAGCTTCACCACAGAAATGTCTTGGTTAGACAACTGTCATTTACAAGCCAATTTTTGCAACAGCCCCCTCACACGCTTCATATTCCATCAAAGAGAGGCCACGAAAGCACAGTGTGCATGAGCAGCGGCACTTTGTGGTTGGGGTGGGGTTTGGTGGTCAGGGTCTTTCCTCGGTGTGTGGTTAAAGGTTAAAATAAGAGTCTTTATTTGATTAAGTGCACGTTCAGGGTGAGGCACTTCAAAAGGAGGACATGTGGCATGAAACGTTAGTGCAACCCAATCGCCGGGAAAAGATGTTGCCGTTGAACGTTTCTGCAAACCACAGATACGTGTAATGGCAACGTTTGTGAACCAGAAATACATTTAATTTCTAAGTTTCTAGTATATCCACATTTTCCGGTTTTACCTGCTCCTCAGTAGGAAGGAGGTTGTTAGTGTGGATGGCACATGTGCAAAATCCAGAGCTGTAGCACCAGAGACTGGAAATAAAATAGAAACTGTACAGAATATTTTGACCCAAACACATTTTTGCTGTTAAGAGTACTTCACTGCACTTTTCTACAAATGCAGCACTTCTTTAACAACTGCAAAATTACAGCCCTCTCATATTAGAGTAGATTTAAACCGTTCATTGCTTGATATGGCTATTATTGTGTAAACTAACACATTGACTCATTGGAATCAACAGGTTCTGGATGTGGTAGTTTGTATGCTGTTGTGTATTAGTGCATGCTGTACCACATTTGTCCAGCAGTCACCGCCAAAGCGTTCTGGGTATAGTAACATGATTGTAAGACTATTGTATTCCAAAATTACTAACATGTATCTCCCAAAATCTTGGTCCTATCAACTTGCCGTTTTCGCTAGTCTGTTCCTTGACCAAAAATACATAAATATGGTAAACTGCAGCCGTCAAATCTTTCCGGATTTAGAGTTTATCCCTGGATACACATACATACACAGATGCACACAGAGCCCCCACTTGGCATTTAGATGCTCTTGTCAAATGAGATATATATATATATATATGTACAAAATGTACAAAAGACCTCATACATAAAATCTAAAAATTGTAGCAAAAATTGTAAGTGTGTACAAATTAAGAAAAATTAAGACACACACGCAGTGGTTAAGTTCTGACAATAACACTTCAGGTAAGTGATATAAAAATGTTGAAAACAGCTGGATAGATCATTAAATGTACTGCAATTACCTTATTTCATTTATTTATTTATTTACCACTTCTGTAAATGTAAAATGAGGCTATTATTTGTCTGTGTTTATTTTGACACTGACTAATATTAGACATTGAGAGACCTGGTGTGTAACTGACTCCTGGTATTTGTTTGAGGAAATGTGGTAGTTATACATGACTGTAATTTATTATAGGTTTGAAAAGTGTAATGAAAGGTTAAAAGGAAGGAAATATCCCATAGACTGTATGTAAACATGGACATAGTGATGGGTAGTGAGGTATATGTAGTCATGTCTCATATGTATTGACTGATTAAAGTGACAGCAGGTTTTTATCATAGTTTAGTGATTATAAAGTAGTATTCAAAAGTAACTAAGTAGTAGTAGTTATTTTGTAATATTTTTCTCGTCAATGTAAGAAAGGCTGTGGACTTTTAACAAAGCTAACACTGTTTTTAGGTAGAGTTCATCAGGCTGTCCATCGTCTGCAGACAAACACAGTGTGAATGTGTGTATTTTTTCTGGTGGGTTAGTGTTGTGCAGTGGTATAGAATCCTAGTTCCATAGAGTAAAAGTCCTGCCATGTGTTGGTTCTACCTGTTCACTTAACACACATGAGATATATATATCACTTGATTTTAATTCTTATGATGTTTTTACATATTTGAATATGGTTGTAGGGCTGTGCAATAGTTTTATTTTAATTATTATCTACTAGTGCTGTGTCCTGCACTATGTCTCAGTATGCCATGTCATTGTATTGTTGTCATGTGTCTGCTGTGTTATTACTGTGATGTCTTTTGTTCTACAGTGTTCTATGTATGGCGTTGTAGCTCCATGCACTATTGCCTACAACAAATTTCCCCATGGGGATAATAAAGCATATCTTATCTTATCTTATCTTATCATATCTTATCTTGTCTTATCTTATCTTGTTCCACTAATTATCCATCTACCCGGATGTGGAGTTGTGCTCATCAAAATGAGCTGGTTCAGTGAATGGTTGGAACAAATACATGGCAGGACTTTTACTCTATGGAGCCTTTATGGGATTGTCCACTGCTGTGTTTGCGTTGCCTCCAGCATGAAGGTTGACTTACTCTCACACAGCCTCCTCCTCAGCCTGCCTCTGATCTTGTCGATAGCGTTAAAGTCCGTCACATGGAAGACATGGGCGTTCTTTGGCTCAGCTGCGATTTCCTCCAGCTCCACCTTGAGCGCCTCTCCAATTCCCACAGCAAACATCCTGATACCGGCTCGGGCAGCTGCCTTCGAGGGCTCCAGAACATAATCCTGGCTCCGGCCGTCTGTGAGCAGGATGGCCACCCTCTGAATGCCTCTGGCTGTAGGCCTCGCTCCGTTGCGCTCTGTGAAGATGTTGTTGGTGGTGTAGCTGATAGCATCCCCAGTCATTGTATTCCCCCCCAGGTAGCGAATGTTACGGGCAGCTCTCTTCACATCTTCCAGGGTTCGGTGTCTCCCCAGGTTGAACTCGGTGGTGGGCCTGTCACTGTAGCGAACCACGGCCACTCTGGTCTTATCGGGCGCCACATCGAAAGACTCCACCAGGTTGGCTACCCACTGCCGGATCTTCTCAAAGTTGTCCTTTCCCACGCTGGATGAGGTATCCAGGATAAACGCCAAGTCATAGTGAACATTTTTACACCCTAAAGAAGACAGATACGGGAAGGCTTTGTTAAATCCTATGCTAATGTTCTGATTTAGTTGAGTTAGCCTAAAGTGATCATAATCATAATTCATGATAATTAGCTTCTTTTACATTAAAATATAACACACTAACACAGTTCCTGGTCATAACATATCATTTTGCGTAGACTTTTGTTGTGAAATGCTTGTCCCATAATGCATGCATGCATTATGGGACAGTAAAGCCCACTGGCAAAACATGGAGTGAACACATGCCTTAAGTTTCTCTGTTGTTTTACACCTTTCAGAGTTACCGCGACATGTTTTTGATTGTTTAATGTTCAAAGCTGCATATGACTCTCGGAATTCCACGCAGCCTCAGCCGAAAGAAGCAACTGAAGTCGTTTCCATGTTTGTTGCTGCTGCGTCCATACTGCGGCTGCGTGGAATTCCGAAAAAAAAAAACCAAGTGACGGTTGCGTTGAGGTTTCGGTTATCAAATGGAGTGTTTGTGGTGGAGTACATTTCAAAGTTCTTCACTGTGAGGAGAGTGATTCAGGTGCGTAATCACAGAAAGACTAAAGGATTCATGATACTTAGGCTATCACTCGAGTTTTACAGAGCTGATGAAAAATTGGTAACGAAAGTTGTAGCTTTAAGATGACATGTCTAAGTGACCTAGAATAATTAATAATGTACATAGTTTGATTCCTGGCTTGCGAAAAACAAGTTTGACTGGCTATTTAACTACATCAACACTAGTTATATACAACACATAGTGACGGCAGTAGAGTGTACATCTTAGATATATAATTTGGAATATTTCTACTTAAAAACATTAAAAAAGTGACATTATAATCAGATTGTGAAGAAGGAATAATGGTGATATTATGTCTAAGATGTATTATATTCAATAATGAGTCACTGCCAACTTTTTAATAAAAGTCTTTAGTAGTTGCTTTTCCATTGACCCTCAAATTGCGTGAATATAACTTTGAGCATAAAAATGTACCTAATGGAAAAACCACAATTTCACCAAAACTCTCCTTTTTCAATTCACAGTTTTTGCACTGGCAAGAGGTGGTTTTTCGGGTGTAGCGCAATTGGTATATCACTCAAAACTGCAAATAGAAAGACCTTTTTTCCGCAACTAGACTCAGGGATAAAGGGGTAATATATAATAATAATAAATATATGTGTAAATCAATGTGATGTTTAAACAAATATACAAATATAAAACAAAAATGATAAATAAACAAATCATAGCATTTGTGATTTAATGGAAAAACTGACATGCACTTCTGTTATTTCGGCATTTAGTAAATATCGGTAAAGTTTTGCGCAGATGTCCAATGGAAAAGCAATTAGTGACTTATTTTAACCCTAGCAAGTTTTGTGAACACATTTTAACTCCCTTAAAGAGAGTGGCAAACATATACTTAGTTAATTAGTAAGCATTCAGATACACACGAACAACAAATCATTAATCCGGTTTTTTTTGGGGTTTTTTTGGCCAAAAACACATCCTTTACTTTATTATAAATTAACACACATCACATATCAACGACACTTCTATATCTATATTATCTTATATTGCTAATGGTAACAAAATATGAGTTTCATGTAGTGTATATTTGAGTATTTTCTTGATAACATCCTGATACTGATCATTAGTGCATAATGCAATCTAATTACTTTCCATTAAAGTTAACTGCCAACACTGGGTTAGTTAGTTGGGTCTAATCTAACACTAACCGAAGACATATCAAGAGAAATAGTACATCCCCGATTGGTGGTTGGTGGTACATTAGACCAATAAGAGGGACTCTGAACTCTGTTATGATTAGTTGTTTTGCAATAGTGTGATTGATTGATATTACACTGAAATATGTACCAGTACCTCTAGAGCACTGGAGCACAGAACATGGGAGTTTCACGTCTATTAAAGTCTTGGTTGTGATTTTTGCCTTAAATTTCTAGCTTGGATATGAAATAACGAACATGAAAGGCAGAACTAGACCAGCAACTCCCGTGTTTAATGCTCCAACAGATGTTTCACATGTCTGCAATGGTTTTCCAACAAGTACAATGTGTTGACACCAAGGTAAAGAGGTGAACGTACGCGAAATATAGAAGATTTTTGGCGGTTTTGGCACCAGCACAACTACTTTCCCAGTCATATTTCTTTATGCTGATCCGTTGTTGTTCAGGCTTAATGGTCTTACCTGCCCTCTGAGCGTCCACTCTCTCATTGGAAAGAGTCAAGGCCAGGATGACCAAGACCAGGCTGATCCTAAATCCCAGTCGTAATTCCATCTCGGCCTCGGTTTGGGTCTGTTTTGTTTAGCTTATTACCACCATCAAGCTGTCCAGCCTGTGGAAAGGTCAGTGGAAACATCAACAATTCACCATGTACAGAGCAGACAGTACAGTCACTTACAGCAGAAGCATGAGGCATGTTGTAATTTGACACGTTTCACCAAGATGCTTCTTTCCAAAACTGAAATATGAACTGAATTTGTGAGACTTTTTCTCTGACAGGGAAACTAAAGTGGATAAAGAACTCCCTGTATTATGGGAGGATTTCTGCTAAAAAAAAAAAAAAAAAAAAAAAAAGACTTGTACATTGGTTTTGGAGGGAGTCCACATCTCAACACTTAAAAGAGACTATTGGAAGGCTTATTTAAAATTTGATCAGACACTGCAAAAATCTAAATCTTACCAAGTGTATTTTTCTCATTTCTGGTCAAAATATCTCATCACACTTAAAGTAAGACAGAATCACCTAAAGAGTAGCTTTACAGTGAGATATAAGAACTTATTTTTAGACAGTAGATCTGGAAAATCTGATTTCAAGAAATCTTACCAAGATCATTTTCACTT
>JAPQRP010000003.1:23638146-23651049 GCA_037367295.1 Apogon hyalosoma
AGAAAGAAAGAAAGAAAGAAAGAAAGAAAGAAAGAAAGAAAGAAAGAAAGAAAGAAAGAAAGAAAGAAAGAATTTAAATGTGGATGTTTATTTGGTTGTACTGTAGTTGATTTTAAGTGTCTTGTTTTCAGAACTACGTTTCTTCAAACTAAACTAAAAGTCCATCAAGTGAATAAATAAACAATTTACATGTATATTATTCACTAATACGTAGAAAAATGCAGACATGTAACCAAGCTGTGTTTATGAGAAGCCATGAAAAAAGTTATTAAATCACATTAAGGCCTAAAGTTCTGTATGAAGGCCATGGTCATGTCATGTGACAGGTGGTGTCCATCTGTGTCTGTCATGTGACCTTTGAGTGACAGCTAGCCCTGCTGCAAAACCACAACGTTAGAGCTCATGGTTATTGTTTATTACTGTTTTTTTTTTTCTTCTTCTTCTTCTTCTTCTTCTTCTTCTTCTTCTTCTTTCTAGTGCGGCTGTGGCTGTGGTTGTGAAGTTGCACTAAGGATCAGAGGATTCTGTCGTACAGATATACAGTACCACGTAGTTTACCTGTACCTGTGACTAAAGATGAAGGATTTGTGTCTCCAGGTGTAAACGTGCCACTGCTGTGGGGTTGTGGAATGGAGACCAGAGGCTGATCCGTGTGGATGGAGTCCTGTGGGACATGTGGTTCACTGAATAAACAACTGTTTTGTGAAAACTCCATAACAATGACACGACCTCTGTGATGTGCTGGGCTTGGACATTAGTTTCCTATACCATATGTTTTTCATGTAGCCTGTAAGGTCTCAGACAGACTAACACATTATAACACCACCTGATAAGATCTAACATCATTCAACAAATGGTTCCAGGCACAACAAACCCCGGCCCTCGCATGTATTGTAGCTTATTTTGGCATCGATCCAGCTGATGTCATCATGTCTGTGCATGTGGTGACGTCAGCATATCAGTTGCCTCTATATATGAGCCAAGTTTGAAGTAAATTGAAACAAAATTGATGTTTTTATAGACATGTGAAATTTTGCCCATTATAAGTAAATGGGAGAAGAAAAAAGATTTTAAAGATTCATAAAAATTTGAACTTTGACCTACTTTTCCCAAAATGTAATCAGATCTATTCTGGGTCACTGGCAATCTATAAACCCAGTTTGGTTTTAATTCAAACAATAGTTTTTGCTGCTACAGACATATGAAATTTCGCCCATTATAAGTAAATGGGGGAAAAAAAGATTTAAAACATTCATAAAGAATTGAACTTTGACCTACTGTAATCAAAATGTAATGAGATTGAGCCTTTTTTTTTCCACCTTTTTTTTTTTTTTTAATCATTTTCCTTCCCTATACGGTCAAACCCAGTGGTAAACATGTAAACTAATCTGTCCTATCACACTCTGCTGAACATAGTGATACAGGTTATGAAAGATTCAGGTTAACCAGTATGTCATCATCAATAATTATATCAGAATACAGTATTTGTCTCTCGTCAACGCAAAAAGTAGTTAAAGTAGCATAAATGTAGTTTTGGATCATTTGATTTGTCAGTTGATCCTGCTAATGAAGGCAGTTGTGACAATAATTAATGTGTTTATATGTAGAAGAAATTACTGTTATCAAGCCCAGCTGTAACTGTTTACTACAGATACAGATCAGAATATTCAGTAAGTTAGCATTAGCGTGGAGACTAGCACTCATCGATGTAGATACAGAATAGAAGAGGATTCTGGACCTCAGGATGGTACCGTTCTATCAGACAGGAGGCTGCTCGTTTCTGGGTTTAGTGTTACTTGTGTTATGCCGTCCATACCACCTGTGGACCCCCACACATACAGACTGGCCCTGCTCACACTTGGCCCAATGAGATCAGACGGAATTTATAATCTGTAGAAAACCTCCATGTTATAAAAGCTGATAATAAAAAGGGTAATTTCCAAACTTTATTTTTTGCAGTTGTAGGTGTCCTGTCAGCAGTTTTACAGACTCGTCTTTTATCATAGTGGTCTATGGAGCAACATTTCTTTCTTTTTTTTTTTTTTTTGCATTAAGTGCTACCGGTGGAATTGGCACCAAGGCTGGGCGGCGGTCCTACATTCAGGTCTAATAATACATAGTTTCAGCCCTCACTCTTCCACAGCTCCACCCTCTCATCCAAATATGCACTGTAAAAAAGAAAAAGCTACAACAACTTCAAATGTCAGGGCAACTTACAACACAGAATTTTTGAGTTTACACAACTAAAACTTCTAAGTTTTGAAGAAAGTTGTGCCAACTTATACTTTTAGTGTGTGGCCCAGTTTACACGACAACGCTCTCGGGTGAAAACAAAATATTTGATCAGATGTGCCTTTCATTTAGACGGCAACAGCGTTTTTTGGGGGTTGAAAATGCAAAAAAGTGAAACCACCTTCCAGAGGGGAAATCTTAAAAACACTCCACTCTCACGTCACCGTCTAAAAGGTTGAAAACGCAAAACTGCATTTTCTCGTCACGTAGAGTTTACATCACAGGCACAAACCGGTACAGGAAAACAACAATATGTCGGATTATTTCCCTGCGACAGACCTTCAAGTTGCCCTAGCTGCAAAATTGTCCGTTTTTGTGCTTTGCTTCACTATGTTCTTTTTCCTGTTTTGTGAGAAAGAACATGAAGAGAAGTAGAAAGGTTCTATGCAGTGGTCATGCCACCTGGCGTGCATACTACATCAATAAATAGGAAATTTCACACTCTTTTGCATGTCCATTTGCATGCAGATTTTCCCCCAAAATGCACGTCTAAACAGGGAATTAAAAATGAGAACACAATGCCGCTTTTGCGTGTTTGGTTCAGATTGTTACTGTCTAAACACAGTCTCAGATAACTTAGCCTTCATATTCACCCTGTTTGCAGTTTTACACAAAAAGAATTCCATGTTATGGCCCCTCCCACCACCACCATTCACACATCACTGTGACTAGTAGCACTGGAGGGAAGGTGGGTGGAGTGTCTTACCCAAGGAAACAACAGCACACGACTAGGACAGAGTGGGATTCGACCTGCCAACCCTCTGGTTACTGGACAACCTCCTTACCTCCGGAGCCTCGGCTGCCTGGAATAGCCTTAGCTTAGCTTATTTTAGCTAGCGTTTCAAGCACTTATGAAGTGGCTAACTTTATCCTAGCATAAGCACGGCCACTTAACTACAAGCTTTGTCGTTAAACACTACATAACCAAAACACCCTTTACAAAAATAACTTTTGGATGTGAACTTGCTTGGAGATAATCGTTCGTACACGATGGACAAGTTCACGATCAAGATAGTAGTCGGTGAAAAACTTCCAACCGAAGTGGAAAAGATGAAAGAACTGAAAGAAATCCCTCATACACCCTGTGCAACTAAAAACTCAATGTGAGCATGTGCAAAACAGTTGACCTGGCCTCAGCTAGAATTCAACTACAGTTTCTCAATTGGGACAATTTAGATAATGCATTCAACTTTCAAAACTTAGCTGAAGTGATATTCTTGGCCTGGTTTACATTGTTACTATTCTGCTGTCACTGAATGCAAAAATCCTTGAGAGGCTATTTGAAGTTTTTCTTTTTGCGGTGTGGTAACATGTGGCTCCAACTTCACTGCTATGTTTCTTACTTTTCTTACTGCGAACCTACATAAAATGTCTTCATGTTTTAGTGCAAAACCTAAAGGATGCCTGTGAATCACATTTCAGCGTCCACTGATGTGCTTATCATGTGTGGTCATGCTCCCTGGCAGGGGAGGAAGCTGCAGCGAAACACAGCAGCTCTGTCTCTGCCTGTGTCCGACATCCTGCCTGGCAGACGTTCAGTGTTTCTCCTCTAAAGTCCTCTGCATGGCAGGTCTCACATTGGCAGAGCTCCTCTTCAAAGTCCTCCTACAGCTGTTACCACACGCTTTCCCTGCACAAGAAATATATCCAGATCTGCCGTGGAGCTGCAGATGCACCAAAACGCTCTGTCAATATTTGAATGTCACGGACAACAAACATTAGCTGTTATGACCGGGCCTATTTACAGTGCCTTTGTAGCCAAGGAAAGTGAGCGTGAGCCAGGCTATGTATAGGCTCCAGAGTGAAGTGGATGGGAAGTGGGCTGATGATTCGGGGCAGATGCACATTATGAGTGATGGTGTCAGTCTGAGGAACCGTCTGTCGCCTTGTGTGAGAGGGCTAAAGAGGTGACCAGCATGTGGGGTGACTAAGAGGCTGCGAGCACCCGTGTAGTGTTGGAGAAAGCCATCTGTCATCTGACTGACAGCCAGCTTTTAACCTCCCACGTCAGACAGAGGCTCAACCACACTCCAAATATGTTCACAATATTAATGTGTGAAATTGGCGATGGCGTGAGCCTCGGTGCATGTTTTTAAATAGAAAACTTTCACCTCAGCAAACTAATTAAGACCTTTTTTATTTTTATTTTTTTTACACGTTAGTATATCCGAAATAACACTGCTGCATGTTGGTTAGTGTGTCAACAGGTGCCAGCTCATACTTAGTGCTCTGCTTTGTTCTACTGTATTCACCACCAACAGAAGATCGAAAGTACAGACTGATATAACTACCGAAAGTCATCGGCTGTGTTATGATAGTATCTAAAATAGGACATTTGAAGGCCTCGTAAAGGTGTAACGAAAGCATATTTTTCATTGTAAGATTAGTTTTTGTGTTACGCTAGATGCCAGGCATGTGTTGATATCAGCTGACTGCATTTCTAAGATAATAGCAGCTAAGTCTGAGTGGTTGAAGAATTGTTTGGCGAACAATAGCTTTAATCATCCATAGAGAAGAAGTTTATATGCTAGATAGAGGCCACCTAGATGGGTGTTACCTTAGTAATACAGTTACAAAACAGACTCTAAGAAAACACGTTTCACATTTAAGCACACAAGCATGCACAAATTTTGCACATTAAGTCGACACAGACGTCATGTTTTAATGCATTATGTACGTTACAACTGATTTTTTTTAATGTACAGGGTCGTCTGACACAAAACCAAAAGAGAAACTTTATGTTTCCTTGGGACCCAAATTTGCAAATACATCATAAATGCCTCAGACTGACATTTGTATTGAGTTGTTCTCTGTCAACTACCATTTTATTGTGTCATCAGCATTGATTTTTACCTAATCTTGAATTCTTTATGTATTTTTGTCATTGTTTTTAGCATTATTTTGTCATTGTCTCTAATAGTAATGGCTCAGTCGAGTCATCACATCCATACAAAACTGTAGAACTGAAGAATAAATAAAGTCTAATCTAATCTAATCTAATCTAATCTAACTGTTCCGCACTTCAACTTTAGTGCAGGTATTTAGGGATGACTTCCTTCCTTTTACGGTGAAGAAGTGTATTTTGGTGCAGGTTTGTCTTGTGATGTGTCTGTGCATCCGCATCATCATCATCATCATCATCATCATCATCACCATCACCATCACCATCATCGTCAGTAGTAGCTTTTCCATCAGACATCTGTGCAAAACTTTACCAATATTTGCTAAATGTCAAAAAAACAGAAGTGCGTAACGTTGGTTTTTCCATTAAATCACAAATGTGATAATTTGTTTATTTATTATCGCAAGGTGTCACAAGAATTAATTCCATAAACATTTACAGATATATTAATTATTATTATATATTACCCCTCTATCCCATGCTAAATTTTAAAAAAATGAGTCAGTTTCCTGGTGTGCCCACACATACTGCGCCATGTTTCTTTTAAAATTTTTCTTCTTCGCGTGTTGTAACATCTGTCAGCATGTTGTTTTTTCTTTATTCACGTGACTCTACTTGCTGAAAAAGGTCTTTCCATTGCAGTTTTGCATGACATACTAATTTCGCTATGCACAAAAAAACACCTCTTGCCAGCGCAAATACTTTTAATCAAAAAACAAGAGTTTGGGTGAAATTGTCATTTTTCCATTGGGCAAATTCTTATACACACGTTATATTCACGCAGTTTGAGAGTCAACAGAAAAGCGACTAGTAATCTATTGTATTATTTATGAGTTCCCTCTACAGATTTTCCAACCCCACCATCCAGAGTCCACAAGGGATGATATCTAGATTATGTGGGCTGTGAGAAAAACAGTGTTCATCCTTTCTGTGTGAGCTCTGTGAAACAAACCTGCTAAAAAATTAACTGTGAAACAAGGCAGAGTGGAACAGAGGGTACGTCGTTGCAGGGTTCTGGCTCCGTGGACTCGGACCCCACAGGTGCACAGACTGTGTTTTACTCTGATGCCCTTGAGAGAAAAACAGAAGGAAAAATCACTTCCAAGATAAAGTAAACTTTAGCAAAGAGAAAACCACTGAGCAAGTCTCAAATAACAATCCTCACAAAGGCAGAAAGCAGAACTTTGAGGGATTATGATTATTTGAATTTTTATGTTGTGTATTGTATTAGAAACGCAGACATATGATCATAAAAGTCTATTTTAGGATTTATTGTTTGGCTAACAATCAGATATAGTATCATCGTAAGCACTGGCCAAGTCTCCCAGACCTGATTCTGCATTTTTAGATACAAACAAGCTTACCCCTAAATTTCTGATCATACTTACCTTCTTCCTCTCTTTCATTATCTTGGATTAGTCGTCTCAGTGATGTGCCAGACGCCTCACTTTGGACGGCGGCTGCTATACTTAATTGAATCAGTGCATTCTGATCTGGGGAATAGCTTTTGGAAATGGGACAACCCATAACTTAGAGCGACCTGGCATGTACTTTTATGAAATGCTACCCATTTAATTATTTATTTTCTATTTTTAGAGCACAAAAGAAAGTCTGCCGGAGCATTAATGAATCAGAGATTGGCTTGGCTTTATGCCCACATTGTGAATTTCACTAAGTACAGTTCTGCTACTGTGCTGTTTTACAAGAAGATTGTGTGATGGTGCGCAATATGGGTCAAATTCATTCACTAAAAGGTCGTCGTGCAGCTTGGAAAAAAATACATCATGTAATGAGTGAGTTTGTAATAAATGTGACAACAATATTTAACATTTTTATATCAAAACAGCTAAAAATGACTTAGTTTGCCATACATTTTGTTTGCTAGCTTACTTAATGTACATTAGGATTGTTCAAACTCAGAGAAATTCATTATTTTATTCAATACGATGCCTCGTTTTATTTGATCAGTTCTAAAGTGGTTTACATGTGTAGTCAGAAAGCTTTCTCTGAATTCACGTAACATGGAACTAGAATGAATGAATAAATAAATAAATAAATACATACATAAATACATGTAAATTTATAGTTTATTTGAGCAACCAAATTAGAATCCATGGACTTTCCTTCAACATGTGTTCATTTCCTATTTTGAAGTCAAAGGTATTAAAACAACAAGTCTATATCTTAAAGTCATGCAGTGTCCTCACTGAATAGGTGTATGTAAAAAAAAGTAGAATTCAGGAAGAACAGACCTTAGTAGGAGGTGGTTTGTGATGGAATAACAGCCTGTACTGACTTAAGAATGGGGGATCTGTCTTGTGCATAACACTTATCATGCAAATTTCTTCTTTTAGCCCTTATCATAATCTTTTCCAAAACCTAACCAAGCTGTTTTTGTGCGTCAGTCTAAACTAACCTTATCCATGGCATTTGTACCATCTAAATGCAGTTTTTATGTAACGTTTGCAATATCAGTGTTATTTTGTCTATATTTTCTGTTTTGGTACTGATTTGGTAATTGAACGATTGCTAAGAGGAAGTGTGAATTATGTATAAAAACAGGACAAGACGTTTGTATTATATGTTTTATTGTCTTATGGTGTTATGTTCCAGAGTACAAAGCCTGTTTTGCAACTCTAAAATGAATTGTTGAATGGCACAGCGCAAAAGCATTTGAGGGTTTTTAAGTGTAGAGGAAACAAAATAAGAACACCTGTTTACATGACACTTAAAAAAAAAAAAAGAATTACTGTGTTAGCGCGACTAAACCTGGACTTTAAAGTACATGTAAATGTGTTAGTTTGACTGAAATGAGTCGGGCTAACACACGCCTAGATAATGTGAGTCGACCTACTCCTGTATGTAAACAGACCAGTCGGACTTGAACGGGACCAGGTGTTCCGCACATTCACAAGAACTCTGAACCAAACCCAGACCTGGAAGTTTCACAAAAACTATGTTATGTACAAATTTGCACCGTTGTACAGTTTACCTCTAGGTTGATGATGTGTTTGCTCATTACTGACTATTGCTGTGGTCTGGAAAAAAAGCTGAAAGAGTGTATATCACCTATTGTAGTGGAGGCAACATGATTTCAAGAATAATAAATCCATTACACTCCCGTGCATGTAGACTGGGACTAAGACAACAGTCCAATTAAATGGTTTAATTGAGCTACAGTCAAAGCTCGACAAAGCCGTGCATGTAAACCTTCTGCCTTGTTTACTAGACTACTGATGAGCTTGCAGAATGTGATATTTGTCTTTTTCTGATGCCTTTTCAGTTCCTTTAACCCATAAAGACCCAAACATCCAACCCTAACCCTAACATTAGTAATTTTGGAATACAGTGGCCACCCAATGGCCAATCACATTGCTATGCCCAGAATCAAAGGATCATCATTGAAGTGGGTTACCTAGCAACAGATAAGCAATAGGACCACATTGCCATGGTGTCAAATTTCATGTGCAGAAACAGACATGCCAGCTGAGAGGTTATTCAACTGAAAATGCCAGTGGGATTTACCAAGAAAGTAAACAAAGTAAAGGAATGAACTGTATGAACTGTTTGTCAGAGCACTAGTACAGTTTGTCATCTTTTCATGGTCATCAGATATGACCCATTTGGACGTTCAGAGGCTCTGGAAACCCACAGAGGTGGATCAATGACAGTGGATGGACACACTTGGTTTATGTTCAATTAATAATATATTTTACTGAAAAAGTCACTATTTCCAGAGTTTTCTCTGTTTTAGATATAATAACCCTCAACTTTAATCTGGGCTTTTATGAACATCTTCATGATCAGTGAATTCAATATAGGAAAATACATGATTTATACTGATAGAATACAAAATACAGAGGATAATATTATAAGTAGATGGTGGTAAAAGGTTAGATATGAAGACATTTTCAATCGGGACCTGATATAAAAGTAGCACTGGGTCTTTATGGGTTAAGCACGACATAACATTTAGTCCCATGTACAAGCTGCAGATATTGAATTAGAGCTGAAGACGTTCCAGAGCCACCGCGTTGTTATGGTTCATGATCAAGGGCTTTTTGCTCTTTAATCTGCAGTTAGAAGCATGTGGCTTTACACCTTCAAGCGTATGTTCGCCGCTTCCGCCTTCAGCTGCCTGTCGGTTCAGAGCGCCTCGTGCAGACCGCTGAGCGCAATCATCCTGATGGCTCTTGCCGGCACATCTGTACTCCCAGGAGGCCGCGGGAGGCTCTTTGATGCCTTTCCCTGCTTGAGTGTGGCCTCTCGGTGCCCTCTCTGCCCGCTGCCCTCTACCTTGGACACCTTGGGCCAACCTGCCTTCATCTGCAGATAATCCCCCTGTTGACGGGTTTGAATTGCTCTGATCCTCTCGGAGACACGGCGCCCTCCTCAGCCTCAGCCTCCTCCCCCCCCCCTCCTGCAGTGGCGAGCTGCTGGGGTTAAGACCTGTCGCCGCTCTGCCTCTTCCAACCTGCGCTTTAATTTGAGGAAAAACTGAGACGGGGGCTGGTTTGATGCACAAAGGAGCCGGGGTTCCTTGGCAAACCACATCCTCCAGACGCCGACCTCCGCTCTGCTCCGCGAGGGTAGAGTGACTCAGCTGAGGCCTCGACAGTCTCTTAGGCTGCTGGGCTTTGACCGGTTCAGTGGAAGCAGACGGACACGCCGCAGACTTCACCCGGCTCTCTTTCTTTGTACGAGGCTCGTTCGCTGTCACATCTGCTTTACAGGGGACGGCTTTGGCTTCCTGTCGCCCACTCTTCAGTTTCTGCTTCTGAGCTTCCCTTACCTATCAGAAAATACAGTTAATATAGCACTGTTTGGAGGAAATAGTCACAAAGCGGTTTACAAGAAACAAAATACAACATTAAAATAGAAATAAAATGAGTAGGATAGTGACAGCGGAATGACTTGAAATAGCTAGAGCATAGGGTGATAAATATGTATTATATCATTAGCCCAGTGTAAAGTAAAGGAGTACAGATACCCTACCAAAACATTCACCAACTGAAATGTTACTCAAGTTAAAGTCTTCAAGTATTTAACCCATAAAGACCCAGAGCTACTTTTGTGTCAGTTCCCAAATGATTTTTCCCTATATTTTACCTTTCTTAAGTGATTTATCACCATTGATTGTAATATTACCCTCCTTATTTTGCATTTTATCGGTGTAAATCATGCATTTTCCTATGATTGACTGATTATGTAGATGTTCATAAAAGATCCGATTAAGGTTGAGGGTTATTATGTCAGCAACAGAGAAAACTGAAGAAAAAGTAACTTTGTCAGCAAAGATATCAATAACTGGACATAAAAACAGGTGTTTCCATCCACTTCCATCCAACGCTATAGGTCTTGCTTAGAGATTTCATTTCGGTACATTTTTGGTACAGTGAAGGAGACCATTGAAGGGGGTGGGGGTATAGAGGGGGTGTGCTCTGTAACTACCAAAACCCGAAAGTGAAACTTAACATGCTTCGAACGTCCAACCCAGCTTCTGTGCCTCTGTTATACTCTATGTTGTCATGTTTACCCCCCCTTATCGGTGCCCCAGCCTCAGAATAAAGTATTTTGGGTTTTTTTGCAGCAGAAATGCATGTATTGGAAATCTTGCACATGGATTCTGCTTGTGTCCACCCTGCTTCCCAAGTGTTTGTGTTCTTCACATGGGCTACATGCATTTGTTTGGTACACCTCCGTATTGCATCGAAGGCCTTGAACCGAAATGGTTCAGTACAAACGAGCACACCGTTACACCCCTAGCTTTACTGGTGAATCAGTATTGTAGAAGATGACAGTGTTTCCACGTTCACTACAGAGCCTCTGAACGTCCAAACGGGTCATATCTGATGACCATGAAAAGATGACAAACTGCATTTTACACCGATTATTTATATGGATTGATAGCATTAGTGGATCAACAGGTATTAAACAGATTACATCAGTAGATGGTTTTGGTCACCAGTGGCCGTTTGGGTCTTTATGGGTTAAATATATCAAGTAATCTACAATTGTACTCAAGTAATGAAAGCAAAAGTAGGAGTAAATGTTAATAACAACCAAAGGCAGTCAGAATTATTACGCTGCTGCTCACATCAACAGATCGCCGACAGGTTGAGTGTGGACCGTCGTTTAGGCCCACTGACTAATCCTGACTTTGTTGCAGTCACCGGTAATATCAGCGCTAAAACCACCAAATTTCCTTTAACTTATTTTTTATAACGAGTAACGATACTGTCCTTTAAAATTGTATCGGAGTAGAAGTATGCAGTTGAGTTAGGACATGTAGTGACGTAAAAGTGAAAGTAAGCAGAATAAAAAATACTCAGTAAAGTACAAATTCACCCAAAACATACTTGAGTACAGTAGTGAAGTATTATTACTTTATTACTATACAATACTGTGTTAGCCGTAAATTGCAAAATCTGCGTAACTGTACTCTCCTAACACTGCTGCTTCATTTCTGCCGACGCCACAATTTGGCCAAAAACGTGACTTAGGCAATTATGCTATGAGGCTAACAATACATAATTTTGGAATTTGACCGCTGTCTTGGTATGCTTTTTTGGTTGTTGTTGTTGTTGTTGTCTTTGTAAAATGCCAAAAAAAAAAAAAATCAGTAAAACAAATCTGCTGTTGTTTTCTAACACCGGGTGTGAACAGACTAACAGCTGGACACTTGTTTTTGGAGATCTCGGATGTTAATGCTAAATCTTTACATGGTCCAAAAGGTTTCTTTGAGCATCTGGACCTCATACTGTACATGTGTTTATCAAATTTTGCAGGTAAGTGAAACCTTATGCGTCAAGTTTTCTGTCATTTCCAACTGTTTTCAAACCTTACAGACACACATTCACAGTCAAACTTATATCAGCGGGACCCGTCTACTTCCTGCTGCATGGCCTTATAATCAGTATCTAATGGTCAGCAGCGTCGAGGTCCACCAGCTCCTACACACCTCCTTTGGCAGCTCCAGTGGGGCGAGTTTCACAGGCCGTCGGACCGCTTCCCGCTCTGGGTCGGGCCTGGGCATCTCGTGCAACAAGTGCAACTGTGCCGCGGCCTGGTGGGTCGGCGGCGGGGCTGTAAGGCGACCCACTGCCTCCCTTCCATGTGTTGCTGACAGATGGAGGCCAGGTGTCTTTGAATTGCGGCCATTTTTAGCCGCCAGTTGGAGGTTTTGACCGTTCAAATGCAACTTGGTATTTTTAACTTGGATGGTCAACATTTCTTCTCTCAGGGGAGCCCCCTAGACAAAAGAGACATCAGTGACGCATACAGGATCACTATCACTGACAGAGGTGATGGAGTGGAAACTGCATTTTCTCAAACCACACACTGTAAAAAACAAAACAAAACATTATTTTTGTGAAAAAAAAAACCCCAAAAAACTGGCAGCTGTGTTTACCAGAACAATAATGTAAAAAACACATCAAATTGTAAACATATTTATTTATTGTAAAGAGGAGTTGAGAATATTTATTTTGCTGGTGGTGTTTGTTGTTTTTTTGTGGTTGTCGTGTTTTTTGGGGGGTTTTTTTGTTAGTTTTTTTGTGTGTGTGTGCTTTGTTTTGTCATTTATTATTTATGTGTTTATTTTTTTGTTTAATAGGTCTGTAGGTTTGTTGTAAATATATATATATATATATATTTTTTTTTTTGTATTGTGTTTGTGTAGTTCTTTAAGTCTAAATACATGTTTATAT
>JAPQRP010000003.1:23657819-23678305 GCA_037367295.1 Apogon hyalosoma
TGACAAAAACAGTGCTTTAATTCATTCCATGTTTTCTTTTCTGTCTGTTTTAGTCACATGATACACACAGGAGTTAGTACTGGATTGCATAACCGTTGTTTTTGATGACTTTTGATGGTCTAATAATTTTTTCCACGACTGTATTTCAGTATTTAATCTAACACTTGCAGTGATTTCCTGGGTATGATTTCGTTTTCAGTGATGTAATAATATATATTCTGTTTTATGTTTATGTCTGTTACCAGTATATTGCATTAATATTAAATATAACAGTAAAGATAGAGAAAAAAAATCTAAATTGAACCTCAGATTTGTATTAAATAAACCAAGCTTATGTGTATACCAATGAAACTAAATTATAAATAAAGCATAACTACAGACTATGTGATCTAACTTTTAAAATGTCATATTTAATGCCATGCAGTGTCTTTCATCTGACCGTTTTCAGTTTCTGTAAATAAAACACAAAATTAAACTGTAACTTTACACTTGTATGACTAAAGCTTAGCTAAAACAAAATTGAAATCAAAATTCGTACTGAAAGACTTATATTTCAACACGGTGATAACTACAATATATGCTAAAAAGTAAAAACAAGACACAAAACATGAAATGACAAGGATCCAAACCATGTGAAGCGAGACAAAAATTAACAAAAAAAAAAAAAAAGTAAAACACTGTTGTCTATAAAGTTGGTATAATTTTGTTTTCAGATACATTCCTAGTTTTACTCCTATTCATACGCATCAGTGATGACCTTTGACCTAGTTCAGTGTTTACATACTGAGCCCCAGTTACACTTTATCTACTAAGAATAAATCACACAGTCATAATTATTTCATTAAGGAGCTAAAAAAAATATTCTATTCCAACTTTATGGCTAAAGGTGTTTTTACTGATGAAACGCATACACTAAGAAATGAGTTTTAACCCATGGAGACAAGTATGTTGCTGTGATAAAATGTCATAAATTGAAATGTAAGGAATATATAAACAATATGCAAAAGTCTTAGGCCGCCAGTACATTTGCTGTTTTATTAAATTTGCATAAATAGAAAGGGAGACGCCAATCTCTGTATCAAAATCCATACAACCAGAATAAACAGGAAATAAATATTAAAAATTGACTTTTGCACATGACTTTAAATATTCAACACACTCAGGATTTAGAGCTGGACACAAAAAGGTCATCATGATATCAGTCAGTGTTAATAATCACAAGGGTAAAAGTAAAATGTTGTTGTTTTTATATTTAAAGGTTGATTTTTGGAGTGGAAGTGTGATGGGAAAATTAACCCTCATTAAACCCTTATTTTTGATGTAAATTGCACAAAAAAGGATCGGATCCACAGACCAGAAATCAAACCTGTCTGATGTGAGGCAAAGAAGCAAAACCTGTCAAAATAAATAAATGTACAAGATTATCTATCAGTTCTGTATTCTACTCTTTATTTATAGAAATATTTATCCAAACAACAAATTTCTTTTTTGTGTCTTTATATTTAAATTCTTCACTCGTTTGTGACTTTTATACCTGTCTTTTTCTCTGCACTTGCTTGTTGTATGTTATTGCTGTTAACTGTGAAATTTCCCCAAAGTAGGATAAATAAAGTCTTTTCTTTTCCTTTTCTTTTCCTTTTCTTTTCTTTTCTTTTTTCTTATCTTATCTTAACTTATCTGACATACCTTGCATTTTTTTTTTCTTTTCTTATCTTATCTTTTCTTTTCTTTTTTCTTATTTCTTATTTCTTATCTTATCTTATCTTAACATATCTTGTCTTTTCTTTTTTTCTTTTCTGATCTTATCTTTTCTTTTCTTATTTCTTATTTCTTATCTTATCTTATCTTATCTTAACATATCTTGTCTTTTCTTTTTTTCTTTTCTGATCTTATCTTTTCTTATCTCATCTTATCTTAACATACCTTATTTTTTCTTTTTTCTTTTCCAATCTTTTCTTTTTCTTATCTTTTCTTTTCTTTTCTTATCTTATCTTATCTTATCTTATCTAGCCCCATGCAGCTCTGATGAGGTGAATCCAGTTAAAATACAATACTTTGTTGGTGTTATTTGTTAAATCTAACCCATCCGTCGTAACATTGACACAACTGAATTTTGGGTAACTATAGTTACACTTTGATCAAAGCCTGCTCTTCCGTAACTGCTGCTAATAGTTTTTCATTGTAAATATCTTCGCAGATGCTGGATTAGACAATGACTGCTTCGCCTGAAGGTAAATCTGCAGATCTTAATCACTTTCAGACGGCAGCTTGTTTTAGATTTTTGTTTCATTACTCCCGTGTCAGCTTCGTTTATTGTACTTTGGAAGCAGAGTTTTCCTGCGATGGATGAGACTGCAGTCCATCTATTTTTCATCAGACAGACTCGACCATGGCTGAAAATCTCCTGCTATCTGTTGTCTCGCTCTGGCATGTCAGCACCTGCTTATTGCACAGCTCTATCATATCAGTGGTTTAGTGGAGATGGTCCCGCTGCAGAACAACTTGGCTCGGCTTACATGATCATTTAAGATGCAAAATTACAGGCTTAGCGCCAGCAGAAGGCCTGTACGCCCCTCTGCCACTGTTCTTATTGTGTTGGCCTCTGCGTTGTCTGACGTTCACGGCTGACAGTATAATTACTGCAGTGTGGGAAGGGATAAAAAGGGACGCTGCCTGCTCATTGTCCCACCTACTGAACATCCAGCTGCACTGCACGGGTCACTCAGACCGGAGGACGGACGGACGGACGGACAGCACCGCTCCTTCTGCTGTCACGTTCACTCAGAACACTTAATATTTATGTCAAACTATTAACGAGTAGGCATTAGTCTGTTCGAACCAATAAAGACCCAAACATCCAAACACTGACCAAAACCATCTCCTGATCTAAACTGTCTAATACAGTTTATACAGTTGTACAGTTTGTTGATCCATTAATCCTATCAATACATGGAAATAATTGGTGTAAAATGCAATTTGTCATCTTTTCATGGTCATCAGATATGACCCGTTTGGACGTTCAGGGACTTAATAACAGAGTATTAAGGCCTCAGCGATAAATACAAAATAAGGAAAATGTGATATTTTGAGAAAAATCATAATATTACAAGAAAAAGTTGCATTTGTCTTAACCCATAAAGACCCAAACATCTATCATTGACTAAAATCATGTACTAATGTAAACTGTTTAATATCTGTTGATCCATTAATCTTATCAATACATGTAAATACTTGGTGTAAAGTACAGTTTGTCATCTTTTTTGCAGTGAGCATGGAAACACCGTCATCTTCTACAACATTGATTCACCAGTAAAACCAATGGAGTTGGATCAATGACAGTGGATGGAGACACTTGGTTTATGCTAAATTAATAATACATTTTGCGGAAAAAGTCACTTTTTCTTCAGTTTTCTCTGTTTTGACATAAAAACCCCTCAACTTCAGTCTGAGCTTTTATGAACATCTACATGATCCATGAATTAAATATAGGAAAATACATGATTTACACTGAAGAAATGCAAAATAAAGACGATAATATTACAATAAATGGTCCTAAATAACTTAAGAAAGGGTAAACACAGAGGAAAATTCCTTTTTGCAAACTGACATAAAAGTAGCACTGGGTCTTTATGGGTTAATGTCAAATCACACATTTATGAGTAAAAACTTTTAAACTTGACTGAATCATAGTTATCGATAAATTGTACTTTTCACACTTGAACAACATTACGGTATATTTATATTTACGGTATATTCAGACCAAGAATAACTTGCAACAAAACTTTGAACTTATTGAAGAATTAAAATGTGTCCAAGTTTTGACTTAAAACTTCAGGAGATTTAACTTGTAATGATTCATATTTTAATATTTAAGTAAAAAAACAAACAAACAAAAAAAAAAAAACATCAGGGGGTTTTCAACTCAACTGAGTTTTATGATGCAACAGGATTTCTAATGTCGGTTCATTTAAAAAACTGTTCTGTTCTGTGTTGTTCTGCTATTTTCCGTTCCATTCTGACTATAAAATGTAGCTCCCTGTTCCAGGCTTTGCTGTTTAACTGTTATTTTATTATTATGATTTAAAATTTTTTCATATGATTTTATTTTTTTCATATTGTTCAATCTCTTAAGTTTTTCTCAAATGTGTGAGCATCTCCGCTGAGCCATGATGAATATGAATAAACTCTTGAACTTCAGTTGTTGTTGCTGATTAGAGCTAATTTTACATTAAATTAAGCTTTATGGTGCCACTCATCTATGCAAAGTTAAAGTAATTAATGCCCTGTCTATGCAAACACAGATCATTTTCTAAAACAGATATTTTCTTCCACCATTTTTTAAAATAATTCTTTCCACACAACCTGCACTTCACAAATTATCTCAGACAACAACACAAACATGACGACAAACTATTACAGTCGCTCAGACAAACTGTTATTAAAGTGTAGATAATCTGTTGTGAAAATGAAGCAACAACACGTTCAGTTATTAACATAAGTTACCTTCAGTGTCGGCTCAGGTTGTTGAAGCGTTTTCTTTACAGAAGTAAAATTATGGAATAACCAGGAAAAAGAATTAAAAACATGCACTTCAGTCGACACATTTAAAAGGATGTTTAAAACTAAGGTATTCAGTAAAATATTAGGATAAAGTAAGCCAATTATCAGTATGAATGTAATATTTTGCTTAGATTATATTATTTGTTCTGTTATATTATTATTTAAAACTGTGCCATTTTGTTTTCTTCTTTTGTTTCTGCAACTTTCCTTCTTGTAAATAGGGTATGTATAAATAAGCTGTTGCTTCAGCCTACGCCTTTTGGCCCATGTTTTGTATGGAGATCCAAACCATATGTAAGAATATATCATGTTCTGTTAAATGGATGAATGAAATTACTACTACTACTACTACTACTACCACTACTACTACCACTACTACTACTACTACTACTACTACTACTACTACTACTACTACTTTATGATGTGGATTTGTTCATAACACCGGTGTGATCGGCCTCCTAAAGGTATCTGTGCTGACCTCCATGCAGGTCAGGGTTAGGGTTAGATGTTTCAGATGCAGCTTCATTACACAAAACAGTAACAGACATGACTAAAATGTGGTGTGATATTGTTGTTTCCAATGTGCTTGTTACTGATTTGTGTCATGCTTTTGCAAAAATGAAAAAAAAAAAAATCAATCCTTTAAAATAAACCTTAAGAAAATATTGTGAAAAAATAAGCTTCTCTATTCTTTTGCATCAATAATGTGTCTCTACTGTGAACCGACGCCTGCCTTAAAGGCTATATTTAATCAAGCTCCGTGCATTTCTTCGTATTTATTAGCAAACACTGCAGGAGGCCGGTTTCCTCTGGCTTAAATTGTTAGAAGGCCACTTATCTAAACTAGTTCTTTTCAATAAAAAAACAGCAGGGTCCTTTCAAATATTATATGATACTTTAATTAAATCAAATATTACCTTGAGGTGGTGTGAATGAATTAGTAAAGTATGAATAAGTTCACAGTTGATCTGGAAATGATTCCGTTTGAGGAACTGGCCTGTGGCGCATTTGGAAATCACAGTTTTAATGAATGCCATAATAATAAAACTGTGGCACTGAATGTTTTTAAAAATGGAAAACCCGTGTGAGACTTTATGAAACGAACTAAGCGACCTCACGGCTGAGGTGAAGCGGCAGGAAGAAGACAGAGGGTTTCAGAAGGAGGCTCATCGTTTTTATTCAAGTGTGATATGGCTTCACCCAGGCCGCATTAGCCAGTGAGTCATCCACACCAAATCATGCACACACACTGAAAAAAAAACAAACAAACAAAAAAACAGAAAAAAAAGAAAACATACAAATGTAAAATGTTATGTAAAATGTTCATTTCATTCTGAACAAATCTCAACAATCTCATCTTGAAAACAGGGGACCCATACTGTACAGACATCAGTTTCAGAATCGTGACAGAAGACGTCATGGCCGAGATGGGATATAATAATCTCCTGTAAGGAATATGGTACATGGCATTTGTTCATCAGACCTACAGAAGAACCTATTGCAAAGGATTTCTCACAAATACAGAACACAGCCTTTCTTATATTGTATTACACAGAGAGTAGTGCAATTCGTGTGTCTTTGTCCCTGTCGTTGGAGAACATGGCACTGTTGACAGAGAAAATGGCCAGCATGTACTGCAACATGCAGCAAATGACGCCTGGAAGCCAAGCACGGCTATACGCGCAGAACGCCGCGAGACCACCCAATCGCCATCGCTATTACACCCACCTTTTTTTTTTTTTTGTCCGATGGCGGACGGGGGGGGCACGAGAAAAAAACAAAACGTCACACTGTTTGTCTGTCGAGGGTGATGATGTGTGCGCTGAGCCATCTGCGTTATAGAGTAACATTCAGTCAAGGGCCATCAGTGTGACATGTGGCACCATAGCAAACAGTTCTGAGTAAAATGTGCATGTGGTGGTGTGTGTGTGTGAGTGTGTGTGTGTGTGGGGGGGTGAAAAATGATCTGACTCACAGCTCATGAAGAGTAAATGAGTTCATTTGTTTGCTGCTTCCTTTTTTTTTTTTTTTTTTTTTTTGAGGGAAAAAAGCGATCCGTTGTGGGTACACGGGTGATACATTCAATAACTGCTGTTTGGAAAAGTTTGACTGTGAGCAGAATGGAAGTGGCAGGTAGATGATCCGCACACGTGTAGTCGTATTAGTGTTGGCAACGTCTGAAGGTTAAATGAGCTCAACAACATTTGCACATGCTTCAGAAGTTTGAGTTCTGCACAGAGGCAGCCATTTGTCGACATTAGGAGCATTGGTTTCTAAGACTGTGCACTGATTTCTGAAGTCCTCGTGTGCGCTCTGAGGTTCCTCCGTTCTTCTCTGATGCTCCTCTACAGCAGCAACAGTGTGAAACTTGCCAGTGTTAGCTAATGTTAACAAATGACCTGTTCCCGTCTGAGCACAGACACCGACACAAACCTGCACGAGTGAAGGCCTGCACATACTCTGGAAGAACAGAGAAATGTGTTCGTTTTCTGGAGGTGGCAGGAGCAAAGTTAGTTCTGATCTGGACATTTCATTGTTCATGAGAAACTTGAGTCTCCCCATCCGACGTGATGGCATGAAATTGTGTTAAAATCCATGCCACTTTTAACTGGGGTGTTATCTGTACGCATTATGAGCTTTCTGCATGCATGTTCACGCCTCGTCAAATACCACACACTGAGGGTTAGGGCTAGGGTTAGGGTTAGGGTTAGAATTTGAATTAGGGTTAGGGTTAGGATTAGGATTAGAGTTAGGGTTGGGGGTTAGGGGTTGGGTTAGGATTGGGATTAGGATTAGGATTAGGATTAGGATTAGGGTTGGGGTTAGGATTAGGGTTAGGATTAGGGTTAGGGTTGGGGGTTAGGATTGGGGGTTAGGGGTTAGAGTTAGGATTAGGATTAGGATTAAGATTGGGGCTAGGGTTACGGTTATGGGTTAGAATTAGGATTAGGGGTTAGGATTTGAATTAGGGTTAAGGTTAGGGTTAGGATAAGGGGTTAGGATTAGGGTTAGGGGTTAAAATTAGGATTAGGGGTTAGGATTTGAATTAGGGTTAGGGTTAGATGCTATGGATATGTGAACTGGATATCTTGGTGTAAATTGGCGTTGATTAACACATGAAAGGACAAAAATGTGCACGTATAGCACGCCAAATGCCATAAGAACTGACGTGGTATACAACACGATTCCATGAGATCAGTCTCTCCCATCAGATTATAATAATTGTCAGACACCACAGAAAAAAAAAGTTCTGCCTGGATGATGTGTTGAGAATAAGCTGCAAGAAAAAAAAAATCCTTCTCTGTTCTTGCAGAGTAAGTATAAGTGTTAATAAACCTTTAAAAAATTGTTCCACTCTAAAACAAGCTTATTTTTGTAGCTTTGGCCACCATTTATATTAACTGTAATATCTGTGAGTGCAGCAGTTTTGCTAAAGTTAAAGTCAATATTCTGTATTTGCAGTCAAAACTGTCACTGTTATCACTGTATAAAAAACAAACAGTGGTTAAATCAAATCAGATCTGTGTTGTTTTAATATTAGCAAAATGACACATTAGTAATAGACTTTATGGCAAATCAAATGTGTCATGAATCCATAAACAGTTCAGGGACTTAATAACAGAGTATTAAGGCCTCAGCAATAAATCCAGAATAAGAAAAATGTGATATTTGGAGAAAAATCATAATATTACAAGGAAAAGTTGCATTTGTCTTAACCCATAAAGACCCAAACATCCATCATTGACCAAAATCATGCACTGATGTAAACGGTTTAATACCTGTTGACCCGTTAATCTTATCAATACATGTAAATACTTGGTGTAAAATACCGTTTGTCGTCTTTTTTGTAGTTACCATGGAAACACTGTCATCTTCAACAACACTGATTCACCAGTAAAACCCATGGAGTTGGATCAGTGACAGTGGATGGACACACTGGGTTCATGTTTAGTTAATGATAGATTTGACTGAAAAAAACAAAACAAAAGACTTTTTCTTAAGTTTTCTCTTAATCTGAGCTTTTATGAACATCTACATGATCAGTGAATTAAATACAGGATAAAAACTAGATATTCACTGAAAAAAAAGTAAAATACAGAGGATAATATGGTAGTAAATGGGGATAAATCACATAAGAAAGGCTAAATACAGAGGAGAATTAAATTCAGAAGCGGCCACAAAAGTAGCACTAGGTCTTTATGGGTTAAGAGTCTAAATATTGTTGTTGTTGCAAACTGTCATGTGAAAAAATACGCCATTAACCCATAACGACCCCACTTTTGTGGCAGTTCCTAAATAAATTTCCCATTCTATTTAACCTTTCTTCAATAATTTATCACCAGTTATTATAATAACATCCTCTGTATTTTGTGTCTTTTTGTGAAAATCAGGTATTTTTATATGCGTTTACGTGGCAACAGATGAAGAATAAGTTGCATCGTTGTGAACTTCTGAACGTTGTTGGTTTGGTTTCACGCTGTAACCACATCCACAGATCTGACCGCTCATATTTAGTTCGACCAGTGATAGTCATGATGGCCAAAGTACAAAAAGAAGATGCGCTGAACCGGAATCAGCCTTCGCACTGCAAATATAGCTCCGTCTGCTCTGTTTGTCTGCTGTATTGAAATAGTATGGGCTAACCTCAGATGTTGACTCTTCATCTCCTCTCCTTTGTTTGTTTGTGTGGATGTAGATCTGCCTATACATAAACGGAAAGCTCAAACAGATCTGCACTTTCGCTTTTAAATGTGCCCACTCCAACAGAAATACTCACTGCTGTTTCTTCAAGGCACATATGCTAATGTGTAAAAATACCTATGCATCTCAGCCATGAAAAGTTTTTTTTTTTTATTATTATTATTATTGTTATTATTATTCCAAAGGTTGATAGAAACATATCGTACAGGATAAGCCTTTACAGTTCCACTAATGAAACAATGCTTTGGGGCTTATCTCTAACTTCACGCCTGGTTGTATTTGTCATGACTGAATAGGATTCATGGCATTTACCAAAAAGACTGGCAATCTCCTTATGAGGCTTTTGACCTTTTAACATCCACTTTTTTAGGGTTAAAGCCAAAATGCATGTAATAAACGTCTTCTAACATGTGGCGAAAACACAATCTAATCAGTTGAAACATGGCTCAAATGTAACCCTCAACCCTAAAATGTGTCACCGGTGAAACAGTGGATGTTAAAAGGGTAAAGAATACTGACAGTTTTCCAAAGTCTCAGTCCAGGAATTCTGTAAGAAATGCAGGTCTTCGCTGTATAACTTAAAAAAAAAAAAAAAAAAAAAAAAATCCTCACTTTTCTTCAGTCGTTTATAAGAATACAAATCTAAACACTTACATCTTCAACTGCATTCAGAAATCGTGTTTACTGCTTAAATGCGGCTTCATTTCAGGCCTCATTAATAATGAAACATTTATCTTCACGTTGTAACAGAAACAAGACTTCGGGCTTTAAAACAGGCCTGTAATCAACATAAAATATCCAGAACGTTTTTCCAGATCTCTAGCTTTCACAAACCACATCTAAAATGCAAAATGACTCATCTGCAGCAGCACAGGCTTCAGTGAGATGATGCATCTCAGTCACCTTTCTCTAAAATTCCTATTATGTTTGGATTTTGATATGTACATAGTGTTGTTTGGCCAATGCACGCCTGGGATTTTGTTTGAAGTAAATTTTTTTTGTTTGTTTATTAAAAAAAGGTGACTCATTCGAACCTGAGACCATTATTGTATATCGTTTTTGTCTGAATGGAAAATTAGAAAGCAGCTTCAACCAAAGTTTATTCCCTTATGAGCTGCTGGACTCTGGCAAAAGAAACAACTTCTGCTGTTAATCATTCTTGCTGTTAAGATTCTCAGCCTTTAAAGTCATTACAAAATGATTTCCCCATTCATCATACAAAGGTCATGCACTTATCAGATCGTTCAATTAATAATAATAAAAAAAAAATCTCTCTTTTCTTTCCTCTGGTATTTTACAGAGACTTTAAAGGATCATACGGATGTTATTAAGCTTTCTTATCTCTTATCTCCAGCTGTCCACTCACATTAAGTCATACTTTCTATTTCAGCTCTTTCCTGCGTTGATGCGTTTATCGGCTGTGCTTCCCTAATGGCTCCAAAGTGCGTCCAAACCTCGAGAGTTGTCAGTTTAGATCTACATGCTTTTGCATCACTGTAAACTCTTTGTGGCCACAGGTTAAGTCTAAGCAGGGTTCATCAGCAGACTCAGGATCAGTCTGTAGGCATGCAGTAGGTGCACAGGGTTAGGAAACATCATTGACAGTGTATAAATTCAACCGGAGTCATTTAATTGCACTTTTTAACTTTGATAGCTGTAGGTTAAAAGAAAAAAATCCACCTATTGATCCTCTGACAGTGTTTTATGTCATCATCTGTGATGCTCACTTCATTAATCTGAGTCTTTTGATAATTTTCCAAGAACCTGTTAAATTCAGTTTCCTGGCTCCTTCTAATTAGTTCTATTTCCATTGATGCTCTTTGAAAAATCCAAAGAAGGACCCAATCAGAGGTGGTTATGTATCAGTCATAAAACTAACCTTCATTAAAATGTGAAATATTATTGGCTGCATTGCTCCCAGCGCTGGGTTGCACCGGTTTAATATAGCCTATTTTCTACATAATTCCCAACACTGGTTGAAATACAGAAGTTCTGATACAGTTTTACTCAAAGGGCCAATGAGGTTCAATGGAAATCAACTGGATCCAGGTTTTTGGACCCATTATCGGGCATGTGTCAGTGATATTACTTCCAAGTCGGCTTCATTTATTGGACATAGCTGTTGTTATTTGTTATTACAGTTCCTTCTATGTATTAGTAGGGTACCATTATATAAACCTATATTTTAGCTGATTCATTCCAAACTCAACCTATGTCACATTTTGCACTAGTTGTTGTTTAAGGATGCAGAGTTATAATCGGATCATAACGATGTCTCCGTATATATATTCTTTATCTGTTGTTTGGCCTTTTCAGCCATTAGCCTCCAAAGTGCTCAAAAATTGTTGACAAATGACCCTTCGCTAAGCCCCACCTCCCTTGGTTACTGTTGCTACGCCTGTCAAGCTTTGGCACTCAGTATAATCCTCGATGGCATTTTCAGTGTTGTCAGAGAAATATTACAAAATAAATACTTGGAAATGTATGTGATAATAATTATGAAACAGCAGAGAAAAGTAAAGAAAGAGTAGAACAGTTATCTTTGTAGTGTTTGAATAACAAAAACTAATGTTAGTTAGTTATGTACACGATTGTTAGCAAACAAAGACAGCTGAGCTTTTTTATTCATGTTAACTTTAAGTTAGATATTTACTCTACCCCCCGAAAGGAAGGTAAAGAGTATTGTTTGGTTCGGTTTGTTTGTTTGTTTGTTAACACTGTAGCATCAAAACTATTGGCTGTATTCATACCAAATTGGGTTTATAGACTGTGAGTGACCCAGAATAGACGTGGTTACATTTTGGGAAAAGTGGGTCAAAGTTCAAAATTTTTATGAATTTTTAAATTTTTTTTTTCTTCCATTTTCTTATAATGGCTGAAATTTCAAATGTCTATAAAAACATCAATTTTGTTTGAATTTACTTCAAATCTGGCATATGTATAGAGGCAATTGATACACTGACACCCGCACATGCATAGACATGATGATATCAGCTGGATTGATGCCAAAATAAGCTATAATATGTGCGAGGGGCGGGGTTTGTTGTGCCTGGAACCACTTGTTATGTGTCATTTGAGGCTCAATGACGTAACCACATCAAATAAACACTAGTAAGAGTGATTTCAGACACTTTTTTTTGTTTTTGTAGTTTGCTAATAACTGTTTGTTAAGCCAGCTAACGTTAGCTAGTGTCTTATCTTAGAGAGAAAAAAGTTTTTATTGATATTCATCAAGGCTTTCATACATTATGAAAGTATCTCTGAAAAGCAAACTAAAGTCCTTTATGTCCATGTCGCTCCAATATTAGAGAATTGTTATAATGCTAAAATATTATCACAGAAATTAGATCAACGAAATTATCCTAGTTAGCTTGAGTCACTTTTAGATTCGAAAAAGAACGTTTGCAACATCCTCCCCTTAGAGGACTTAGTGGTTCCATCCTTACTAAAATAAACGCACAAAAAAATGAACATTAATGAGTTCATAACATCAGTGTTAGCAATCAGTTTATCAAATTATGACTTTAACTAGGGATAAAAACAGTGATATCATGTTTCCATTAATCATTGGCAACATATAAAGTGATTAATAGCACATGATTGTTTATTTATGAGCTCCATTCACACTCTGCATTTATTCTAAAAGCTCGACAGGCCTCTGTTTTCTAGTTGTGGTCACTAATGTAGGATTGGACAGAAGCTGTTTTTGGAGGGGTTTAGTGAAGGGTCAAACAAAGAAGAGGAAACTGCACTGCTTTCTATGCTCTTTGATAACACACTGTATTTAACATTGAAAGAAGAGTATATTTTACTGATTGACCAAAGAAAGTGATATCATTTTCTGTTTCTTTGGACTTTACACCCGAGCAGTAAAGTTGGACCTCATACATATGTTGTACGGCCAAATCTCCAAATAGTCCTCAGATTACTAATAATTGTTTAGATTATTTAGTGTGGCGCAATTGACTCTGTGTCTCATAAAACATTAGTGAATATCAGTATTAAAAGTATATCTAGATAAAATCCTGTGCACTTTAATTGAACAATATCCAATATGAATATCCAAGGTGGAAAAACAAACAAACAATTTAACTAACCTAATATGGTGGTATACTGATGTTATGAGGTGGGTGGACTTCCTTTTAGATCAATTTTAACTCTCATTATAAAGGATATCTGGTGAAATAAAGCCTCTGTGGCCACATACAATCTTTAACCTTTCAGGATGATGAGAAAACACCATAACAACAGTATGATCCTTCTAATCCGAGACAATAAGACGCCTTCACATAGCTGTTTTGAAAACAGACTGAATATCACAAAACCATGGCACACTCATTAAATGACATCGAATGCACATGCTAATATTGGCAACAAGATTTTGGCTTGATGTGTGGCTAAAAGGTTGAAATATATGATTGCTTATAGAAAACAATACCTGATGCTTTTAAGTCATTTTAAATTCTCTGTCTGCAGTGAGGCAATGGAATAGTACAGAACGGTAAGTTTCTTCAAGTTAAGGTGAAACAAGCATAATCCCTTTGAAAAATAGCATTTCCCCAAGTGTGCATCATTTGGTATATAACCAAAGTAATATATCAATTTTGTACTGTAAATCTGTAATAAGGAAGGTCTTGTAGTTTGTAGTTTTTTTAAATGGAGCAATTCTCTTGAAAAAATAGACATCCATGCTTCATGCTTTGCATCCCATTGCGTCCATGCCTGCTGTTCTGCGCAGTGTTCTTCATCTATTCCCAAGAATACTTTATATATTACATAAAACCAAAAGGGAAAAAGTGCTGAAATCAAATTTGGTAAGGAGCAGCATTGGAAATGTTTGACCTTGTGTAGAAAACATGGAAACTCATCAGTCCCGTATGTGTGGTGGAGCTCAAATGGACTTCCTCCTCCTCATAAGCTGGTGATTGTCTGTGAAGCTGTGAAGGCCCGGTGACACCGAGCTAATGGGCGAAGGGAAGAAGCTGTTTTTCAAGGTGCTGGGCGAAATCTCCTCAATCCTGTAGGAAACTGAATGAAAGTACTGATTGGGGTTCAGCTGCGAGCTGAATGAGTTCTGATGCGAGAAGGCACATCCCAGGCCTCCCATCCCTCCCCCAGAGCTGCCGAAGTCATGTGAGTGGTAGTGCATACAGGAGCAGACTGACTGCAAATCAGTCACTTCCGCTCGGTACGGCTCGCGTCGCCGCCGGCCGCGCTGCAGCGTTTCGTCCTGGATGTGGATGATCATGCTGTTCCGGTTGCCGACGAGCGAGGCGCGTTCCTCTGCGTCCCGCCGCTCGTCCTCACTGTTCATAGTCAGGAAGCGGAGCACTACCAGGTTCAGAAAGGCCCCGATGACTGTGAGGCCCACTAGGATATACATGAAGCTAAAGGCCACGTACAGGGGCTTCTTCTGAAGGGCCCGGTTCTTTTGGAGGGCCACAAAGTCCCCAAAGCCTATAGTTGTTAATGTGATGAAGCAATAGTAGTACGACTGGAAGAAGCTCCAGTCCTCGTAATGAGAGAAGGCAGCAGCACCGATGCACAACGTGCCAATGCAGGAGAAGAATCCCACGGTTACCATGTTCTCCATGGATACATCGGTGATGCTCATGCCGCAGCACTTCTTGATACGTTTTAGGAGGTACTTGACAAAAGTGTTCATCCTCTCACCCAGACTTTGGAACATAACAAGAGTCAAAGGGATTCCCAGGACGGCATAAAACATGCAAAAGGCCTTGCCTGCGTCGGTCCCTGGTGCTGCATGTCCATAACCTGAGAAGAAAAAACAGAAAGCAGCAGTTAGTGAGGCACAAACTTTCAACATGAGGTTCAATGGGAACAGACGCCTCTAGTGGCCATTTGAGGTACTGCAGATTTCAGCCTCCTTTTTCATCCTTACTCATGGGGCTGCGGCAGTATCGGCAAATGCAGTCACTACTCAAAAAAAAAAAAAAACCAAACACATCAGCTTCTGTTTACAAACATGACCCAGCAAGAAATATCTCTAAGAGTCTGCGAGTGCTGCCAGAAGTGGTATTGAATAGGTGTATGCCACAGAAAATGTGTCTGCTTATTAATCTTATTTGAGCTCAAAGATTATGGTGGGGAGGGATGTCCAATTAGTCAGAAGTTTCCGGTGTGTTAGAAGAGTTTAGACGAGGGATTGGAAAGGAGTCATGGGGGAGCCAGTGAAGCTTTTAGCTTAATTAAACTTTATCTTTAGACCAGAAGCTGCTGAGTCACACACAAAGAGGCCTTTCAGAATCAACCTGTGGGGCTAACAATAGGACCGATACACCTTAATGTATTTATTTTTTAAATGCAACACAAACCATCATGTGCGCTTTGCTGTTTGATTAAAAATTTACTTTGGTCAAACAGTATGAATGAAGTCCACTGCTGATGAACATGCAGAGTTGATAAATAATGGCTTATTGATTATCCTTCTTCTACTGGAGCCTAAAACTGTGAGCATTAAAATCCAGATCATTGCCAAAAAACACCCACCCTCACTTGGTTTGTGCATCCATCCAACAACTTCAGAATGGAGAGAGAATATTTATATTCTACAGCATTTTTACTTTTCTTCAACCATGTCCTAAGCAAGTCCTGTATTTTGCGCCGTTAAATATCGATTGTGTTTCTTCATGTGGATTTCCACCCAGTTAATGTATTTAGTTGTGCACTTGGCTCCATGAAAATGATTTGCATCATCAACCAGAACAGATACAAGTGTATGATCAATGGTTTATAAGCCTGGGTGTCTTTTTAATGCTAGCGGTGCAACAGGCTCTGCATAATGATCTTAACTTCATAAAACAGGGTTAATATTAGAAGTTTTTCTCTTATAGACCAGTGGTTCTGAAAAAATAATATGCTGTAAACTGTAAAACTGAGTAAAATCACCCACACCAAGGAGTATAACTATAACTGTCACTATAAAATGTTTAATATTGCTGTAATTCAAGTGGATTGCACAGTAACATAATGATAACATCAGAGGTGGATGATATGAGTGTGATCACTGATTTTATTAGTATTACAAAACATGACACCCTATATGAATATGTGAGTGTCATCTGAGAATTCCAATGTCACTTGATTTATTTACACCTTTTATTCATCTACCTCTGTTAAAAATGTGAGTAATAAGAATAAAATACAATTTAAAAAAAAACAGCCAGGAAATGCAGTGGTAGTGCTATCTAGTGACATCTACCTGAACACAATCAAACATTACAGATGATGCTGATGTGCCTTAATGCTCAATGCCATCTGCCATAAAATGGAGGGAGAAAAAGACAAAGAATTCCATTACATTTCTGCAGATACATCCTCCTGAATCCCCCACAGTCTTATAGCGTGGAGGCAGTCAAAGGCAGAGAGGGCACAGGGTTGAAGTATCTGTTTCTGACCGTGATGTTGTGTTGTGAATATCACTGAAATCACTATGAAAGTGAGCCCTGGCAATCTTTTTTCAGCTAAACAACTTATGCTAAAGGCCTTCTATATAGTATTGATATTCCATATTCTCAACAGCAGAGTAAGCCTTGAACCAGAACACAGAACCAAAACCACAAACAAATCAATGCTATGTATCCACAGACCGTATCACTCGCCGACTAAAGATCAAGTTTGTTGTTTACACACAGTTGTATTATAGGATCATCAAGTTTTCTTCAAAGTAAAACTTATATCTGGTTGTTTTGACACGGATTCAAAACACTGTGTCTTATAATCTTTACATGCTGCATCAGCTGGTAGTTACATTATAGCTCTGTTGTTGGAAAAACAGACAATAAAACCACAAATTACCTATTTTTTGCTAATCAGTTTGTGTTAATAACTGCACTAAAGATCTGTGCAGAATCATCTAAACAACGTCAGAACTGTCACAGTTTATTCTGAACCACGGATCAACAAACAGTGAACTTACCAAAGATGATAACATCACATAACTTTATAGCTTCATAAGCTTCGTAATAAAACTCACTGAAACCTGTTTATATATATGAGTAAAATATGCATGTTTAATCTGTGTTGTGTTCCAGGTTATCAGCATCCAACGGTGACCAAAACCATCTACTGATGTAAACAGTTTATTCTATCAATACATGTAAATAATTAGTGTAAAATACAGTTTGTCGTCTTCAGAAATGACCCATTTAGACATTCAGAGGCTCCGTAGTGAACGTGGAAACACTGTCATCTTCAGTAGATTCACCAGTAAAACCCATGGAGTTGGATCAATGACAGTGGATGGACACATTTGGTTTATGTTCAGATATTGATATATTTGCTGAAAAAAATCACTTTTTCTTCACTTTTCTCTGTTTAACCAATAAAGACCCAGTGCTTCTTTTGTGGCAGTTTCAATGTTCTTCTATAATTAACCTTTCTACAGTGATTTATCACCATTGATTGTAATATTATTCTCCTTAGTTTTCATTTTTTTCAGTGTAAATGATATATTTTTCTATATTTAATTCACTGATCATGTAGATGTTCATAAAAGCTCAGAGTAAAGTTGAGGGTAATTATATCAGAAACAGAGGAAACTGAAGAAAAAGTGACTTTTTCAGCAAAGATATCATTAACTGAACATAAACCAGTGTGTCCATCCACTGTCATTGATCCAACTCCACTGGTTTTACTGGTGAATCAATGTTGTAGAAGATGACGGTGTTTCCACGTTCACTACGGAGCCTCTGAACGTCCAAATGGGTCATATCTGATGACCATGAAAAGACGACAAACTGTATTTATGTACTTTATGTACTTTTATGTAATTTATGTACAATTATGTACATGTATTGATAGGATTATTGGATCAACAGGTATTAAACAGATTCGATCAGTAGATGGTTTTGGCCGCCAGTGGTTGTTTGGGTCTTAATAGGTTAAATGTATAAAGTTTAAATGTTTAAATGAGTTTTCATGAACATCTAAATTAAATATAGGAAATTAAATATAGGAAACTAGTGCGTTAACCCATCTAGGTTCTAGATGTGGTAGGTTTTATGCTGGGGAGAGAGCTGACTTTTGGAAAAAGATGTTAGTCTACATTTTAAAAGCACTGACATAAAAATTGCTTGGTAAATCATTCTTTAAAATTTAAACAATTAATATGTTAATACTGATATCTAGGAACTGAAGTTAGTAAATGTGTCGTTCCTGTTTTTAACTTCATTTCCCATCATGCAGGGTGGTACTGCGCTTCCCGTCAACCGTCATGGGCATAGCAACGTGATTGTAAGGCTATTGTATTCCAGAATTAATAATATCTCCCTCAATATTGGTCCTATTAACTTGTTGTTTTTGTTAGTCTCTTCCTTGACCAAAAATACATAAGGATGCCAAACTGCAGCAGTCAGCTCTGTACAGATTTTGTGTGATGCCCAAGACACACAAACACACACACACAGAGTCCACTTCCTGTTTATAACATAAAAAGATACATGATTTATAGTGAAAAATGCTAAATACAGAGGGTAATATTATAATAAATTATGATAAATCACTTCAGTAAAGGTTAAAAAAGAGAGAAAAATTAATTTGGGAACTGACCCAACAGTAGTACCGGGTCTTTATGTGTTCCAGTCATCTTACTAGTTCACTGATCTGAGTTCTGCATCAAACCGCATTACTCATAAACCTCTTTTAGTCTTTAGGTTAAAGCTCATCACTTTACTCAGTGCAGCCTTATACAGGTCGTTTTGCACAAACTAATTATTTATACTGTAGATTTCTGTGATAAAATGAAAGCAAATTAAACTAGCATGAAGATTAGGATCTACTTCGGTCTTGGTTTATCTGCTGGAAAAGACCAAATACTGATCTTATCTCAGACCCGGCACTGGTATTAAAGTGGTTTCCCAATTTAGAGCAAAATCTGCAGCTGAGATCTGATTCTGAAATTGCTTCAGTAGTAGAGTAACAACTGGAACCTGGAAGAAAAATCCAACCCTTATCTTTACGAGTAGACGACTCTGGACCCACTTTAACAGCTAAGGTTTATTTTATATGTCAGTATTTGGGTTGATATGACGTGATCTTATTCCCCACTGAATTTAACTGAACGAGACCATTTAAAATGCAATATAAAGTGTATTTAATTATTTATTTACAGAACGTATTTGTTTCAGATTTGTGAGTAGATCCATTTCTTTTGGTCTGGACAGAAATATCTTAAAACCTGTTGTTTTAAATTGTGTCAAAATGTCAAAACTGTCTAAATTTAACATTATCTGATCAAAACTTTATTTATTTAGTCTGGCTCTTTTTTTTTTTTTTTTTAATCCAGTTTAGAGCTCAAGATTTGCTAAATATTAAAAAAGACAAAAGACGACATAAGACAAAAGGTGTATAAGTATATGTAAGTGTTATTTCATAGGTTTATTCATGGATTGATGATTGCTTGTTTAGTTTGGGTTTTTTTTTTTCTTTTTTATTAAGCTTATGAAAAAAAAGTCTACTTCCCCTTATGGATCAATAAGTTCATCTGTATTTTTTTTGTGTGTATATGAATCTGAAAAGTGAATGAATTCTAATGTGCAGACAGTGTTTTGGCTCAGAGACAAACATTCTTGAAGAGTAAGACACATTCTGTCATTATTCATAGAGTTTCACTTTTTAACGCTATACTGTATCTTAAAAACTACAGCTGACGAGCATTTGGAAAGGCTAAAATCTTGTCATGTTGCCAAGTCCCTGTCGCTGCCTGAAACAACATCCTCTGAGCTAGCGGCCACATGCTAACACAGGTACATTTTACTGAAGAGTTGAAGATATGCTTGGTTTGTTGTTTTTCATCGTCTTTAGAATAACCGGACTAGACTGTTTTACGTTTGTTTTAAATGGAGGTTAATGAGTTGATTTTGTTGGTTATCCCAGTTCCTGACGCAAGCGGATTCTGTCGTTAATTCCCCCTTGTAACCTCATAATTATAGTTAGTATAGTATGTTGCACACTTATTGATGTATATTTCTTTAATTATCATATCGGTAATATATCATTTAGTACGCGTTATTCAAATTGCTGTTCTGATTGTGTCTTAACCCTTTATCGGGCAAGTGACTATTTTTGGTCATTTCTACATGCATTACAAGATATTGACAGCAACAGTTCCAGTGAGGACAGTGAGGGAACAATCTCAGGTCCAGTGTGGTCTCCAGGGTCTGTAAGGTCCACCTCTGCATGAACAGTGAGTGGACCTGCTTTGT
>JAPQRP010000003.1:23680459-23690545 GCA_037367295.1 Apogon hyalosoma
ATGATGATGATGATGATGATGATGATGAATTTTATTTAGAAGGGCCTTTCACGACCCCCAAAGACACTGTACAGCAGAGGATAAAAAAGACAATATATAAAATACATAAGAAACAAGTGGTGCCAGGAACAACAAACCCCACCACTCGTATGCATTCTAGGTTATTTTGGCATCAATCCAGCTGATGGCATCATGTCTATGCATGTGGTGATGTCAGCATATCAACTGTCTCTATATATGCACAGGCTCATTTGGTAGAGCAGGTCTACCAAACAGGTAGCCCTACTGGGAGGGCCCCCTTCCCAGTAGGGCCTGGCAGTGCCTGGCATGGCAGCAGCCGCCCACAGGTGAATGAGTGTGTGCATGAATGGGTGAATGTGAGGCTTTGTAAAGTGCCAAGTCTGAAGTAAACTGAAACAAAATTGTTGTTTTTATAGACATGTGAAATTTTGGTCATTATAAGAAAATGGGAGAAAAGAAAAGATTTTTAAAATTCATAAAAAATTTGAACTTTGACCTACTTTTCCCAAAATATGACATCTATTCTGCAGCACTGGCAATCTATAAACCCAATTTGGTATGAATTCAATTAATAGTTTTGCTGCTACAGACGTGAAATTTTTAATTTTATATTCTATAGTTTGCACAATAAGATTCTACAACTTCACTCATTACTTTAGAAATTATATCATTTTATCAGGCCAATATTTTTCAGAACATTCATGATTAAATATACAGTAGTGGAAAAAAGTTTTGGCACACCCTTCAAATTTTACAGTTTTCAACGTTATCATGAAATATTTGCAGAAAAATATGTTTTGTGTTTCAAAAGATGTGGCTGCATCAGACAAACAGATGCAAATGATTTTTTTTTGTTTATTGTTTATAAGAAAAAAATAATGGGGACAACTTAAGAGTTTCAGCATGTTATGTCCTGGATGTTTTTCTGCTGAAACATCCAGTTTTGACCTTGACAGAACAGAAGGGAGCATGTGGGTTTGGAGAAGGGAACAATACTTGGCAGATTTCAGTGACTTAAGAATGATTCTTAATGCAGTATATCCCAAATGCATGGGGTGTCCAAAAACGTTTTTCCACCACTGTACATGTTTTTAAGTTAAGTTCTTCTGACAGTGACATAAGCAGCAAACCTACTCATGAAAAAAGGGGAGAAGTTACTCATCGCTATCAATTTGTAAAAAACATCACAGTATGAAGTTGTTAAGAACAAACCGATTGACAAACTTGGGGAAAAATTGCACCCAAACTGGCAACTAAGAGATATGACAAAAGCTAAACTTCTACAGTAACCTAATTAGAAGAGCTGGGGTTCAAATCTACCGCTCCTCAAGAGATCATGTATTTATCATTTCACATCCCATTAGTCAAATATTTGCATTTATCACATTACATCCACAATAACACAGTCCTTCTAAGGCCTAAACATGTGAAAGTTATCTGGAGAAAGAACAGGGCTCAGAATTAAACATGTCTCTTTGAGTTTCAGTGAACCTGTCTCTAAAAGTATTTCTGTGCTGTTGATGGGATGTGTGGTTCTCTGCAGCAGCACCGAGCTGTGTAATGTGTTTGTCCTGTTATAATGACTCTATTATCTGCTGTCGTCTTGGGAACAGACATATTTGCTCTGCTACACAGAGCCCTGCCATGCACAGGTGCTTTTGTGCTTATGTGTGCACAGGTGAAACATGTGTTTGTGTACAGCACAGAGGAAAAAGAACAACTGTCTTAGCTCACATATCACATATTACATAATAAGAAACATGAGATGGAGGATTGTTTTTTTCTGAGCACACAACAGGCATCCTAAAGAAGAATAATACGACTATTGATACACAGACAGGTGGCAAATATAGAAGAAACCGACATAGTCTTAGTAAAGATAGTTGACAATAATCCTCTAGTCAGCTGGACACATAAAGACGCACAGAAGATATGTTGTGTATTTATTTCACGCTCGGAGAACTTTACATAGGATTTAACATTATTGGATGATATTATAGTGACAAATGTTGAATTAGGAAGGACTACAATATGCATTTGATCCACAAGAACTTCTATGTAAGATGTAAACTTTAGCTTAGCTCACAGTTAGCAAGAAAGAAAACTGTTTTGTAACTGTTATATCGGTTTCTTTTATTTAACTTACATGATTTATTCAGCCTAAATAGTAACACATCTACCTTTTATTATTATTATTATTATTATTATTATTGGGAAGCAGGTGCAAATCAATATATGTCTGTCACTGTAGACAAGAAATTTAAACCAACACGCATACATGTGCAAAGACATTAATCAAGATGTAACTCACAAAAATAAATAATAATAGATATACATATAATCACATGTACACGCGTATACACATGCATGAGTGCGTCATTATAATTGACAGTCATACCCAAAACAATAAGATAAAAGAAAAATAACACAAAACACCTGCGTATTTTATAGTCCCGTAACCCTAACACATCTACCTTAAAGTTAAAAGACAAGTAGGCTAATGTATAGTAATTGCCCAATATACTTTATTACTAACAATGTGCTAAGCTAGCAAACATTAATCTTAAATCCCATACTCTGTACCTCATATAAAATATCTATACATTCAACATACGTTTTGTATCATAAACAGTTGAATTTACTTTTCTGAATGCACTGCTCCAGGTGAGAGGACTGTCAGAGTGCAAGTATAAAGGTTAAAAGATACAATCAAATAAAAGTCAAAGATATAAGCAGCATAAAAGTGTAATATATATATACACACACACACACACACATATATATATATATATATATATACATATAAATATAAAAGTAGTGTAAAAACAATTAAATGACAATGGCAGAGTGACTTGTAATAAATGTCTATGAATAAATACTATCCACAGATTGCACTTAAGGATATTGCACATGGGAACATTGCACATTGCCTTTCCTTTAATAGTGTCTGTGAATAGATGTAGGCAGGACAAACTTACAGTACTTTCCTCCTACTATCAGTCTTACTGTGGCAGGGAAGACGCTATTGTGGAAATATGTTCTGTGTTTAAAACGTGTTTAAAACATGTTTAACCCATAAAGTCCCAGTGCTACTTTTGTGGCAATCATAAAAAATAATTTTTCTCTCGGTTTAGTCTTTCCTAAGTGATTTACTGGCATTTATTGTAATATTAACCTCTGCATTTTGCTTTTTTTTTATGTGAAAATCGGTTATTTTCCTATATTTAATTTACTGATCATGTAGATGTTTATTAAAGCTCTGATTAAAGTTGAGGGTGTTTATATCAGAAATAGAGAAAACCGAAGAAAATGTGACTTTTTCAGTCAAATCTATCATAAACTGAATGTAAACAAAGTGTCTCCATCCACTGCCATTCATCAAACTCCATGGTTTACTGGTGAATCAATGTTGTAGAGCAGGAGCTTCCAAAGTGGGGTACGTGTACCCCAAATGGTACAAGAAGGAAGCCCAGGGGGTACTTGAACATTTTTTTTTAGAAAAATACATTAAATAAGTCCTGAGTAGAAAATAAATAATGAGAATTAATGCTGAAATATGAAACACAATAAATATTGTCATAAAATAGTTTTATTGCCAATCATCTAGTTTAAGCTTTGGTGATATTTTAAGAACATTTCTATTTCATATGAATCAAAATGAGTTTATTTGAGTGGCTAAGTGATTATTTTTTGTTGACAAAAGGTTCATTTATTAATTAATGACCAATTTATTTATCATTCTTATCGATAAAAGAGGGCACTTTTCAGTTTATATTTTGCAAACAAAATGTATTTTATTTAATTTGTTTTTATTACTGTTAAATGTATGTTGTTTGTTTACAAAGTTTTGAAAATATAAACAGAAACCTTTAACACAAGAACAAATTTTGCGTTATGGGTACAAGGCTAAAAACATATATTTCAGGGGGTACTGCACTGTAAAAAGTTTGAGAACCACTGTTGTAGAAGATGACGGTGTTTCCACATTCACTACGGAGCCTCTGAACGTCCAAATGGGTCACATCTGATGACCAGGAAAAGATGACAAACTGCATTTTACGCCAAGTATTTACATGGATTGATGGAATTAGTGGATCAGAAGTTATTAAACATTTTAGATCAGTGGATGATTTTGGTCCCCAGTGGCTGTTTGGGTCTTTAAGGGTTAAAAAACTACTACAGTACCATTGTACCATTGCCTTCCATTAATTGCCGGATGTTTAAATGATACCAATTCTTGTTTTATAAGTCTGAGAAACAACAATAAAAACAGTAATATAGTCAGTTTGTGATCTCCTACAACCAAAAATAACTATAATTCACCTGTAAGATAAGATATATGAGCTTAAAACCCAAATATTTTACGTTGCTAATGTTAAATCCCGGTCCCGTAGAGCATTACTCTCGCTGAGAATTTCAACCGGACCAAGTTTTCCGTGCCACTGCACATCTGTTGAGTCACTCTTTAAATGTTTGAACAAACCGGAGTGGGAAGTATGATAGCACATCCACACAGGGGCTATGAAAATATTTATAGTGTCTTTGAGAGTAGGACGTGGTACAGCTCTGTTTTTTCATGTCACAGTTGTAGTTTTTCCTCCAGGTAACACTATGAGAAAAACGTTTTCAGCCAGGATCATTTAATATTAAACAGACGATCCCTTTTTTAGAGGAATCCACGTCTGTAATTTGGTCTAGAACTGGGATCATTTTGCGTATCTTCACAGTAACGTTCCAAGTGCCTCTAATGTTTGACACATTCATGAGTATACCAGCGCGGCTCTCATCGTCAACCGCATGACTCAACCTTTGTTTGGCTTCGATCCACTTCACTACGACTTATTTGGAATGTCTATCCACACCCACAATGCAACTCCGCGGGTCGGAACGAGTGAAAATGACTCATTGTTTCTCAAGCTCAAGAATGACACAGCCGGCAGTCCAAATCAAATTATTATGTCATCGAATTATTACGGCATAAATATTTAATTTCTCTGCACTGGAAGAAAAAGGGAGGCTCTCAACGTTATCGTGGTGGATAATTCAGAAACCTACACCTATAAAACATCCGAGACACACAGCTATTCTCAACAAAATTGCACTTAATTCTAAATGACTCAGTGATTTATGAACACAAAGCGGTGAAAATAGCGTAGACATAATAAAAATCATGTGAAACCTTGTCAAGAGTGTTCCTGCACACCCTTTTTTCATAAGAGATGATATTTTTTTCATTACTTCACTCAACTATTGGATACTTATCTGTCTAAAGCTGCCAACCGTGCTGAATCCAAATCAGATAGTCTCTGTCCGTTTAGCTGCTAAATGCAACCCATTCACCAGAATAAAATGTTATCACATAATCGCAACATTTCTGAACAAAAAATACACTTCTTATGCCTATTTTTAGACATTTGTGAACCAACAGCTGAGTCTCCATCCTGAGGCCGAATCGCTAAACCTTCACGGAATGAATTGCCATCATGTTTTAAGTGATTGAATGTAAGAGGCTGCAAGAGTTCGAAGTGCTATAAACAGGTACAGGAACAGAACTTTGTGATATATGACATGCATTAACATGACAATACAATACATGGGTTATATTTTGCACATAAATGACCTGTTTTCTGACATAACCGACGGCTTCCGAGGTCTAGCCACACTGTCACTGTCAAAATATCTTTTATCAGCAGCAAAATTAACAAAAATTTACAAACTGCATGAATACACAGTAAAAAAAAAAAAAAAAAGCAGTGTCAGTATTTCAGAGTCAAGCTATTTTTTTTTAACTCAAATTTTTACTCAGAACAGTTTAATAACATTATACAGGATATCATTGGTTCAAAATACACTGTTCTCTTTTTTTTTTTTTTTTTTGAAAAAGAAAAAAGTGGTGTCAATATTGCTCACTGAAAGGAAGAAATATAAAAAGGAGGTTAATTTGTGAACCTTTGTTGCACGATAAATATTGTCATATAAACTTTGCAGTGCTAAACATAACAGAAGAGTGAATTGTGAAGATCAATGTTTTTCATGGTCATCCTACTGAATAATAACAGGAATAGTAATAAAGATTATATATGCAAACATATTTACATTTACTTACACGCACTCACATTTATCTTTAAATGATTGTGGACGTATCCATGAAGCACACACGTAAAAAAAAAAAAAGGAGTAATATAAATTAAGTAAGTAAGAAGTAAATGGATAATAATAATAATGATGACATTAACAAGCTTGTACATATAGCCAACCACACTTCTGGGAAATAAGACAAAGAAATTATATATAAATACATACACACACACCGTGGTATTGATAATCATAATACAAAAAAAAAAAAGTATAAGGAAGGAGCCTAACAGTGCACATGTGCTTGTATTTGGATATTCAAGTATAAAAAGTAACTATGAACAGGAGAGTAGAGTCAAGCTAGTTTAACCTAGATAGAGTATTTATAGCTCTATGGAGAGTAAACCAGCTCTAACAGTAGAGTTAAAAATCAGTGTCTGCACAGATGCAGTGTAAAATTCAACTCTACAGAGTGATGATTAGTGCCAGTATGCCGCATTGCATTGTGGGTACTGGACATTTTACTTATTGTGTTCTATGTTATGTGCAGGGGTTCAGGGGGGTTGTGTTAATGTTTATTTAGGTTAATGTGTCTGTTTTATGACGTTTACTGGCCTTTTTATATTTATTTTTTTATTAATGTGACACCATTAGTCAAACCTGTAGGCAGAGCAGTGCCATACCTGATTGTCACTGTGAAATTATAATGCAAAAATGGGTGGACTTGGCTTTTTCAAAATAAAAGCATGTCCTGGAATTGTTGAAACTCATAGAGCAAATGTTTCCTCTCAAATCATAAGTGTAACAATAAAATACTTAAACTATCGTCACTACCCCAAAATCTACTTCAAGAAGTTTCTGAAAATCTTCTCACAACCCACACTTTGGACACTCCCAGTGTACGAGGCAAACTGATGAAGAAAATAACACTACAGAGAAATAAATATTTACACATTATAGGGTCATTTTAAACTAATTTTGGAGTAAAATAGCTGTATAAAGTGTAATCTTATTACTCTTAACAGTATGAAAACACCACAGTGTTAAATATTTTTGCACATTTCATCATTAATTTAAACACTGAATTAAATGGAATTAACTCTGAAAATTTGACACTGGCCATAGAAGAAATAGACCAAATGTTAACTGAAACAGAGTTAAATTCAACTATCTGAGAGTTAAATGGACACTGTTTTTTATTGTGTATGAGCGTGTGTAATTTCAGCGTATAATCTTGTATTTGTCTGATTTCATATGTTTCTTATGTGCCACGCTGAATCCTTCATGTCTTTCCTCATACATTTAGACACATGAGTGCACCAAAATGCCAGGTTTTATTGTACTTTTTTCATGCTTCGAGGCACATTTTTGACATTGCAGTGCTTTGAACTGTGGGTAACTACATCAGACAAAATCTGGAGAAATGTGGCCTTATGTAGAGTTTGAAATATGGGCAAGAACAGGGTAATTTGACAGTGGGACAGCCCTAAAACCTCACAGAGGGACTGTTCTTCTAATTCCATGTACTGCATCTGTGAGTGTAGAGCTCAGGACTGGGCCAGTACTCAAGTGCTTTAACCACACAAGAAACTTTCAGAATTTGGGGTAAAAGAGTGAGGTTATAATAACAACCATGCCTCCTTATAAAAACAGATTCATTCAACTTTTTGTGGTTAGATTTAGGCATTGATAGTACATATATAAAGACATTATAAAACATTTATTTAGTAAGATAAAACTATCAAAATCACATGGAAAAGACTGAATATTAATACAGATGACTGATGCTTTTCCATGCTGTGCTGGTGAAGTAAAGCCATGTTTCTAAGCTGTTGTTATCAAGGCTAGAGTAAAATCACATGCAGGTGGTATATGACTGAATCTGACCAGTGCTATGCAAAAAAAAGGGAGTCCAAAAACAAGATAAAAGCACTAAATGTGAGGAAAAAGGTACTCAAAACAAGTGAAATATCTGTCCACGCAGCAAGATAATTTCACTTGACAAGATTTCTTGAATTAAGATTGTCAAATCCAGAAATAAGCATGTCTACACATGTATGAAAACTTAAAACAAGATACACGATCTAACACTTCTTAATCTAAGGTTTTTTGTTTTTTTTTTTATTTGCAGTGTGATGAGTAATTAAAGCTGCCAATTCCATATTTAACCTCTTTATTTGTCTGAAAACTGCTGTGGTTTGCCATGAATTTGCATCATGGGGTAGATTTTGCGGAATTCTCATGTTTTGTGCCAAAAAAAGCTAAAAAAAAAAAAAAAAGTACTGCAACTTTAACCCAAACCAAAGACCTTTTCCTAACCCTTACCACGGCGCTGTTACTTCCTCAGTTAAAAACTTCCAGAAGTCGATTCATTGAACTAGATTTATTGTCTATTTGTTTATAGAAGACCATAAGACGTAAGAGATCCTTCAAATTACACTGAGATGATACATATGAGTCAGCTGCATAAAGAAACAGTGGTAACTAGGAGACCCCAGGTTGGCTAATGCTAATCTTATCTGCTGTTTTGTGTTGAACAGGTAACATATATAAGGTTTATGAGAGATCCCCCTTGAAAACAGCTGCCTGCTGCTCCAAAAAATAAGGAAGCTTTAAAAGTTATCCATAATAATAAGCTTAAAAAAATGCAAATATGCTTCATTGTACTGTGTAGGTCTGCAGCACTGATAATACATATTTGTGGTTTCATTCACACGTCCCCCCTTTTATTTATCATCTCATCAAAAATAACTGTTGACTTAACACTGCTCCTAAAGTTCACCAAACTGGATACAACATGTTGCCTCCTACTTTTTTAGTTTGTTTTGTATTTTGTTTGTATACTTTTCCACCCGATGATGCAGAAAACTCTATATAACACTATTAATTTGACATTTTGATCCCCTAAATGCAGAACAGAAGCACAACGACCACCTCCCTTTGATTTTCAGATTTCTTTTCACACATTGTTAGTATCATCCATTATTCATAACACTATCAAGGCAGTCCCTCATTAGCGCTCAGAGCCTGGGTAGTTACTCTACAAGTGTTGAGCTGTTGCTTAAACCAACACCTTTTGGCCGTCTGATCCGTAGGTTAATTTGCCTTGTATTATTTCAGGTGCGCCGGTGGCATTAATTGCTACAGGCCGTGGCATTTTAATGAAGGTCAAGAAGAGCAGGGAGCAGAGAGGTGAGAACACCTTGTTCAGCTCTGCCTGAGTCTCCACCACGTCACTGACAAGAGCTTAATGTGTCTAGGGAGTGGGAGCACCATGGTTACCTACTACAAGCAGGGAACATTTCACTACCAGTGCTTTCTGAAACACTAAGTCTCCTGACAATTGTACTTTGTTTCGGTACCATAAACATTATAGTCTTTCAGCTGGAAGCCGTCTTAACTCTATTGTTAAAGTTAAAATGTCACACATTAAATTCTACACCATAAAAGAGCCAATCCCTCCAATATCGGTGATGCCTGCCAGCAGCTTAGAAAGATCACATTTACATTTTAAGTGTTTGTCTAATGCGCTTATCCGGAGATGTACAACGAATATGGGACCTTATAGTAACAGTAAAATTACAAACAACAGAGCAGCTTCAGTCACGTTTCCTTCTTCCTTATGAACATGCAGAAAAGCAACAAATTAAAGTTAACAAAATAACATCTCAGAAAGGTCTTGACCCGCTGAATTCCTGCAGAACTGTACATAGACTGTAAAAAAGAATTAAATGTAATCACTAGGACGTCATCTAAGGGTTTGTGTTTGCTGCTCTGAAGCCTCAATTATGGCCATCTTGATTTTAAAGAACTAGAAATTATTATATTTATACCAGTGCTGTCAAACAATTACATTTTTTAATCAGATTAATCACAGGGTTGCTGTGGATTCATTTTGATTAATCATGATTAAATATCATTCATTTTTAATCTATATTAATCACGTTTCATTTTGCATGAGCAAACAGACTCAAGAAAGAAGGGAATATA
>JAPQRP010000003.1:23705521-23718424 GCA_037367295.1 Apogon hyalosoma
TAGTTGTACCAGGCATTAAAATGAACAAGAAACTGAAGAAAACAAGGGTGGTCTAATATTTTTTTTCCACGACTGTAGAAGAGTTGAGTTTTGGCTTGAGGAGGTCTGGCCTTTTTTGTGTTTTTATTTGTTCTAAAGCAGTTATTCTGTTTAACTCTGTTTTGTTATGATGTTACAGTCATTAAAATCTGTCAAATATTAAAGGTGGGGTGTAAGATGTTTTCCTGGAGCATTTTTTACTATTTTGCTTAAAATCCCCTTCACACCCTGATTTCCACCAATTAATTAAATGCTCGGGAAAAAAAAAAAAAAAAGCTGGCTGTGCAGGACTCTGGATAGAGGCCTTTATTTCAGGGAAGATTAATTGCAGCGTTATGTTCTACCAGATTAATCACGGGGAACCTGGAGCTCAATACCAGCTCTGTTCAGTGTTGATAACTGTCATAAGCTTCAAAGATAATCTCTTTGTGCTTCCTATAAGTCAATGAAACCTCAGTAGAAAACATTAGCTGCGCATATTGTAGAGCAGCATTCATCCTCCCACTGCAGATTTCTTCAGATATTTAGTCATGTCTTATTCACATCCTGCAGCCTGGTCCTGGCAGGACTCTGAGCAGTCCCAGGTGTCACTCCACATCCCCTGTAAGGCTTCAGCTAATGAAGCTCATTGCCCGGCATCGGGAAATACAGCCGTTGAGCGCTGCTAAGCAACAGGCGCTCACACTGTTCCCGCTACAACCGCCTCCCCAGAGAAACTGACACCACTTGGCCCGGTGTGCCCTGGTGTCTCTGCGCCGACAGACGTGGAACAGTGATGTGTTTTGCTTTAATCAGAAGGTCATCGCAAACTGATGTCTCTGGTATTTTCTGCAAGATGGAGACGTGTGATGTTGGTCCCAGTAGGTCTGTGAACACGCTGAACCACAGCAGCCTCTTGGCTCCACTTGTTTATCATACGGCCTGTCTAAAAAGACTACACTGAAAAGACTCCAACAAAAGGGGGGTACCAGAGGTGGACTAGTACCCCAACCCTTCACCAGGGTGTTTGCTCTGTATCGAAAAGTAAAAATTGCAGACTATTTCCAGACATTTTCAAAACCACTTTTACTTATTTTTTGTTCTTTTCTACTTGTGTGCCTACTTTTTTGGCAGAGATTGTATCTGTTGTGTGTGGTAGAAAAGTTCATTTTAATAAACGTATGAATGAATGAATGCATAATTCGCAGGAAGTTATGTTTTACTTCAAATCATAAGAAAGTCACAAAAGTGCATGGATATCAAACAAACAAGATTCACTAGAAGTATTCCAGAACCAACCAGTTAGTAAAATCATATCCAGTTTTTTCATATGTTTTCCTTATGTATTTCTTATCTTAATAATTTTTTTCTCATTTTCTTTTATATTTCATTTCTCACTTGTGTTTTTTTTTCTACCTGTCTTTTTCTTTGCACTTGTGTGTTGTATGACTGCTGATAACTGTGAAATTTCCCCATGGTGGGATCAGTCAAGTCTTATCTTATCTTATCTTATCTTATCTTATGTGCCTTTGAGCATACTCTAAAATTCGACTATGAGAGAAACTTTTTTCCATACCTTATTAAGACTCACACAAAATTCCAGACTTTTCAAGGTCTGGAAAACAGCGTTTCAAAATTCCATACCTTTCAAGACTTCTAAGACCTGCACAAGCACCCTGCTTTACTCACTACATGGGAGTACGAGAGCATAGAAATACTCTGTTACAAGACTTCAACCTATGACTGAAGAAAAAGAGGTTTGCACTTTACCATGTAATATTAAAAAAAAGTAACTAATAGTTATGAATGTTATACTTTATATTTGTTAGTTTGGGGACATTAAATAAGTTGGTTTTCTACCATTATGGTCAAAGTTTTTTCAGTGACACACATCCTGTTTTGACCCCTTGCTGCTTCGGTGTTTTTAGATGTTTCCCTCATTTTTGAGGTACATTGAAGGACGATTATGAGAGTTTTATCAGTGCCAAAGACTTTAATTACCAAATATATCACATTCATGCAAAGAGTCAATTTGTGTCACTGCCAACATTTTTGGCCAAGATTGTACAGCCATGATAACGGTTTGGACACGTTTCTGTCTCCTGAGTCCTTCAGTGAAGATTATTCTCCTCTACAGCAGTAATAGTGTCTAACACTGTCATCTTAGGAATGCATTTACCCCAGCACATACAGGTGAATTTTATGTATTCATCCTTCAATATTTATAAACAATGCAGTTCATTCAATTCTACCTTAAAGAATGGGAAATTAGTGGTAGTTGAGTGAACTACAACTCAATTGTGGTACATGTTCCAGCGGTGGTAGGTGGAATAATCTCTTCAGTATTTTTCCTAAATGAAATATAATTCATTTTAGAAGAAACTACAAACAAAAATAACAATACAGTAAAGTATCTTAACTGTGAGATCAATGAAAAGGGATTTAAATAAGTTTCTTGTAATAGTTTTGTTGTGATATCAGCCTATCTTCAACCTAAACATGATTTACTTTTGGGTATTCACCATTACAAAATAAAAACTCGTGAAAAGAGTTAACACTGCAGATGTAGCTAAACTGTCAAATGTACTAGTGGCTGCTGTAGGAATGACTAAGTCTCTGAGGTTAAGTTTAATTCATGTTATTATCCCCATCTGAAAATTTTGTTTCTGCAATTTACCCATTCTAATACCCACATAATACCAAGCATTAGCATTAACATTAGCATTAGGAGCAGTGGGCAGTGATGCCAGATATGACTGACAGTTTCCAGCCCAAATCCAACGTAAGGCCCGCCCATCTCATTAAAAACCAGCCCAAATGTCAACCTCTCCAGAGACTCATATTAAAACCGTAAAAATATTACATGTGTTACAAAGAACATATAATTAAGCATACTGCACTAGGTGCGTTCAATAAACAAATAACATAACATGCTGCGCATTAATACTCCTCAGCCAGAATGGACACACAGACAGACGACAAAAGGATTACAATACTGGTCGAAGGGCAAAATAGAAACACAAGCAGGCTCCCCACAGAGTGCAATCAGACAATCAAATAACCAACACAGATTATCTTCCCAATCAACCAATGATTGTCACAGACTGAGGATGCCAAGTTGGACCGATTCTCTTCATTTCAAAACAAGTGAACTAATGATGTGAGTGCAAGGACACAATAGTTTATTGAAATGTTTGTACTTTTTTGACCCATAACATCAACAATTTTGCTAAAATGTTGTGAAAACCCAGCCCAAATCTTATCAACCAGCCTAATGCCTTTTTTTTCCAGCCTAATGTGTTCAAAACAAGCCCAACTGAGCAGGAACCCACCCAATCTGGCAGCACTGGCAGTGAGCTGCCATTGAAGGTGCTTCGATCTTCCAGATTTTCATCAGCACCGTAGTCAAAGGCACCAACAGCACTCGCCACCAGAAACAAATGATCCAAAACATTCAAGAAATATTGCTTAGATTTTGTCCAAGCTGCAACATGTGCTGGTCGTATTAGCGGTGAATCCATGAAACCGTCACATAAAAACACTGAGTACTGTGATACACTGAGACGGTCTAAGCTTATGATTCAATCCTATTGTTTGTGTTCTTGTTCTAATACTAGACCTTTATGCAGTGTGCCAGGGGCTCAACAATCAACCACAAATAACATTTTAGGAGGACTAAATACACTGAAAATACACACAAACATATAGCCTACTGCTATTCATGTTTCCATATGTGCTACTGTGGAACCAGCCACTTTATATTTAAAGTTTATATATGGTGTCTTTATGTTACTGGTGCACATTGTACATTCTATTCATTAATCCTTTACCTCAGAAACATATATAGTATATTTAGTAGATTATAACTATACCTTGTGTAATTGTCACTTCATACGCATGTGGAATTGGGGTGAGACAATGTGGGCTCGACTTCGTCCTTTTCCTTTTGGACACTGAGTGTTGTGGAAGAGTCACAGTGAAACTGTTGTACATTTGTGTGATATTTATTGTATTTTTTGATGGATTTATTTCCATATATTGGTGTCCTTTTGGATCTGGAATTTATTTTGCCTATTTATGTTTGAAGTGAAGTTTATCTATATGCGTAATACAGCTATGAAATGGACAGAGTTTATTTTTCATATGTAAAATATTTTTTGCATTTTGTGCAGGATTATTTAGAATTTATCTTGACAAGTGTAAGATTTGTGAAGTTACTTGGACCAACTGACATGGGATTTTGTGATCAGCAGAAAAAGATGAGGTACGGGGGCGGGAGTATATAAGTTGTACTTAACTCTGTTTTGTTTTTGTTGGTTTTTTTTTTTACATTTTTTTCCCTTGTTTTGGGGGGTTTTTATATTTGAGATAAAAAAATACAAATAAAATAATAAAATATAAAATGCTTTGCCAAACACATGTGTATACATGTATTGCATAGACATATGTAACTTGATTCTATGTTTCATCTTTCCTCTTTTCAGCATCAACATGTTCTATTAGAGTCTGCATTAAACCTGGAGCTAGAACATGGAGTCCAGACCCTTGTGCGTTTTCCTGAGAGAGTTTAGTTGGAAGTCTAAATTTGGTTAGAAACACCAGTAGAAGGATAATACAGCTTTCCTATTTTTAACCATACTTGTGTTAGAAATACCTCAAACTGCATTACAAACTTATCGAATGAATTAATATTACATGTGTCGTGTGTATTTGCATATTCATGCCTTAAATGACCATATAAAACTCAACATATGAATGCATAATCACACTTCAGAGTATTCATTCTACCATGTTCCTTTTATTTATCATGAATTAATTATCATACAATTAGGAAACTGTGTTGACTTGCATGCAGAGCTTTGCCCTTTTATTATGCACTGCAGGTGATTCACGTAGAATCATAACTGTCATCCCAGGAGTTTATTTTTTCCACCTATGTAATTCTACTGTCACTGTAATATCACACTGTATTTGTTTTCCTCTCTTGGGGGTACAACATTTAGAATCAGAGACACTAGTTGCGTATCAAAAAAAAGAAAAGGAAAAAAAAATGTTAGCAGACCACACACTGTGCAAAAGCCGCCGACGCTGATTTCATGCTGCTGTTCTGTGGCAATAACTCATACAGGAGACCACACACTCCCACTCTTTCTACAGATGGAATAAAGTGGATGTGATAAGCTCTTGTGGGAGTGCATAACAGTGCACGGCTACAGAGGGAAGATGATTGTCATGGAGCTGGAGAACTAACCGCAGGTGGTATTGATGGAGTAGTACTGGTCATCTGCACGCTTACTGTCCTCGCTGACAAATTACATAAAGTAGCCCGGAGTTTATTGTGCAGGTGCTTAAGGGGAATAATGTGTCATAGGGAGATATGCAGAATGTGTCACTGCAGGAATTCAGTGTATGAGGAAAAAAAACAATGAAATGAAATGCAAATCCGCCTTATGTCTGAGCAGCAAGGAGGAACACCCAGCAGTTTGGCAGCTGGGTGCTATGTCGTGCTGACTCACTGGGCAGATGTACCGGATCAAAATGCAACCAGCTGCCAATGGATGACAGGAGGTAAATGTCAGTTGTGCTGCAGCGGCCACTTGCTTTTCTGGACTCCTCAGAAACCATACTTTTTCCCGCTGTAGGTAAACTCGATAAAGATTGACGCCATTACCAGGAGCACGTCTCACAGTTGATGACATTTCGATCCTGGGTCCAACATACTGAGACGGTTGTTAGACATTTGGATTTTTCAGGGAAAATTTCAGGAGGTTATAAAGTTTTTGGGACACCCCATCCATTTGTGCAATAGTGTATAAAGAATCACTGTTAAGTCACTGAACTCGAAGCATTGTTCCATTCTCCAAACACACATACTCGCTTCTGCACATGCTCTGTTCCATCCAGGTTAAAAGTGGATGTTTCAGTAACATAATAAAACACATCCAGGACATGACATGTTGAAACTGTCAAGAATTTAGTTTGGGTTGTTTTTCTTGTTAACAATAAATAAATAAATAAATAAAAACAACAACAAATAAAAAGTATTTGCAGTTGTTTGTGTCTGTCTCATGCAGCCACACCTTTCGAAACCAAAAACTTTTTTCCTCTACTGCATTTAGTTCTGCAGTATTCCAAACTCTCACCAGAAGGGAGATGTTACGGACCACAGTGCACCTAGTTCTACCAAAACCACCAACACACTATGTTTCCACAGACTACATCATTCACTGAAGAAAGTATAAAAAACACTGTACGCCTCTGTATTATAGTATCACCGACGTTTCTTCTTCAAATGAAAAACTTATGGTGTTGTTTTTTATTTTGTCAAAAATAACACTGTCTTATCTTCATGTGCTGCATCAGCTGATAGTTTACATTATAGCTCTGTTAGCGTAGCTCGGTTTTTAGACAGAAAACAAACACAACAAGTGGTGCCAGGCAAACATTTTACCTGATTTGCCCTATCTCTTATTGCAAAAACATATTTTTGGTGACCTTGACCTTTGACCTACATTCACCAAAATTTAATAGGATCTATTCTAGACCACCTCGCATCTTTCCCGAAAATTTCATGGAAATTAGTCCAATATTTTTTGTGTAAAGTTGCTGACAAACAAACAGACAAAAAAAACTAAACCAAAAACAATACCTTGCCTCCCCTTCGGGGGGCGGGGTAATAAAACCCCCTCTGTTTTCTGTACAGTTTGTGTTGTCGATGGCTGCACTAAAGACCTGTTTAGAACGTTTTTTTGTTGCTTTACATTTCTAATGGATGCATGAAGCAGCAATGTGTGATGTTCATCCCAGGAGAGAAACGACGAGACGTAAAAGAAAATCTAGTTCTATTATTCTTTTTTTAATTTTTTGTTTTGTTTTATTTTTTCCCCTATGTTTTGTATTTTGCTTGTGTCTGAAATAAACTAAACTAAACTAAAAAAATAAGAGAGCAGTAGATCCTTAGTTTGTTTTCACAGTTAAACTGGGCTGGTTTTGATTCTTGAAAATGTCTGTCTTCTCTTCTTGACTTCTTCAGTTCTGATGAATCAGATTTCATGTAACTTTGACAGAATGTTTTCAAGGACAAAAAACTGTCCAGTTGAACTTTGAAAATGAACTAAGGATGAACAATGACCAGGACGAATGAGAACCTTCACAGACGAGAGCAGATGTAGCTAACATCAGACACTTTTTAGTACTTTTTTTCATTTTATTCCACAAACGACATGAGCAAATATGTATTTAGTGGAATAAAATGGGATGAAATGGGTTAAATTTCCTTTTTCACAAATGTCTAAAGTAAACTTCTAAGTTGGCTCTAGTACAAATCCGCCTCCGTTTACATGAAAAGCTGCCAGACTGACCAGTTGACCTGGTCTCAGACGCATAGTGTTGGACTCAGTGATGTTCAACCTTCTGGATCTGGGTCTGGCGCTCCAGTCAGACTGAAGAACGCTGAGGGCCATGTTCCACTTTGCCTCCATCAGCAGTGACATCATGGGGACAGTCATGTGTCAATCATCTTGTTATATTTGTCAACGCATTGGACCGGGCAGGACTCAGTGATGGTCATAAAGGACTGTCAGCTCAGACGATAAATCTGATATGTCAGGTCAGACATCAAAGTCCCTTTCACATTGAGCACGAAACTCGAATATTTGCCATTTTAAAGATTTTGGTCCAGGCTATGAGGTCAAGGGTTACCTGTCCTGCCGAATACATGGTTTTAGATTCTTTGATTATAGTTTGTGTTATCCAGGGTCTAAAAAAACAGGGAGGGCCATGTCCATTTTAATCAACATTCTCCTTATGAGACAATACTGTTTATTCATTTAAGCGTTTTTATCTTGTTTTTGAGTCGGTTTACATAACAAGTTTACATAAATGTTGTCAATACATCTAGTAAAGAAGTTCAGTCTGAATACGAGCATAGTTTAATAAATAAAGATTATGCAGCTTGTTAACTTAATAAAATATGCTCAAACACCATTAGCTTAATGTTTTCTTTTTTCATTATGCTAAAGTTACAGCAAAACTCAATTGGCCACTATAAATGTAAATGCAATCGAGAGTCAACAGATCAATGCGGAGCTGTGTACTGTTTGTAATACAGGCTGCTACAATCATGCAGAATATTTAGGAGATATTTTTAGAAATAAAAAAAAAAACACATATTATAAATTGAATACACGTTAAATGATCTATTTATCCAATTATTTCATTTTTTTTTAGTCTTTATTTGAGGTGATACCAGGTGCAACAAAACCATTTCCACTGCTTTGAAACATAGGTAGGTTTATTTTTATAAGAAAGGCTGAAAAAAAAATAATAATGATAAGATAAGGTATTTATTTAATAGTATGTTAATTTAGTATTAACTGACTAATAAGAAAATAATGAAAAAAAAATAACCACTAATTACAGCCCTGTTTGCAAATAATCTGTTATTATCAATAGAACGAGATGTATGTTTTGTACAGGAACAATTTGACTATTTGCCTCCGTTTTCGCTTGTAATTTAGTTCATGTCACCTGGGAGGTAAACCTGAATGGAAGTGATATGTCAATGTATTGCTAAAATGTAACATAATAATTATTATAACAACCCAGAATGAGTATTAATTTAGTTTCTCATGAATGTTATCACATATTTAACATTAAGTATTTGCTATTAACAAGTCTCATATTTCGCATGCATGCTCTAAAATCCTGCAATATTCAAAGTACTTCTATCAATATTTTAGACATATATCTGCATTGATTTTTGTATAATTAATAAGAAGAGCCCAGCAGATGTCTGTCATGAATGTTAGATGAACACCACACATCTACGTGTTAATTTTCATTTAGTTTTGTGATGAGAAATAAATGCTACCGGTCAAAGGTGTGTCTCAAATGTCAGGCTTTATTTGCATTCAGTGCTGGAACATTGCTCCAGGATTGTGAGCATTTCCTGAAGCAGCATCACTGAGCTTATTGTACTTTGACATCCAGATGGAATTCACGGCCAAATAGTCCAAATGCCACAAAAGAGGCAGTTTAGTCATGTTACCCTTTCACATATAACAGTAGAAGAGGTAATCATATGCTGTGTAAAACAAGTAAAAGGACACAGATTTGATTTTTAGAGTTGATGAGCTGGTGTTAAACATAGAGAAAAGTGGAAAAGTACTAACCAAAACGTATAGTAATGATATATACAGGGCGTCCCAAAAAAATCGACAACATCTGAGGTGTCCATATCGAAGTAACTACATGGTCAGGAGAAACGATACTTAATAGGATTAATTTTGGACCTAAAATGTTTTATTCTACAAATTTCAAAAGAAAAATTCTGGGGGATGGTAATTTTATAATATTTCAAAAATGATTACAAATGTTCAATGTGTGCGCCGTTTGTGACGCAGCACACATTTTCCAACACAAACAGCGTTCCTCTTGAAACTTCTTAAGCCGCGTCCAGGTCTGCTTTCCTGATGGCGCTTGTTCATGAAATTCAACAAATTGCAACAAATTCAAGTTGCGCATTCACATTTGACTGAGTTTAGGCGTACTTCAATACACAGAACGCATTTTCTGTCGCAATACACGCATATCTATTCCTGAAAGCAGAACAATAAAAATGATGACACTTTTTTGAGCAGAAAGAGCAAACAAATATTACACAAATTATTAGGTGATGAAATGATGTCAGTTTTTTTGGGACACTCTGTATATTAGGGGTGAAATGTATTTATTCAATAAGCAGAAGTTTTACAAGTATGACAGTTGACGGTTGAAGTCCACACATCAGACAACAACACCTTCTATTAGTCCTAGAATCTAAAAAACAGGCCATTTATACAGAACCAGTAAACTAACCAGAGAATCCAAATATAGCGCATGAGATCTGAATGGCACCTGGAAACATTTTATGGATTCATTCAACAGGGAAGTTCCACACAGGTATAAAGGGTTATGTACTATTGATATTCCAGACTTTCAACAGCAGGAGGAAGTCGCATTCCAGATCACACTTAGGATGACAAAAACCACCAGTGAATCCTTCAACACTATGGAAGTCAGAGGTGTCTAACTCATTTCTTCCAGGGGCCGCATTCAGACTAACTGAATCTCAAGTGGGCCGGACCGCTAAAGTAACTTTTTCTCTTTGTTTTAGTGCAATAAAAAACAATAAAGTATGAAAATATTTACATTTACAAACTATCCTTTAACAAAAAACACGTGAATAACCTAAAAAAATACAATTTGTAAGAAAAATAAGTGCAGTTTTAACTATATAATGCCACAACTTATCATTTATATATGTGCATAACACACAATGTTACACAAACATGTGGTAACAGGCAGAATATTGGCAAAAATTTGGAGTTTGTAACTAAAATAAGAACAATTTCTCATTCAATTTCTCATTTGCCTAGGTTATTGTTCTTCTTGGTAGTTCTTCAAGGTTCAACTGGACTAGTTTAGCTTCAAAAGAGCAAAACTAGTCCAGTTGAACCTAGAAAAATGGAGCTGTAACTATTTACAAGTTATTATGTTATTATTTTACTTCAGATCATATTGGTCTCTATGTGGAACCTGAACTAAAGTGAATTCAACACCCCTGATTGTTAATATCTTCAGTTTTCGGGCCAGATTAGACCTTTTGGCGGGCCACTTTTGGGCCCCGGGCCGCATGTTTGAGACCCCTGACCTAAGTATAAAGCTCATTCTTTGACACAACGCACATCGTTATGTTATTATAGTGTTTTCCCAGTCAAAAACTCACAGCTGGTTAGTTTGACAGTGAGTAAAAATGACACTATGTCTAATAATCTTCAAGTGTTGCGCCAGTTGAGTAGCTTGTTAGCTTAGTTCTGTTTTAGACAAAAAAGAAAAAAAAAACAACCCCGGTAAATCCACAAATCACCACCATTTGTGTCGTCAAGAACTGCACTAAAGATCTGTTTAATCATTCAGTGAGGTCAGAACGTTCACTGTTTAGTATGAAACGTGGCTCAACAAACAACAAACTTAGCATTTATCATTTTCACACATGGATTGGCCACCACAGAGTCCAAACCTGAACCCCACTGGGCATTCTTGGGATGTGCAAAAAAAGGATTTTACACAGCAGATGGACTCGCCATCATCAACACAAGGTCTCGGCAAAAACTGAATGCAACGCTGAACAGTGAAGTAAATGTAACACAGCATAAATTTATTTTTAAAAAAAATTTAAATCCCAATGAACAAATGTTGCAATCAAAGCTAAATATGGTCCGACAAAATATAAAAGTCGGACTTTTTTGGATGGTGCTACACACTTCTGTTCATACATAGGGCCAAAGTATTTTTTCATTCTCCCTTTTTAAGCAGAAAGAACCATTATGCTTTAGTGACATGACCATTCATATAAGTGTCAGCATAATATGTGTAGTTTGTGTTGGAGTCAGTGGCTAAGCTAATGTTAGCAAGTGCTGCACACCATTACCACTGTCAACAAGCAGAAGAAAGACACCAAATAGCCCAATGTCAGTCCTCTCCATAGAAATGATTGTAGATGCTGACATCATAAATTTAAAAAAAACATGTTCACTTAGTTACATAATTAGCGAATAGCATCAAAACACAGCATCAACACAGATTCCAACACAAACTTCACACAAGCACAGGCACTCTTAAACACTAAATATTTAATATAGCTAATATTACACATAATATAATACAAATGAGTGGTATATAATTAATTTAGCCAGTGAGTGTTCCTTCATACAGTGTGATTTGGGTTGAACTGGTACATACATTAGGTTACATTTGGTTTAGAATAAACTGGTCAGTCATTATTCAAGGGATCTTGTGTAAGTATTCATCATCTTAAAACACTGTTAATATTGCTTGAGCACAGTTTCTTTCTATTATATCCCCAGTTGATCAGTTAATTCATCACCATAAACCATGTGTTTTCATTTTCCACCATTTCCCTCTGTTCGGTCCAACATGGCTCCTCTTTGTTTAACCCATAAAGACCCAGTGCTACTTTTCACTAATTTCAAATTTTCTCTCTATTTAACCTTTTTTAAGTGATTTCTCATAATACTATCCTCTCCGTTGAGCTTTTTTCCCCAGTGAAAATCAGTCATTTTCCCACATTTATTTTACTTATTGTGTAGTTTAATTACCATGCTGAGATTACATTTAAGAGTTATACCAAAATCAGAGAAAACCTAAGAAAAAGTGTTTTTTTTTAATAAAATATATCATTAACTGAACACAGAGTGTTTGCTCTTTATCCAAATAAAGAATGCAGACTTTTTCAAATCTGCAGTTTTTTCCCCAAAACCTTGACTTTACATGCTTTTAGACTTGCATGCCTACAATTTTGATTGAGATTGTACCTGTTGTGTGTAGTAGAAAAGATCATTTTAATAAATCTTTGAATGAATGAATGAATGAATGAATGAATGCATAATCGGCAGTAAATTGTGTTTTACTGACAGAAACATTTTCAAAACATATAAAAATCACAAAAGTGCATGGATATCACACAGACAAGGTTCACTAGAATCATTCCAGTACCGTTAGTACAGTTAGTGAAATCATATCCAGTTTTTTTATGTTTCCTCATGTATTTCTTATCTTACAAGACTATGCGCCTTTGAGCATACTCTAAAATTCAACTATGAGAGAAACGTTTTTCCATACTTCATTAAGACTTTCACACAAAATTCCAGACTTTTCAAGGTCTGGAAAACAGTGCTTCAAAATTACATAATTTTTAAGCCTTTCAAGACCTGCACAAACACCCTGTGAACATAATATAAGTGTCTCCATCCACTGTCACTGATCCAACTCCATGGGTTTTACTGGTGAATCAATGTTGTAGAAGATGACAGCGTTTCCATG
>JAPQRP010000003.1:23767138-23779141 GCA_037367295.1 Apogon hyalosoma
TCTTATTTTAAGTGTGATGAGATATTTGGACTAGAAATGAGAAAAATACACTTGGTAAGATTTAGATTTTTACAGTGCAATTTACACGTACAATGTTTGCCAGTTTAACAGATAATTCTAGAAGGTGATGCATACAATGGTAAAGAGTCGTCCACGTGTTATTATGGCAACCTGTCCACCTGTTACCACATTCTCATGTCAATAATACTTTCCAATATTTTACTCTAAAATTTATTTTCAGCAGTTGAACATAATATCTAAAAGGATTTGTCCTACTTGAGATCAATATCTGTCGAGAACCACACGTTTTGAATGTTTGCGTAAAGCTTAAAAAAAAAGTATGTCAAGTCCACGTGTTACCGAGCAGTAGTTTGACATGTTTCACCTAAAAATTTTATCTCCCCAAATGTTGTTATAAATAATGTTAAAGTGCTTATAAATACCTACTCAAATATGTATAATACATGCATATACTTACATGACAGAGACTGTTGAACACCAAATATGTTCATGTGTTACCGTTTGATCAGACCCAAGAGGCAAAAAGACCTATCTTATCTTCTTATCTTATCTTATCTTATCTTATCTTATCTTATCTTATCTAATCTTACAACAATTTTACCCCAAACTGCAACTTTCTAGTAAAATTACCTCTAAAACTGACAAACATCTGTGCAAATGATGAAAAACTTCAAAGCGGATTTAAAACTAACATGTTTCTCACCATTTTTTTTCCTAAAATAAGTTCCCATGAGGCACAACCGTAGGGTCAAGACTTTATCAACAACCACAGGATACGGAGTACATGTGCAGAATGTCGACAGATGTATAAACTTGTCTTCTCCGGCAGTAATTCTCTTTCTGGAGGCCGTTTTATTTTGCTGTGAAGTTTCACTTTTTTATTTCTGCTGTGAGGTTTCCTTCCAGACAATGGAATTTAATTAAAGCGAAGCAGGCGAATCTATGTTTCAGTAAAGGGAGACACTTTTAATTGCAGTCGGGTTTTGTAATTTATACCGATAAAATGGGATTTCTTTAACCAAAGGAGGGATGATATCACTATACGGTTCAGACAAGAAAATTCAGAATGAGTAACGCATTTGCAGCAGCTCAGGTCCCTCCCACCGACACCAACATCCAGTGACACGACAGTTCCATCAAGCCTACCCAATTATAAGTGCTTTAATTTCTAAATAACGAAATGAGTTTTGGAAGCCTGCACAAGCACACACAGATACACAACTCTTAATCAAATAAGTTAATAGATAAACAAATCAATAAGCGTGGAGGTCATGACTTTGTGACTGTTTGTGTTGTGCGCATAAGTGATGAACTGGTTTATTATTCACCTCTGGAGCAAAAGGGGAAGATATTTGTAGGTCAAAGTTAAATGTGACCACAATGTTGCATTAATAGATTTAGAAAAACAAATGGTTTTACCTTTACGATATGATATTTAGGGTTAAAATAAACCTAAAAGTTAAATATTTCCCATAGCTATACTTTTTTTTCTCTTTTGCTCAGAATCAGAATCAGCTTTATCGGCCGAGTACGTGCACACATACAAGGAATTTGACTTCAGTAAGCTTTGCCTTCGATGTACAGATGTTACGTGTTAAGGTAAATAATAAGACAAAAGAAGGGATTAAGAATTTAGGCTTAAAAAAATAATATAAGAATATCAAATCTAAGTTAGAATAAAAGGACAAGACTTTCCCTAACACTATTATATACAAGCATTATTTACACAATTTACAAGGAATATGCAAATCTAAATGTATGATAGTGTAATTTTTATGGAGTGCAAAGAGGACAGTCGAAACGGTGGAGCAGGTAACATCTACAACTATACCTTGTCTGAACAAAAGAAAAAAGCAAAGTATAATTACATTAAGAGAAGACAAAACAAATGTCATTAGCCGTATTTCCCATAGCTTTCTTTGTATATCTGTTCAGATGAACGAATGGGCATGCTTTAGATGGAATTCCTATGGTCAGGCAGAGGGAATGGACTGTTTTTCCTCCCCTTTCAAAGTCACTTAAAAACCTTAAACCAGCGCCGAGCCCTGCCTCCACCCTCCCGCCCCCAGCGACACTGAGGATAATCTTCCTGCGGCATCACCTTATCACCTTGGAGCTGAAGACACAACAAAGAAGACGGCTGATTCAGGTTCCCACTTGGACCGGACGCCTTCCTCTGTGGATCACCGAACACAAAACGACCAGTTGAAAAAGGACCACGACTATTATGTTTTCTACTCAGCTAAATATTTAACACACATCAATCCTTTTACTCCCTTTGCAGCACAAAAAAAAAAAAAAAATAATATACACAGCAAAGCATTCAACGAACCAAAATGTCAGACCTGAACTTAACAAAAGGCTGTGGCGATAAAAGCTATTTCATTATACATTGGGCTGGAAATGAAAATGGAATGAAAATGTAAGTCGGCCTCATGTCAAACTCAACCAACAGTTGCTTTCTTGGAACATTTATTTACGGCAATAATGTGACAGACAGGAGGATCATTTCTGTCTAAAAACAAAACTCAGATCTATATCAGTGTGGGCAGCAGAGAGCCAAAAGAAAATGCCCAAACAGCAATAATTAAAAAAAAAACAAAAAAAACCAGAAATGACTTGCACAACAAATTAAAGTTTCCAGTGTTTTCCTTCATTAAGGGTTCAGCCATCTTTAGCTTAATGCTAACATTTTCTTCTCTTTGCACAGATATTTTTTAAGGAAATACCAGGTGGCAGGAATATATTATATAAATGGCACTGTGTGTAAAAAAAGGTTCAGTGGATACGATATGGGTGTGGACTCATAGTTGTGTTGTCTTCTGTTGACATTATCCATCATTTAACATCAGTTTTTAGCTTAGCCATGATGCTAGCTAATGTCAACAAATAACCAGCTCCCGGTATAAAACAGACTCCAACAAAATACATGACGTTTGCGTTAAAGCTCTTTTCATAAAATGTTTAAAGAACATAACTTTTAGGTCAAGAAAAACTATTTGTTGTGTTCAGTTATGCTAGCCAGCAACAGCTAAAAGCTAGCCAAGGTAGCTAATAAGCGCTTAGCAAACTAGCTAGCCAAAGCTAAAGCAAATCAGTCGTTCAAAGAAACACATTTGTATAATTTTACAATCCACTGCAAAAAAAGAGCATCTCTGTTACGGCAGCTGTGGGTGTAAAACTGGCTAACATGAAAAAACTCATACTATTATTAACTGTATTTTGGCTCGGTTTGGTCTTTGGTGACAGAAAACACCGACTAATGGACTTTTCTTCCACATATAATCCAGTGTCATCTTCATTACTGTGCAAATGTCCACGGCCACCTTTACCTATGTTGGTTTTGGGGGGTTGCCGTGAACATACCTCTTTATTCCTCAGTCTGTTTATTCAGATAGCACAGATAAACGCAGGACCTATGCACACAGCACTGAAACAAAAAAAAAAATCTAAATGTGTTCCACAGATAAAAGTCAGTATTTAGTATGACCTATATTTGATTTAGTACATCTTTTTCTCTCTTGCATTGACTGTTTGGAAGTTTTCTTAAATAATTTTGTGGTTTATTTTACTTTATAACATCCCAGAGTTCTGTCATTTATTCTGTGCTCTGTTCAGATGCTATAATGTTCTTTTTTTATTTATTTATTTATTTTTTTTTTAATGCTACTTGTGCCCATACTAACACAGAGATCGAGAAACGCGTATTGACAAGACAGTTCGGTCATTTTATTCTTGCTAGTGGCCGAAGATCTTTGCACAGCGCTGTAAATCTAGTCCAAAATAGGACTGTAACAAATGGTGGTGTTATTTAATGGATAAAGGACTGAAATGGTTCTGGTGTTATGGAGACAACTTATGAGCCACTGTATAGATGCCATAGCAACTAGTATTTACATGAACTTTAATTTGTAAAGTATTTACATGTATGATCAATAGTTTTAAGATTTTATTCTCCGTTCAGCGTGGAGGCCTTCACGCCCCGGCCTGCAGCAGAGTATCCAGGGCTCTGATGTGGACGCTGGGCAGAGTGAACCAGGCTAAAGGAAGCTCCCGTCCGGCGCTGTCATCCTGGAACTTGATGTTAAGGTAGAAATCTCCAGTGTAGAGGAAGAGCAGGGCGCCGACACAGACGGAACTTTCCTTGGGTTGAACCTGTAACGTGACCCAGAATCACAGCAGTGAGTGTCATGAGCAGCCACCTTTGTAAACGCTCTGCCAGTTTCTTAACGAACCTGGCGCGACAACAGTGAAGACGACGGAGGAGGGAGCTGTAGGAGAAATTCGGCTTTAATCCGAGAACACACATAGATGTCAAACGTAGGGGAGGCAGCTGTACTCACCACCGAGGTCCAGTGTGTTTTCTGAGGCGCACAGGATATAATTCGTGAAAATATAGTGTGGATCGTGTCCTAGTTTGAACAACTTTATTAAACATGGTGGTTCTTTGATTATGTAAATAGACACAAGTATGATACAAGTATTTGGAGAACTTTACACTGCTTTGTTTTTATGTCTTTAACCTTTACGTGGCCTCTTAAACTCTGCTCTGTCTGTGTTGCCACGGTAATACTACGCGACACTCATAGTAATATACACATCTGATACATTCGCTAACCAGAAGACCTGCAGCTAAAAACTCAACAAAAGCAATTTTTGGGAAACAGAACACCAACTCAAACAACCACTTAAATGGGGAAATATCTAAAACAAGCTAACAGTGTGAGACCAGCGAATGCCAAAAATAATTTAATAAAACAACAGACAAATGAGAAAAAACTGTGAACCACTAAGCTACTACTAAGCGGATCCAACAGTACAAGTATAATTTCTCTACTGATAAAACACACGGAATAAAAGCACGAAAACAAAGGCCACGTTATGAAGCAATAGAAATAAATTATGTCTTATATTTGCTATTTTCTGATCATAACTTGGCTTTATATGAATGAAGTTTCTGCTATTGGCCAATCTATTGTTTTGTGTTACATTAAAATGATTCCGACTGGACACGAATGATCTGGGATTTAACAGGTTAACCAGGAGAGACTGGTAGAGATAGAAAATGTTATGTACAAAAGTATCTTAGGCTTTATTCAGACTGCAGGCAAATTTTTTGCCCATATGTGGCCTGTATCCGATCAATTAAAGACAGTTTGGACGGCACAGATCTGACTTTTTTCAAATCCGACCCAGGCCGCTTTCATGTGAGGTTCTAAATCCGACGCGTATCTGATTTTCAGCAGTGCGACTTCAGTCTGAACGGCCAGGTCGCATTTATCCGACCTTTACGTCATTGAAATGCGACAAACGTCACATTTCTACGTCCCTCCACACTTACTTACGTAAACACAGTGCGTGCCTGCGTGGTCCCGAATTACGTCAGGACCTCTTTTGCTCATACGGGTCACTTCAGGGTCAGTTCAGAGTCAAAACTGATAGAAGTCGCATTTAATGTGTAATATGAACGAGCACGCAAAAAAAAAAAAAAAAAATCAGATTTCACCAAAAATCCGAATCGTGCATGAAGACCCGCTGTGTGAACGTAGCCCTAGTGATGATAAGAGCTACAATCAGGACCAAACATATATGTACAGATAAATATATAGATATCATGTCTTCATCATCCTGGTCCGTCACATTACATTAAACTGTTATTATCCATTATGAAGTTGGCTTCTAAGTTTCACTTGTATAAATGGACTATTTATTTAGCCTGCTAGCATTACCTCCATTCGGATTCAGACGGATAAACTCAGAATAAAAGCTGAAATGCTACACATACTTTATATACAGAGCTACTCCTATATATTTTGATGATCCCGGCAGAGGCCCCTGACAAGTACGTACAGGTTAAATACCCATTAACCTTGTGTTTACATTATTGACTGACAACTCCCCTCTACTGCCCTGTTAGTCTGGCTCCCAGCATCCTCTCTGTTGGAATAATCCTGTCATTGGACGACTATTTCACTTGGCACTCTCCTCCCTTCCATTATCTCTGTGTTACTGTCCCACTCGCTACATGAAACGACATCTAAGCTGCAACTACACGATGAAAATTATATATTTTGGGAAAGTGTTTGGTTGTTTTTTTGCACAGATTTAGTCATTTACTTCCTGTTGTGCAAATGTTCCACCAAAACAAGTTCTGTCCAGACTCAATGTTGTAAAGATGCTAAAGGGCATCCTGTGCTAAGAACCATGAAAGACCAGTGCAATTCATACAATGAAGTTAAATCTAGCCAAGATACAAAGAGCAGGTCATCTCCCCTGCAAAAATCTAAATCTTACCAAGATAATTTTCACTTGTTCCATGGGCAATTTTTTTTTTTTTGGCTTAATTCAAGTGAAAAAAAAAATCTGCCAATGGAACAAGTAAAAATTATCTTGGTAAGATTTCTTGAAATAAGATTTTCAAGATCTGTTGTCTAAAATAAGTTCGTATATCTCAATTACAAGTTACTCTTCAGGTGATTCTGTCTTATTTTAAGTGTGATGAGATATTTGGACTAGAAATGAGAAAAATACACTTGGTAAGATTTAGATTTTTTCCAGTGCATGTGAGACTATCCTGAAGACACCTCTATTAATACAGCAGGAAATCCAAACACAAAAAAAACCATATCAAGACAATTAACATCGAAAGGCCGTGATGTTAGAGTGTTGCGCAGAGAAAACCCAACAAACCCCTTGTGAGTAACACTGCTTACCAATATAACACACATAGAAAATACTTACTGCTACTACCCCACATTAAACAGGGAACATTCATTTATGCTTTTATCTTCATTTTGATGCAAGAAAATCTTCGTTCTTGCATCAACCAAGGACACTTCTACTTTTTGTAAAGTAAAAATTTGGTACAAGCTTTTTCATTCAAAGACCTAAACAACTACCAGCAACCAAGAGCATCTACTGATCTAAAATGTTAAAGAACTGTTGATCCATTAATCCTATCAATACATTTAAATAATTAAGGTAAAATGCAGTTTGTCATCTTTTCATGGTCATCAGATATGACCCATTTGGATGTTCAGAGGCTCTGTAGTGAACGTGGAAACGTCATCCTCTACAACATTGATTCTTATTTGTATTTATTTATTTCGTTACAGGACAATGTGTATTGGCATTAGTTACAAAGAATAGGTTGCATGCACCACATTTGGCAGACAAGCTAATTTCCATCTGTAGACCTGGACAAAAGTAAAGTAAGTAGGTTTGATAAATGCCATTGGATGGAAATGCATGTTTTTATGTTTACTTGATATATTTGGCTGAAAAAGTCACTTTTTCTTCTGTTTTCTCTGTTTTGACATAATAACATTTGAATTTACTCTGAGCTTTTATGAACATCTACATGATCACTGTATATAAGAAAATACCAAAATTACAGTGAAAAAAATCAAACTGCAGAGGATAATATTATAATAAATGGTGATAATCACTTTAGAAAGGTTAGATTTAGAAAAAAATTGAAGTCAAAACAAAAATATTGTGGGTCATTAAGGGTTAAGGAATCTTTTCTCAGGTTTCCATAACTGTACTTAAAGAGGTTAACTTTGATATGATGTGTACCAACCGTGTCAATGTGGAAGGTGTTGGAGCCGATGAAAGTGACAGCATCTTCCAGATCGTAGTTCTGGACACCGTTTTGGAAGTCTTGATACGGCACCACAGTCAGGGCCAGCGGGCCGACGGAGTTCTTGCTCATATTGGTGAGTTTTACCTCCAGGGTCACAGCATCGCCTACTTTACATTCAGCAACGACGTCACAGTCACACGGCTTCCCATTCACCAACACGTCTAGAAATAGAAAAAAGACAGACAGGATTAGCAGCGTTGGAGAGAGAAGGCTCCTTTGTTTTACGCTCGGTGCAAAAATGGAACTTGATGGAATTTGCCAGAAACAAGAATAAAGACGCTTCAAAGTAATATTTCAGTCTCATTCATTGACAGGATTCCCGTCCAACGTGCACTTCATTTGTATTCATCAAAGTCCCGCTCGGGCATTAATGGCCTATCATACTGTTTCTCGTGAAGGATCAATAGGCTTTGTTTGGCCTAAAATACATTTTATTGACATCAGCGGAGGGTGCCGAAGCTGCGGGTATTAAACCAAATTCCATCCTGTTAATCTCATGCATGACTAATTTCTGTCAAGAAAAGGACGAATGAGATTGCTGGAACAATTCCAGAACACTGCACGCATACACAGACACCGCCCCGAAGTACATTTCTCTTTGCTCGTCTAGCTCTGCCTCTCTGCTGTCACTATCAACGGAGAAACACAGAGCGAGTTCAATTCAATCCCACTAATGTGTGGCCAGTCACTCCTGATGTGAACCCTATTTGGCTAAGGTGCACAGGGAGACACCATGATTTGTTTTGAACAACGAGCTCAGTGAACTGAGCTCTTCGACGCTCCCGGCGGGTTCAGAAGAAGACTGACTCCAAATATGGGGGATTCTGGGGCGCCTGAAGAGATCACCCAAGTAATGACTCCTATGAGAATAACAGCGGCGTACAACACACACACAAAACCCGTTGTCATACGCTTTCTAGTGTCACGCCTGCGGCTGCGATAAACACTGTGAGTCAGAGCGACTGAGCCTGTGTGACAGGCTGATGAAGAAGCCGAGCAGCGTTCAGTGCCGCCGGTGTGCTGATCTGTTGCGTACAGCGCGGGGTTCAGAGGGGAGGGGGGAGGACAGACCGACAGACAATCCAGCAGGAGAAGGCACGAGTGGGTGTGGGCGGCCGAGGCCCTGCTGTCACACAGTCAGAGAGCCCCCGGGGAGGCGGGAGCCACAGGAGGGTGACATTCAGCTCCACGCCTGCATTCAAAACACACTTCAGTCAACAGAGACGAGCAGCACTCACTGAGGCTCTCAGAACACGCTTTATGCCAACCAGGCTCCGGCATATTCCACCAATTAGTGCTCAGACCCCGTTGGATCTGTACTGTACTGAAGATGTGAATTTTTGAGGGGATTAACATGCTTCGAAACTCACAAAACAAAATTATAATATTTAATGTGGTTTGGGTTCGGTGTGGCTAAATGGATCAGAATCACCCCCTAGAAAATGTCAGAAATAAAGCTTAGATGTACCACATTCAGCAGGAAAAGTGTCAGCAAAGACCCCCCGTTCACAAAGATGAGGCAGTGAATGCGTTACCGGTGACGTAAAACACCACACGTCATGTGTCCTGAGTGGGAGTAGTCATGGACTGAGAATGTTAGGTGGATGAAAGTGGACCAACAACGTGTGAATAAAATAATAATGCATTAGCATCCTCTTTTATGGGTAAGGAAAATTATTTTAACCTTTTAACAATGACAATCTCTCCATCACTGCATTTTGCACTTTACAGCATTCAAATTAGTGGAACTCCTGAACCGTTTGTGCTATTCACAAAATTCAAATGACATCGGAAAGCTGAGATTCTGAGCTTTCCAGCATAATATAACACTTTATGACAGTAATATGGGGCTCTATTACAAGTAAAAAGGATCTGATTCAGAGACTTCCCTACAGGCTAAAAAATGCCTGGAAATAAAAATATGAAGCCATAATATGGATACTGAATGTTCCAAAAAAATTTACCAAAAAGCATGTTTGAACAGATGTAAAATAGTTGAAAATATATTTCTGCAATCTCAAAAAGTTTTGGTATGGACACAGTTCCATTTATAGTTGTTTATGATAATAAATATGCTAAAAAAATTTAAAAAAATCAAGTTTTTTTCCTTTTCCACTAAAACACTGTTTTAAGCATGTATTATTTATAATAATGATAATTTATGGCCAGATACTGAGAGCAAGTTCTTCCTGAAAACAAAGGTGCAAAAGAATTGGCAAAAAAAAAAACAAAAAACATTTTCTGACACTTTTCTTGCAAAGAAAACATGAAGACAGGTGGCCTCTTATACTGACAGTCTTAAAAGGGTTAAAGTACGTATCATTCATGTCATTTTGTTTGTTGTTTTTATCTCCTTCAAATGAGATCTGCCTTGTGAGAGTTTGTTACTGAAATGTTGTATCAATGTCACAATGTTCCAAAGATATGCAAGTGGGAAAAATGGATCTTGTATTTGCTTTTGTTACTTTGGAGGAAAAGAATTAGTGGAAATCTGAAAAGCGCATTGAATCTAAAGGTGGGTCAGTGGAGAAACCATGTGACTCTGAGACAGGAAGTGAGTTTCCATGAGTGTTCTTGTCTTTGGTTTCTCTTGGACCCATATCGTACACACAACAGGAAGTCAGACATTTTTGTTTAATATGCAAAAGCTCCCCTTTGTTTTTGTTTTTTTTTTTTTACTTTTAAAAGTCTTCTTAAGTTAACCTGCGTTACTTTATATTTACTCACTATTATGTAAAGATCTGCAAAAAAAAAAAAACTGTATATATAGTAAATAAATGTAAACCGTACAAACTGTAAATACCCACAGTGTGACTCATTAAACAGTTGCTGATCGTTTGTGTAAATTGTAATTTCTAGCCAAAAATCTCTACGCTTTAGCTCAAGGTTTCACCTGGACATATTGAATAGTGTGGGAACATGTGTGAGGTCCAGAGAGGCATAAAAACCCAAAAAGGAAATGTGCCGTGTCCTTTCGATGGTGTGATTTTTTTTCTCGGTTTTTCCATTTGCAGGAGCTTTAACTCCTTGGCGTCCGATAAAAGGGCAGACCTGAAGACGTCGCTGGCTGCGTCTTTCATTTTTCCCCCCCGTATCAGTACAGATGAGGCGCCATATACTTCATTTTCTGAAATAACTTTTGTTTTTGAAGTCTAAGAATATCTGCTCTGATGTTTTTAATATGTATTTGGCTTCCCATGCATTACTACTTCCTGAACTGCGGTAGTGGAGTTGGAATGTCATGGTTGTTGTCTATAATAGCTCTGCTCCTGTAGTTTTCAAGCAAGTTTGAAGGAAATGTGTCAAAATAAATGTCAATTATGGATGTTTCCATCGGCAGGTTTGAACAAATAAAGGCAATTGATCGTCACAAAGGTTATAATAAACACAGTAGAAGAAGAAAACACACGATAATGTACGTGAGTCACTGTAAACCACCTCTGATCACATATTAATTACACTTTGTGGTTACTGGTGACTGTTTCTAGAGTAATTTGATGCATTTTAATAGAATCTATATAAATTACTGGTATTGTATTACTTTTGAATAGTACATGAACACTAGTTAGTATACAGCAATTAAGTGTTAAAACAGCCAATGTTAATTATTATTTGACCATGAGAGTTAGCACATTGGATTTCATTACAAACCTTGTACTTGAATAATAAGGCAAACATAACCAGTAGCAAATGACTCTAATATAATCACTGTGGAAAGCTGTTCATCATAAACTCAAGTTTGTATTTTCTCATCACTACCTGCAAAATAGTCTGTTGCTAAATGACCCTGATGAGTTTTATTATTGAATACACTTAAATCAACAGTAAATGAAAAAGATAAACTACTTCCACCATAGTAATTAAAATAAAAATGGGTTTAAAAAAGGTACAAAGACAGAAATAACCCAAAGATAAGCACCCTTACCACACCCCACTCTTTCCATTTTCCATAATTTTGCACTATGGAGTTGCACGTTAATTTCGCTTTTGTATTGCATTATTATGTCTGCCAGAAGATGCTTGAACTTCAATCTTGTTGTGTTTTTATACAGTGACAATCAAGTATTGAACTGAAGTGAACTGAATTGAATATGAAGTCAGATAACTTGGTTCAGTGAAAACAGCAGTGGAATAAACAGGTTTTCTACATGTAAGGGATTATTGTCACAGAGAAAATTATTAGACCATTAAAAATCATCAAAAACAATGGTTATGGAGTCAAGTACTAACTCCTGTGTGGATCATGTGACTAAAACAGACAAAAGAAAACATGGAATTCCTAAAAGCACTGTTTTTGTCAGTACAATGCCATAGATATTGATGTAAGAACTGAAGTG
>JAPQRP010000003.1:23801313-23814843 GCA_037367295.1 Apogon hyalosoma
TCAATGATACTGAGGTCAGCAGACTGAGATGGACACTCCTTCACCTGCACTTTTTTCTGCTGTTCCAATGACAGGTGGCCTTGGCCTTATGTTCTGGGTCATTGTCATGTTGGAACATTCAAGACTGTCCCATGTGCATTCCATCAGGGTATGTAAACTTATAAGCACAGCTGTATCTGTTACATGTAGGGGACTATTATACATTTGAGTTATGTAATTCTATAGATAACATACCCCTGATTACGCTTATCATCTATCTTCTCTTGCTCTACTGGGACAGAAATCCCTCCACAAGTGCTTTGATTTTCTTTAATTTTTATTTCGTAGGGCACTTTTGAACATCGAACTGTGTAAGAGTGAGTCCTATCTGTAGTTACAACTCTGTGCACTTCATGTCTAATTGAATTTGAATCACTTTTTTCTAGAATGGCAATTACTTGAATGTATCATTATAAATAACTGGGTTCTGCGCTTCTCATCGGCTATACAGTAGGAACAGTCAGCAGATGTTACTGTATAGCGGTAACTACTCTGACAAGAAGTCCACAGGGAGCTCTACCAAACAAAAAAAAAAAAAAAAATTGCCTGGAAGCTAATTAAAATGAAAAAAGCATCTTATAACACACAACTAACTGATTATTTCTGTGAGTGTGCAAAATAATGGGATAAATGGGGTCCAACTGACATGTTTAATATGTAAAACATAAGATTATGGCTCCCTGCTGAGTGCGTTGACTATCTGAAAGCAATGTTTACAATGTGGTAAGAGCTGCAGTCTGGGAACGAACCAAAAAAAAAGGATAACAAACTAAAACACTGCACACATAGACATTACCTGAGGATGGTTCTGTGGAGGACAAAGCTACCACTAACAAATATTTGTTCATCAGGATATGCTATGACACTTGATATTGCAGGAGATGTGCTGCGCTTTAAATCCCAAGAATGGAAAAACCAAACAGGCCAGCGTACAATAGGTTGCCATGTAAGAGCGTAGATGTACATAAGCGTGGAAGGGACACACCCGTACCAACATTTTAGACGAACAATACAGCCCCTATCAATATCTGAACAGACTTTTTTGTATGATCTTATCTTTCATGCAGGGTTACACACTTACTCACAGAACTACAACATCCAACTTGTATTATTTTCCACAGTCAAGTGAAAAGCACAATGTATACATCCATGATTGTGGCTGAAATCATTCTCTCATTTACTACTCTCGTCTCAGTGGTTTAGGCAGTAGGGGGCAGTAAACAGGTTTCAACACTTCCACACAAAAACTGACAAATGTGGCACTACGTGACAGTAATTTTCATGTATGAAAAAACACTACATTGTATATTAGGATTGTGAAGAAAAGGTAGTGTACATGGTGTGGTGTTAACTTTTTGTGATACACTGTGGGACAACTTGCACTGTAAAGATGTCACTATAAAATGGAAAACTCATAGTGGACTATATAGTGAGTACGCCCTTTTTATTTGGACTAGAGCATGGAAAGGACCATGTGCTCATGTTCCATGTTTCAACCTTGTTCAGTGTATGAACAGGGTTGAAACTTCAAACGGGTCACAAGAAACCAGATTTTGTTGGGGTTGAATGGCATTTCAATATCACTACAGTATTTGCAAAATCATAATTTAACAGTCTATTTAATTTTTAAAAAATGACAAATTATATGGCCCTGGAAGCACCAAACGCCCAATATACGGGGGGACTGTGTAAATGAAGATTTTTCTGAAAACGGTCACGTGTGCATGATGTTTTTTTTTTTTAAACAGAGAGGGGGAAATATCTGTTTTCCAGAATGCCTGGGTATGTGTAAACGCAGCCTTAGAGCCTGGTACAAACATGGTTTTGGTCTCTACAGATATTTTTCCCTTTCATATCAACTCTACTGGTGTATGCTGTATATCTAACAAATTAGGGGGTGTGGCTACTTTGAGTGACAGGCGGTGCTATCTGTGTGTGCTGTATGGTTTTGATTGACAACTTGCAGCTGCATCAGTCTTTCTGTGCTGCTGTTTATTGAATAAAACACATAACCAAATATAAATTCTTCTGTTTCCACAAAACACAGATGTTTAAAGTCAAAATGCTAAAGTTCCACAATGACGGGTGATGTAACAGAGATTTTGTCCATTATTTACACACAGGATTAAATATATTTTGTTATTAGTTAATTGTACTTTATAATGTAATGATAGCTGAACTATTTTGATGTTAACTGTAGGTCATTATAACAAATTATTTAAGAATAATTTCCTAATGTTAATAAGTGCTCCTGTTTTGGAGTTAGTAACAATTCCATGAACGAAGAGTGACCGGCCACTTTCTTAGGTACACCTGTTCAACCGCTTATTAATGCAAATATCTAACAAACCAATCAAATGGTAACAACTCAGTACATTCAGGCAGGTAAATGTGATCAAAATGCTCCACTGAAGTTCAAACAGAGCATTACAATAGGGAAGAAAGGTGATTCGAGTGAATTTGAACATGTCATGGTTGCTGTCAATCCTGTGGTCAGCACAGAGAAAACAACAATCACCAGGCAGTGGAAGTGCAGCTGCTGACTGTTTTGACTCATCTCCAGAAAAATCAAAGTCATTAATAAGCCCCCCTCCTCCAGAGACTCACTGTATTGAGGTCTAAACATGGCTGCTGTCACATGCCACGCTGCACACTTACTCCCATTTCCCTGCCTCATTACTCTGCTCTGCCTCCTTGCCTCTTCTCTTAATATGTTCCAACCCTAATTATGCAAATGAATCCACTCTACCTCCAATGTTAAAAACTCTAATATGTGTAGATACCTTCAGGCACGTTGGCGGAATTCTGGCTAAGTCTTTACCTTAAAGCTAATTGAAGACAAGTGAGAAAAAGGAGCTGCTGTTGCTTTAACGACATACATATTGATCATTGTTTAATGAGGCAAAAACTTCACTGATAGGATCTGCATTCATGACACTGATCTTTGTCATTTCTGTAACTCTAATTCTACATACTTGTACATTACAATATCAAACAGCTGTAGAGGTTAAAACAGCAGGCGACATAAATCAGTAAAACCAGTGTTCTTCAGCGGCCAAATGTCAATTAACAACAACGTTTTAACATACACCACAAGAACAGTCCAATGACCAAAAACCCAAATATTCAGTGATTTAACCAAACTGCACTGTATACAGCAAAGAAATCTGCCAAAAGGGTAAACAATTTTGTAGTGCTACATTTGTTAAAACTAGAGCAGAACTATTGCCCAGTCTATTACCACTATAATAGACTTTGAAATATGGACATAAGCTTATTACGGGAGACATTTAGCTCAGTACTATCTGCCTTAGACTAGTATGACAAAAGTAGATATATGATCTAAAAAACAGATTGATTTACTAGCATTAAAAATAAAATACATTTCCCCAAAAACAATGGTTTACTTTGCTTTCAAAGAATTTTCCACAGTGTAGCCGTCAGTGTTCTGCTCCGCCATTTGCAACAACACACTTTGTGTTACTATATCTTATCAAAAAATGTGCTATGCATTAAACTTAACCCATAAAGACCCAGAGTGACTTTTGTATCACTTCCCAAATGCATTTTTCTTTCTATTTAACCTTTTATTACATAATTTATCACCATTTACTGTAAAATGATCCTCTGATTTTGCTTTTTTCATCAAAAATCAGGTATTTTCTTATATTTAATTTCCTGACCATGTAGATGTTCATAAAAGCTCAGATTAAAGTTGAAGGTTATTCTATCAGAAATAGAGAAAACTGAGGAAAAACAGACTTTTTAAGCAAATCTATCAATAACTGAACATAAACCCAGTGTGTCCATCCACTGTCACTGATCCAACTCCATTGGTTTTACTGGTGACTCAGTGTTCTTGAAGATGACGGTGTTCACTACGGAGCCTCTGAACGTCCAAATGGGTCATATCTGATGACTATGAAAAGATGACAAACTGCATTTTACAGCAATTATTTACATGTACTGCTGGTGGATAGTGGATCAGAAGTAATTAAACAGTTAAACAGCCTCCTGTTCATGTCTAACCCATACACTTAGTGGAATGAGGAACAGGCATTTTGAAGCCAGTAGTTTGCAATTTGGCCACTGCCAAGTTGGCTTTTTTTGAGCCAGAAGTGACCACATTTGGACAAAACAGGCGGAACCACAGATGCTTAAAGGGTCAGAGAGTAGCTAATGCTAAACACTAGCTTGCTGACTGGTAAAATGGTAAACTTCATCAAACATCACATAACAAAGTATAGTTACAGTCCTGTTAATGGAACATATTATCAACCAGTACAGAAAACGCTGAAAGTCTGACTCAGTGGCTGAGCTGTCAGATAGACCTGTCAGTCAGAGTTAAATATGCTCTGATATATCATTAACAGTGGAAAAAATTATAGATGGACCACCAGATCAGTTATTAGACGGTCCAGAAAAAACAGATGAGACCAGAGTGAGATTTGATTAAAAAAAAAAAAAGTATTTATATAGAACAGTTCAGTGTAAATCTGAGGTGTGCCAGGGCTTTTTGGAGCCAACCCAGAAGACATCAGCACGATTGCAACTTTACCCTACCTCTGCATTGGCTTCATTTTGGAGTTTCCTGTGATCCAATGGTGCTGCACCAGCCGCCTTCCCTGCTTTAAACGCTCAGCTGTAGCATCAGTCTGGACTCATGCATCACTGTGTCTGTTGATTCTAGATTTTGAAACCTGTATTTCTGAAGTGTTCACTGGTGGTGTTTGTTATTCTGTTTTTTTTTTTTTTTTTGTACTGAGACTCGACCTTATTTACATCCTGGAGACTGGACCAGGTGGTTTGACCCACACCGCAAAGGTTTTAGATATTTCTATTAGTTTCCCCGGGTAGAGGCGCTACTCCCTGTTGTACTTTTGTTTGGTTAGGTGTAAGTTAGAATAAGCCTTTTGTTGTTTCAATGACATTCTTAGAGCAGACACTAAGCTGGTAACGTTGTTGTAAGAGTTAGGATCCCACTTTGGTTTTATTCATTCATTTATTTCAGTTATAGCTCTTTTGTTTCTCTGCTGCCTGCTTCAGTTGGCCTTGTGTTGACTGATTTATTGACTCCTGATTTATTTCTGCATAGACTTCTATTAATAAAAAGGTATTCATGAAACACTTGCAGCATAAGTCTATGTGCTTTTACATTTGCAAACATAAAGAATGCACATTTCCAAAGTCATGTAAGAAATATTACGAATCCCTTAGTAAGAAATGAACAAACTGGCATTAAAATAATACATGATTTGTCATTGTTATTGTTACCCCGCCCCCCAAAGGGTATTGTTTTTGGTTCCTTTTTTTTTGTCTGTTTGTCTGGTTGTGTGTTTGTCAGCAACTTTACGCAAAAACTACTGGACCAATTTCCATGAAATTTTCAGGAAAGTTGCAAGGTGGTCCAGAATAAATCCCATTAAATTTTGGTGAATGTAGGTCAAAGGTCAATGTCACCACAAATGTGTTTTTGCAATGATGGGAGATAGGACAAATCAGGTAAAACGTTTGCAAGGGGCAGGGTTTGTTGTGCCTGGCACCACTTGTTTTCTAAATAGTACTGGACACTTAAATGTGGCTATAACTATCTCAATTGAATGGTAGAGGTCTATACTTTACAACAGTGCTTCTATACTGGTCTGGCTTCAGGACTCATGACCGCCCCTTAATGAGAACTCGCAACCCAAATAGATAAGTAAAACTTCTCAAATTTACTTAATGAAAAGATGGTGTGTTTTGAACTTGAGATAATACAGAATATCACAGTATGAAAACACAGAAGACAAGTTTAATGATAAACCAAAATGACCAACAGGTGCTGACGCTAAAGAGGGAAATATTCCCTTTAACACTAAATTAGGTACATTTTAACCACAACTAAAAAGTGCACTCAGTTAAAAATTAAAAGTGCAGTCAGTCACTTATTCAAGCATTAAACACATTGAGGTTTTTGTTAGTGAAGCTCAATACCACGGATTTCCATTCCGATCCGATATCGACTAAAGTTCTGGCTGGTATTGGCGATACTGATCCGATACCGATACTTTGTACATGCCTGGAAAATCTCTATTAAAAAAAAAGTGTATTTGAAATCATAATTTCATAAAGAATACAACACGAGAGTAATTATTGAACTATTACAAAAATGAAAACTTGCATATTAATTCACGTTACATGAATGTGTTCACATAAAACGTGAAAATACTGAAGAAGTAACACTTCAACAAAAGCATCCAACATTAACACTTTCCCTCATTCACAACTCTGTTAAGGAACAATAGCATATTTACTGTTTTCCCCTTTAGTCTGTTCTGTTTTTGCTCATTTCAGACTGAGTCAGAGTTGACTAAGAAGCGTGACGCAGTACACACTTACCCAGGCGGAAGAAGAAGTAGTTCCTACCAGTCGAGTGTAATTTGGTCAAGATCCCAATAGTTTCGCTACTTTCCACTGTGTTCCTAATGTATGTTACCTCAAATGACCGAAATATCAAAAGTATCGATATTTTGGTTCGTGAATCGATTCCAGAGTGTAAAGATCTGGTACTGGAGATATTGATTATTTTAGTATCAATCCGCACATCACTAGTTTTTGTCCTCAATATAGGTAAAACCATATCTGATGTAGTCGTTTTCATACCCAAGTTTCCCCAAGATTTGAATAGAAACTTTTGGGTCTTCTTTTGTGCTGTGAATGTTCAGTATGGCGTTAATGACCATTATAGTGCATTACCGTCAACTACTGTTAGGGGGTGTGAGTGGGCGGTGTTCAGCTCCATAAACAACAAAGCCCAGGATTGGTCTCTCAACATTATTTTTTGCCACTGAAAACGAATTTGCGACCCACCAGTTGAGAATCACTACTTTGAAATATCTTGGGTGTGTAAGTAAAAAAAAATCCCCCAACAGATGCAACAAATGCAAAGAATGTTTTCAGTGCTTTTTTTCTTAGTGGTGTTATTAAGCGGTGATAGTAAAAGTGTGAGAAAACAAACTCCAAACTGTTCAAGATTGAATTGGTTTGAATTTCCACATTACATAAAGCTGCCTGAACTGCCTTAAAGCAGGCAGGGGAAGCACCTCTGTTTCCCATTCCGCCTTCTCCTTGTGTTTCAAGCTTGCCATCATGTGGGAGGTTGAAAGCTGTAAAAAATTGCTCCTGATGACGCAGATGCAGCAGTGACTACAAGAGGATTTCCCAAGCATGAACCGAAAGGATGCTGCTAAAGGAAATGTCATTTCTTATGGAAGGAAAAGAAAAAAAAAAAAGTTAAACAAAGACCTGCCTCCTCACCCACACATGATCTGCTGTGGCATGATGTTCCTGCTGCTGCTTTTTTGTTCCTTCAGCAGAAGATACGAAGCTGAGACACACTGTTGGGATTAAAACTTTTAATATGAGCCAATTATTTCCAGACAAAATGAACCCTGGGGGACGTAGAGGGGAAATCTCTTTACTCTTCACTGGAAATGTAGTGAAAGTTTAGTTAATAGATTTAAACGCTCAGGGTAAGAATAATAATGCACTCCGCTGTGTGATGATACAGAGATAATGAGCTGCATTATATGTGCAGTTTATGTACTTCATTTTGTATTATGTTAAAATACAGTACATAAAATAGTTACAAATATGCGTGGGCATGGACTACTTGGTTAAAGTTTTAGGACACTTCTGTTTTTACTGAGGGAAAGAGCTACACTTCCAAGGTTCTATGCAACACTCTTAAGGTCTATGTCTATGGCTTCCTCTATCATAATAGCATCATATTGCTTTCTGCAGTGCACTATGGTCTAAATAAATCTTCAGAGGATGTACTCTGTTCTAACGCCGCTTTCATACAGACGCAGTGTTTCTAAGTAAACTACAAAAGTCAGAACACTTGGAATTTTTTGCATCACCTTTCAAGGATTACTTTCGAAAAAGCGGAAAAGTAGGTTTTACACCATTACCCTCCTTTTTATTGTATTTCCATATTTTAAGCTCTTCAGTGTTGTTTAAACTGACTTCCAGGGGTTAAAAAAAAAGAGTCTATTTTAACAAAAAAGTGAAAAACAAAGCAAATATATAAGGTATTAGAAAGAAATTTTCAAGGAACACACACTGGGATGATAAATGTAGGAAACGAAGGCTTGGAAGTTTATAGAAACAAATTCTACAGGTGTTCATCTTTTGTACGTTACTTACTAATGCTCTTTCTGGATAAACACAATGTACCAGTAAACCCAGAGTTCCCAGTCAGCAAAGTCAACTGGAACCTTGGATTTTTGACTCAGAAAGGTAGACAAACATCGTCAACCCCAATTTAAAAATTCAAAATGGCTGCTCTGTTGCGAGAGAGTCTGAATTAGCACATTTGTCATGTTTGTGTTTCAATAAGTAGTCACACAAATGCAGTATCACTACAGTATTCGTACCTGCAAAACACTGTGCAACAAATTATCAGCTGGTGTTGTTAAACAGTAGCTAACCTAACTAGAAATCAAATTGCTATTAATTATTCAACTTGTTTTAGGGAGGTAAGTGGAATATTTATTTGGATTTTCAGGCACTGCAAGAAATAGTATAATCTATATTATAAAAGCCAAGTGGCCTCTGTGTGCTTGATTGCATGTGTGTCTCGGCATTCACACAAAATCCAGAAAGAGCTGACTGCTGCAGTTTGGCACACTTATGCATTTTTGGTCAAGGAACAGACTACAGTAAATTGACAGAACCGAGATTTTGGGAGATATTTGTAATTTCGGAATACAATAGCCTTACAATCATGTTGATATGGCCAGAACGCTTTGGCGGCGACTGCTGGACAAATGCGGTACAGCATGCAGGAACACACAACAGCATAAAAACTACCACATCTAGACCCTGTGGATCCCCGCAGGTCGCTACACGCTAATATAATTTTAAAAAGCAATAAATAAATAAATAACATATGGCTAGTCTATGAGATAAAGTGAGCAAATAAATATCCATCCATCCATTCATCCATCCATTCATCCATCCATCCATCCATCCATCCATCCATCCATCCATCCATCCATCCATCCATCCTCCTTAGTCCTCATGAGGGTTGCAGTAGTAGTAGTAGTAGTTCATCACAGGGTTGACATACAAATGAACAGCAATTCACTCTTACATTCACATCTATGGGTGATTTAGATCGACCAATTAACATATTAAGTGCATGTCTTTGGATGGTGGGAGGAAGGCATAAAGGCAATAATGACACCACTAAGATAGCTGTCTTGGTACCAGTTAATAAACTCGATGATGCTCCCAGGATCAAAATGAACCAGATCACCCATCGGTCGGTGCGTGTATATAAAAGTACCGTTGAATGTAGTCTTACCACTGGCTTCAGACCAGGTCACTGTGCAGAAAGTTTTTACCCGGACAACAGTTCAAATTAACAGTAAAAAAGAGAGAAAAATTGTACATTTACTTAATCCGGTGGTTCTCAAATCCGGTCCTCGTGGCCCAGTGTCCCGCATGTTTTAGATACTCCCCTCTTCCATCACACCTGGAAGCCATTCCATCATTATCAGGCTTCTGCAGAGCCTGATGATGAGTGGATCATTAACTGAACCAGGTGTGCTGGAAGAGGGAAATATTAAAACATGCAGGATACTGGGCCACGAGGACCGGATTTGAGAACCGCTGCTGTAGGGTATTGTCATCAGTTTGTCGTCTGCCCATCTGTCCATCCATCTGTCTGTCCGTATGCGCAAAAACTTTGGCGTGGACTGAAGACCAAGGGTTTTCAAGTGCAGGCACATTATGTTTACTTCAGTGACTGACTTCATAAAATACATGTAATACATTTTGCAGATGATATTGACCGTTTTATCTTTCAAGCAAGGTTTGAATGCACAGCTTTTACTTTTACAGAGGATCATATTCACAGCGTGTTATTAGAATTTTCACTCTAGTCAAGCGTCTGACTATTTTTTCCACAACTGTACAAAGAACAAAAAAAATTGCCTCCAGATACAAAAAAAAATTAATGATATAACCACTAGATGGCAGCACAGTAATAGTGAAGACATTTCAGGCAGTGGTGAAAATGGAAAACATGTATGCATTAGTGTGATGACTGACAGGACACTGATCTGAGCAAAGAGCATTTAACTTGTAACATGTTGTTATTGTGATTTACAGTGAGTCTGGGTGTGTTAGTGGTGGTCTTAGTTGTTCTAGTGGTAGTGGTAGTTGTAGGGCTTCTGGCAGCACGATAGTTGCCCTGATTAGATTTATTAATCAAGTTTGTCTCCATCTCCTGCGAACTGATGGTATTTACTGCTGGGCTGCTCAGAGAATGAAACTAATCAGTTTATTTGTCAGCTCTGCTCCTCGCTCGGAAAGCTGATATCTCACTCTCGCCTGGTCCTGGGTCAGCTTTCGTCTCGATGAAAGCGGAGTCCTGCAACTAGATGCTGGCATTATTTAAGGGGAATCCAATATGGAGGAATTAACTATTTAACAGATCAGGCAGCTGTCTGGCTGGCAACAAAAACCAACACGTCTCTTCTGAAAGTCAGCACAGGCCAGATTTCACTTAGGCTTTGTTTGGTTTCCCAGCATGCAATGCTATTTAGATCTTACCCAGTTACAAGCACACGTACATAAATATTAGGATCAAAATACACGTAAAGTACATAAGTTATAATCAAAGTTTGCAATCAACATTAAAGCATTAATGTGTAAGCATTACTCACATGTTTTGGGTTGAAGTGAAACTGTAATGTAAGCCATATTAATATTTAATAATTGATTAGTTAATGGTATTTTATTCTAATGATCAGTGGTGAAATGCATCTACTTTACCCAAGTGCTATTCCCAAGCATAAATGAGTATTTCCATATTATGCTGCTCAATACCTCATAGTCATACATCACACTTTTCATTACACTGCATTTGTTTATTTTAAAATGCGTACTTTATCTTTTCATGCATTATGCATATTTCACTTTTTTAGTTTATAAGTTTTTTCTGTACTTTTCTACTCCACTACTTTACTTTTGCATGTATGCATTTATTTTTGTGGCCAGTGCTTTGCAGAGAAAATGTGGAAATCCTTAACTTCAGGAAAACTGTTCAAATACTCCACAGATAACTCATGTTTTTAGTAGTGTCACTGTCCTGTGAAAACTACCATCTCTAATAAGTCAACCTTTGATAAGCTCAGAACAGTTTAACAAAACTGCAAATCCAGAGGATTTATGAACAGACAAAGAATTTTAGGAAAGCTTCACTTCATCACAAAATTTAAAAGCCATCATATTTTGAGTTTTGTGGTGGTTGGGGGGGGTCTGGACAGGGAGGAGATGAAAAACTGTAATCCATTAAGTAACTAAAGATGTTTGACAAATGGAATAGAGAAAAAAGTACAATATTTACCTCGAGATGTAATGGAGAAGAGGTGAAAAATGGCTTAAATTGACCTAATCTAGTAAAGTACAATGACCTCAAATCTGTACATAGAGTAGTGGAGTAGATTAAGAAAGAAAAGGTCCATCTGTCTGAAGAATTAATCTGGGAAAATATTAATGCTCACGCTTTTAAAGATCTTCCCATTATGATGAAGAAAACATTTATCCTTTAGTCACTGTATTCTAATTTCTGCTGCAACAGAAAAAAAAAGACTCATGAATGATGCAAAGACACTTGGCTAATCAGTGTCAAGATGCAGCATGAAATCAGGTTAAAGTCACATCAGGGTGGTTTGTGACAGATCACATCAAATGATTTGATGCTGGAACATGTTGGTCCAATGAGGGGAACTGCAAACACACCATCAGTCAGTGCAATTAAAGCATGGGTGTCAAACTCATTTTAGTTCAGGGACCACATACAGAGCAATGTGATCTCAAGTGGGTCAGACCAGTAAAATAATAGGCATAATAACTTTTACATACCTAATAATCCAAATTTTTCACTTTGTTTTAGTGTGAAAAAAGTCAAATTTGCATTATGAAATCATGAATAACCTTAACAACCATGTACAACTTGACATTTGTTAAGAAAAATAAGTGTAATTTCAAGAATATTATGCCTCAGGTTATTATTAACACAACTTACAGATCACAGTGAATCTATTTGTTAAAATTGAACTTTGTTTTTTTCTTTTTCTTTAGCATATTTCAGGTTATTCATATTTGTTAAGGTAATTCACATGTTATTGTGAGAATAGTTTGTAAATGTAAATATTTTCATAATGCAATTTGACACCCTTGAGTGTTAATTTTTTTGCTTGAGTATTTATTCTTTATTTGCCCTTTTTGTATTAGTTCTCTACCTGTTCCATAACTGTCTGTACCCGTTTGTTGTGTGTTTGTCCCCAGGCTGCTTATTGTAAAGTGCCTTTGAGTACTTAGAAAAGCGCTATAAAACTGATCTATTATGATGATGATGATGATGATGATGATGATGATGATGATTATTATTTATGTCTTCATTGTAGTTTTTCCATTTTACAAATTCATCCTGCAGGCTGGATTAGAACCTTTGGCGGGCTGGTTTTGGCCCGCAGGCCATATGTTTGACACCCCTGAATTAAAAGGTTATGGTTCCTCAGTGATTGATTTTAGTCTGTGTTAACTTGGGGCCAGGTTTCTTGCAGCCATATAGGATGTTTAATTTTTTGTTCTTTTGTTGATATTGTTTAGTTTTACACGGTTAAATCACAGTCACTCATGGTTTCTTTTACAAAGAGCAGTAATTTTACATTTAACAGTCATCAGTTAGAGTTCCTGCACTACTCACTGACACTGAATATTTAATCATCTTTACACTTGAAAAAAGACACCTTAACCTGTGCAGTTCATGATAAATCACTGTTCATGTATTTTAGTTCATAGTACAAACAAAACTTCAATACCCACAATCACTAGAGAATAACGTGCACTTCTGTTTCATTCATTCTGTCAACAGTCCAGTATTTCAATAATCAACAAATAAAAAAAAATACTCTGTTAAATGTTCATGTCTGTCTGAAAAGAAACATCTTCATAAGAGTGAAAGGAAAAAAAAAATCTGACCAGGGAAGACAAAAGATGCAAAAGATTGTAATTCACAGGCCTGGATTTAAGATGGTCTAAAGGCATGAATGTTTTTTTTTTAATTTATTTATTTATTAAGTACTAATAAGTTACTACAGTTGTGTGTTTGCTTATTTTTAAATTTTTGTTCAATTTATGAAATAAAAAGTAACTATGCATTAGAGTTGCTGGTAATGTTCTCCTTTTTACCCTTGGCCCTACTGGTGTTGTCATCACTTCGCTATCTGTCCGTCTGTCTGTCCAAAAACTTTGGCATGCACTGATAAGTCAGGCCACTCGGTGGCAGTAGTGCACCTGATAAGTCAGGCTGAGGGTTTTCAAGTGCACACACGTTATATTTTCATATTCTGTAGAGGCTCTTTCTTTCTTTCTTTCTTTCTTTCTTTCTTTCTTTCTTTCTTTCTTTCTTTCTTTCTTTCTTTCTTTCTTTCT
>JAPQRP010000003.1:23819943-23835354 GCA_037367295.1 Apogon hyalosoma
GCCACTACATTAAGCTATATGCTTATACCCTGAGGCGCCATGGACGGGGTAAACGTGACAAATTCATGGGGCCCAGCGAGCAGTGGAGGGGGCCCAATGGATACAGATTAGAAGTTGTGAAAATTTTGTGTAAGGTCCGCTGTATAATAGAGGAATAAAAGCTGGGAGTCAGACGTTAGGCTACACTTTCGCTTCACACTAGTGTTAGTTATGTTAGTTATGGACCCCACCCCCACGTATACAACTGCCCCCCTGACATACCTACAAGATACTGAATTTTATGAAGGGCCCGCAATTACAAGCGGTGCCCCAGCTTATCCCACTTGTGAGCTAATGTGCAAATCATAATTATCATCACACTTTAATACACTAAGTCTTGGTGAAGTTGTACATGACAGACAGACAGAAGTTAGGGGAAGGTTAAGGTTGGGGTTAGAAGAGTTTACCTTCATCAAGTTTCAATATGTCTGTTATAACATTGTCCCTTCATGACTCCCTTTAAAAAAAAACAGTAATTTAACCATAACAGGTCCTGGCCTCCTGTTGTATCCATACATTGATGTGTTTGCTAGTTTGACTCAGAATGACTATGTTAAAACATACTCTATTTGCCAACTGGCTGTGTTTGTACAGATGGCTTCAGGGCTTCAGCTCCTTGTTGAAAAGGGTTATGTGAGGGTGGAGTTAAAAAAAAAAAAAAAAAAGTTTGCGAATTTTTGGCATTTCACAGTGGATACCAATACCACAACTTTCCACTTAATCTCTAGTCCATTATGTTAATAGGGGGTATTACATTTTTACACCTTAGTCTTATAAATTACACCTTTAAGAAAGTCAGGAAGTTATGATTTCAGTTAACCAATGCAGCCATTAATGACTTTACAGTCTATGAAATCAGCCAAGTCTTCAAAACATGTTCAAAGATGAGTAATGCTAGTTTAGTTACAGTCATAGCACAGTAGGTTTATTCAAGTCAAGTGAGCCGAGCAGATGCTAAGTCGGGTCTGAATCTGGTCATGTGTTGCCCTTGGATTTGAGCAATGAAAGAATGATGATGAATGAATAAATCCCAAGGTTAACATTTATTATACATTACTGCTGTCGACCTTCATGTCCTTGATGATAAACCTTCAATAAAGCCTTGTCTGGAGCTACAGCGTTGGATAAAACAAATGCAAAACAATACCTTTATGTCTCATGAGTCACCAGCTTTTCTGTTTATCTAAAGTAAGAGAAGCTGAAAAACTCTTATTTTATCAAGCGCCCAACTCAACACCTTTGTCATGTGTGCATGTGCAGTTACAGCAAATGGGACCTTGTCATAGTTACTGCTGAACACCTGTACAGTGTAATGTAATGCAATAGCCTTGCAATAAATATAACACTGTAAAGCCATTATGCTCAATTTTGTTGGGACTGACAGAAAGGTCTCAACCCTTTGGTAATTTTGGAAACTGTTCCTGGTTAGATTGTTGGGTTCACAAGGTTCTAATTTTAGTTTTTGCTGAATTATGTAGATAAATCAAGGGAGAAGAACAAGACCAGAAGAAACAGAAAATATACTTTTAATGAAAGTTTTCCCTCAAAATATATATAGCTCTATTTGTAACACAAAGATTATATTGCTGTTAACTTTCTTGGTTGATTCTCAAAGTAGGAAGCAATAAATTAAGTATTTTAGAGTTATGGTTTAACTTCTTCAAAAACATATCAAATGGATAGTCAAGCATAAATTCATGTAAAAGATGACTAGCCAGTCACCATATATATTTTGTAAAGAAAAATACCTTTCGTATAAATATTTCTACTCATGTGCATATCTGTTTGCATAATGTGACCCAGTCGTTCTCAATTTGTGTGAGATATAAATAATACATTCTTATCATTGCAATAAACAAAGAACTAATGACTTTATTTACAAATTACAATATCAGTATTTTTCACACGGTGTCTACAACTGACAACATTTGGCGGGTAAATCTCAAAAGGCCACTCATCTACCAGCGCTCTGTTTGTGTCCTCTAGTTTTTATGAGTTAGAGTTTTACAAACACAGACTTTATGGTGTATTTAGGTACAGCTCGTAAAATCATGGTGCATTCAAATAGAGCCTGCAAACTCATTAATCCTTTCTTACTGACACTAGAGACCAGTTCTAGAGTCTGAAAAAAGTCATTTAAAAACTAGAAATTCCCTGTTCGCACAGCTGATGGATGGTGGCAATTAATAAAAGCTATGTTGCACTAATATGAAGACAGATGAGCCTTGAGATCTTGGCCTTTGGTGATCCCTGGCCGAAAGAATTTATTCATTTATTCATTTATGTATTTGGATACAAATAACTATTGTTGTGGTTAGGTCTAGGCACAATGCAGGAAAAAGTCCAAAAAGATATGACACAAAAATGATTAACAATGTACTAAGACGCTGCTACACTTAAAAACTACAGTATATGAAGGCAAAGAGTGTATGTGTCATCCACCTCAACCACAGTGATGAAAAGAGAAAAATACACAGAACAGGTGTGTTATGGGTAAATGTTAAATGACCATAGAAAAGGGCACACAACCAGCGATCAGGGAAAGAAACAATGTATGTCAGTGATTAGAAGGAGGACTATAGGGGTTGTAGTATGTTCTCTCAAATGATGGATGTGTGAACTATGGTTAGTCATGTGACCTGTTAATATTTATCTCACTTGAGAGGCTAAATTGTAATGGGTGACCTTGAAAAAGCCTCAAGTAAAACGTGTTGTTCACTGTGATTGAAACTGCACTGAAGTAACCTCAGTATGTGGTGGTTTATTGTGATTTTCCCTAAATTAAACATACTTTTGGCTCACAAATGCCAACATTTTACACATTCATGGTTTGTATGGCGGCAATATTTCCTCAATGTGATTCGGCTGAAAAGCAGGCGAGGTTTAACTTGTTATTATGCTCTGTATTTTACCAAAATGATCAGTCACTTACAAGTCTACAGCAAAATACAACAGCATAAAATGGAACAAATGCCACAGATATGTTTCCCCTTTTAGATCTGAAAGGTTTTTCCCTCCATCTGAGTGTTGATCTTCAGAAAAGCTATAAATTCACTTGCTTTCAAAGAAAGGTTGGCTTAAAGAAATGACCCATAAAAACCCTGACCTTTAAACAAAACCGTGAGGTACTGCCAGTACAGACGGTCTGTGCCTCGCTCATGAACTCCCATACATGTTTCTGACACCAACAGATGCTAACAATGCTGTGATTCAAAAACTAAGTACATAATTGAGTAGTCCTAGTCCTTTCACTTGGCAGGAGATTGCATTTTCTGTTGTATTATGTCATACATAAACCTAATTTGTCGGAGACAGGGTTGAGTAGTCTCTCTTATTAAACTTCAGCAAAGCTCCACATGAAGGGACATAACTCTAATTATTCTAAAAAACTTTTGAAATAAACCCATATACAGCGAATGAACCTTGGAAAATACTACTATCATTACTCAAACCATTACTGTGTATGAACCCAGGTTTTCTTTTTTTTGCATTTCCGGTCATGCATGTGATTTACACCTAATCTTGACAAGATGTGACTGAATAAAATTGAAGCAATACAATACTCTTTTCTCATCTCTTCCTCCTGTAGCCTGGAAAGTGCCAGACGGACCTATGAATTGCATTACCTCCATCCTATGTATGTTACAGAAATCACTGAATAATGTCTTTTTGCATTAGATATTAATATGGATAACATTGCTGCTGAACAATTGCAACGGCTTCATTGAAAGTGCATTTCAGAAAGGACCTCTGATCCGAACTTTCAGGCCAGCAGAGACTTTATTGTCTAAATGTCAATAGAGGGTTAGCAAATCTTGTTAAGGTTTGAATATCAGATGCAATTATACAGCAGGCATGAGAAAGACCTCTGTGCCTCTTAGCCAAGGTCTAATTATATAGAGCAGGTCTGCCTGTGTTTGATATAACTAAGAGGTAGAGGAGACGCCGTGTCACTGATGGGAACCAAGATCAGAGCAACACACACAACCTGTTGATGAAGTGTTATTATCCAAAACACTTCAGTATGCTAATCTGAAACACCCAAATAGTCTAATTATTAGGGATGTGCATCAGTAATGATCTAGTGACATGACATGGGTTACAATTCAATATATTACAATATATTCAGCTTTTGCAAGTAAGGTGGTATATTGTCATTTTCTAAATCTAATTCATGAAAGCTGTCACAGTACAAAGAGTGCAGTATCATCTGCATAAAGTGTGAGGGATAAAAATTAACTTTTTTATTCAATCAGGACCGTGGATCTGCATTTGTATTCATTACAGTCCTGAAACATTCACGTCTTGTGTAATTTCAGCAAAAATAATTAATATTTGCCCATTTCAGAAAAAAATATGTCTTAAAATTTAATTCAGTGTTCTTGAGAAACATTATAAATTAAATCATTTTATGATACTTGTGATTGGAGCTGGGTTTAAAAAAAAATCTATCTAATTATCTAGTATATGTAAATAAAGTCTGGAGATTGATTTTTTTTAAGTACATAAAATGTGCATTACTGCAAAAGCTTTGGGTCAATTCCTAATGTAAACATTAATGTTTTAAATAATAAAACATATAACATGGCTCCCTGTATAATTTACAATGTTGTTTTCCTGGGAATCTCTTTCCAAGTGAAATTGTGTTTGTGAAATATACTGATATATTTCAGTAGAAAGATTCAAATTGTACTGGAAATCAAATCAAATTGTACTTTGTGATTCAGAACTGAATGAAGTCAGGAAGTTAACAGAGATACGTGACCCCATTTAAGATTCATGTACCACAAAACATAATATTGCCCTATTCAAGTCTATGTATATTTTCCACCCCTGTAATGATTATATGCATTGAATGTATGTAGAGGGAACACTGAGGTGTTTATTTCAATCAAGCAATCAATATTAAAAGCTGATTTGTGCATCAAAATATAGTTCAACAAAACTCAAAATAAAGACAGTAGAATATCACGGGGAGCCACATATACTTTATGAAGTTTCCCTTGGCAAAGCAAATTTGTTCAGTGCAAAAAGGCAGCCAGACTACCATTCTGCTGTTATGATGCTGGACAAGTAAAAAAAAAAAAAAAAAACCAAAAACCTTATTTGTGATTTGCAGTGTTTTTTTTCTCACTGACAAATGTTCAGTTTTTACCATTTAAATTACAAAAAGTCAAAATGATTGCACTCTGAAGGAATGGTCAGAAAAAGAAAATAACAAAAAGATCAGAATGCAAGATTTATGAAACATTAACAAAAACTAGAAGACTGTTGCACATCACGTATGAAATAACTGATGTGAAAGAAAATACGTCCTCCATCAATGTTCCCTTCAGCATCCCATCCTCCTTTGCATTATGTAATGTGAATACAAGCTGTGTTAAAGTAGGCTCTGAAACAGCTCAGACTTCTAAAAACAGCCAATGAGGGCGCCGACTTACCAAAAAAATCACTGAATGATTTATGGATTTCCATAATAATAAATGGAAGCTGATGTGTTCTGTGTGGAGACACAGAAATGGAGCTCTTAAAGTTGCCCAAAGCTTTTCAGGAAGATAGACATAGTAAAAATCTACTGGGACAAATATAAGTTAAAATACAGTATATGAATATTAAAATACAGCTGGTTCCATCAGTCCATCAGATTCTGTTGCAGCACATACTGTGTGTTTGTAACCCTTTTTTTACTTATCAGAAATTACCAGTCCCTCCTAACTATGTTTTTACTTTACTTGCAACTTTGATGTATGCCAAAAACAAATACAGGATAAAGTAAATAAAAAGGCAGTTGGGTTTCATCTCAAACACTGTCTCTGTGTCTGCAAAAGTAAATACTCAGAGAATCAAAAGTAAAGACGACAGAAGCATGTGTGCTGTTCTGCAAGAAGTCGGCAACACGACCATTCCTGCCTGATACTTCTGGTCCAACTCAGCAAAGGAGGAAAAAAAGTGTAGCACTAATTTGATTCAATACAAAAAAAAACATCAGTTAAATGTAATTCCAAAGAAGAGCCTTTGTGTCATTCTTCTAAAAATAAAACAAAAATAAAGACATACACTGTGGCAATAGTCGTTTTTCCATTGACCTTCAAATTGCAGAAATATAACTTGTGCATAAAAATTGACCTAATGGAAAAATGACAATTTCGCCAAAGTTCTTGTTTTTTGATGAAAAGTTTTTGCGCTGGCAAGAGGTGGTTTTTTTGGACATAGTGAAATTGGTATATCACATAAAACTGCAATGGAAATACCTTTTTCCACAACTAGAGTCACTTTAATTAAAATTAAAAAAAAAAAAAAAAAAGAATATTGATGGACGTTACAACAAGCAAAGAAGAAGAGTTTTAAACGAAACATGGCGCGGTATGTGTGGACAACCCAGGAAACTGGATCATTTTTTAATTTAGTATGGGATAGAGGGGTAATATATAATAATAATAATTAATAAATCTCTAAATCAACGTGATATTTATGTTTGTCGCCATGTTTATGGAATGACTTCTCATTTTATCTCGCGAAAATAAATAAACAAATCATGGCATTTGTGATTTAATGGAAAAAATTGACATTATGCACTTATGTTGTTTTGACATTTAGTAGATATCGGTAAAGTTTTGCACAGATGTCCAGTGGAAAAGCCACCAATGATACAAGATGTAGCTTTCCTATAATAGTGTTAATATCCATAAACAGACAGGTGTAAGAGTGCAGTGTTGAATTAAAATAAAAATAGCAAAATAATATATAATGCATACAAATATTATTCTTCCACTTTCTATATTGAACCACAAGACAATAAAAATCTACATGTCCATCAAAAATGCAATGAAAGCACATATGAAATAGTAATAAAAAATAAACCATGGAGCACAAGAGGTTAAATTACTGATCACACATCATAAGCCATAACATATTAGATTAGATTGATTAGAACTTTATTGATCCCTTGGGCACAGCCCTCAGGAAATTGAGAATATTGAAATTGTTAGCATTTAGACAGATGCTTTCCACTGTTGACAAAGGGAAAAAAGTTGCCTTTCTGCATAGATTAACTTCAGTAATAGCAAAAAATACCTTATATTGTTGGTTCACAGCAAAGCCTCAGCTGCTGTAATAATGAAAGGAAAACATTAACAGCTCATCTGTTGAATGCAAGCTAATTTGTGCATTTGCGAAGTACCAAAAACATTAAAAAAACAAAGATAAATATATACATAGCACGTTGTAGGAGAAAAGAAACACAAGACATATGTGAGGAAAAACAAATCTGAAAACAGGTCTATCTGTGGTGCAGTGTGGAGGAATATGTGGAAATGCATGTTCTGATTTGCATGGATGTCAGTCTAGAATGACATCGATGCGTGAGGACATGTATGACAGATAAACAGTGTAAGAAGACCAAACTCTGTCTGGCAGGATGTTATCCAAGTCTGCTGAGGGCTGACAGCAGAGCCCAGACCTCATTTGTTAATGAGGCCTTAAGGATCGCTTCAGATGTTGTGGATCTCAGTGTCCCTTGGCTTAATAGCAAATGATCTGAAAGCTTGAGTTTGACCAAAAGTAGCTGCGATGACAGGAGTATAACAACTGGATGCAGCACAGTTTTAAGCTAAAGGAAAGTATACGCTATATGCAACATGTATATACTGTACCACTCCACATATCCATAGTTTAGTGAATGATAAATGCTTTTTAGAAAAGTCTTTTATCATCAACCTAAGAAACATCTGTGTTATAATATGGTATAATCAGCACAGGCTAGAGTAGAAGTGCTCAGTTACACAGATTGAAACTGATTTTCTAACAACATTTGAGAGGAATAGTTCATTGTGCTCGTAGAAAAAGTTATACATTCTTGATTTCAGACCATCAAAAACAAATAAATAAATTAATTAATTAAGCTTGTACATTTTTATCACTTCAACATGAAGTAAAAGTACGGCTGAGAGGGATACCCCTGGTGGAATTTAAGGGTTAGTCTGTTGAATTACTTACGAGCCTCTGAAAATGGATGAGCTACTTAAAACGGTTATATTTCATCAACAGTTACTGCAATTATTTTGTTAAACTCCTTGAATTAAAATCCACAGTCAAATTCCATCTTGTTGCTTCATTTCAGATCCTCTGTGATGGTGAACAGAAGCAAAATACTTACAGACCTGACTGTAGCTTAGGTTGTGTTTTAGCCATACAGAAACTAGCCTAATATGCGGGTTTCGACCTTATCTTTCTTCTTTTATGCATCTAATCTACAGGAAAAGCTCCATGAACTTACAATCTGAACTTGTGAACTTAAGCAAAAGTTCATTATCATCTTTTGCTTAAGGGTGCGGTTCTATGAATTGGATAGAGGCTAAAAGGTTCAACATTCCTTCCCACTGGACTAGTTTTACGTCTATAAATCATATCCCAACTGAATATCTGATGCGGGGCATATGTAAATGTCTTCCGATAAATAAACAAAAGCATCCATTGAGTGGCTTCAATATGGGCTTAGTGTTCGTAACATACTGTCTCTACTAATATTTTTTCCTCAGTTCCACAGAAAGGTAATGAAGAAGCTAAGGTCAGGTTTACCACTCCACTGACACATGACACTAGAGCAAATAGTGAGTTGAATGCTGTTCGTGTTGCTAAAGGTATCTCAGTCCAAAATCCAAAAAAAAAACACCTGGTAGCTCAGCTAGTAGAGGAATATGATGAACTTCAGCAGTAGAGGTTAGAGTCCAACCCTGGCTTTTTGCTTCATGCCAACCCTTCTGACTCTGCCCTGTTTCCTGTCTCTCAACTATCTAGTAAACAGTGTCCGGAGCAACATGTTACAAAACTAATGCATTACAGTAACAGATTTATTTTTGCTGTGTAAGGCATTACTAATTAATTTTCAGTAATATTTTACTTGGTATATGTTTAACAGCACTTTTCCCCATAATTTAATTACTCAAATGAAAAAAAAAAGACAAAAAAAAAAAGCAAGACTATGAGATCTTAAGGAATCAAAAATGCATCTGTAAAGTTCTATTTCCTGTTGGTGTTCAGCCAATGGTTTGAAGAATGCAGAAGACAGTCCATTGTCCACTTGGATGTATGCTCATTACTAACCCTAACCCTGCTTTACAGAAGCTAGTTAGCATTAGCATGATCCCTGGGATCAGCAATGACAAGGTAAGCTAATGTTTCTGTGACTAGTTAGAATTCTTTATTGATTGTGGATTTATCTACCAGCGTCCTCGGTGCCACGCCCCCTGTTTGAACATGGAAAATGTTGAAAAAAATGCAAGCGTCCCTGCTGGGATTCGAACCTCGCAGACTGAAGTGTTACTCACTAAGCTATCCGTCCACTTGTACTTCGGGGTGCAAATTTATGCATCCCGAGGCTCTCCTGTTTCTTGTAGTTGGGGGGGCAGGATCTGACTTTGGGGGTGGTGGGTTCTACTGCACATGTGCCATTTATGACGAGAATCTGTATGTAACTCAAAAGTAATACAGGAGTCATGTAACACATTACAATTCTGAGACAGTAACATCGTAAGGTAAGGAATGACTTTTAGGTAACAGTAACAAGTAATCTGTAATGGATTACAGTTTGGAAGTAACTCGCACAACACTGCTATTATATAAGGTGGAAATGCTGAAACAATATATGTAAACACCTTGGAAAAACTAAACTAAGCAGTAAGTTTCAAGCCTTCTGGTAATAAATAATCTCAAGTTGTGTGGAATCTTTGATTACTGATGACGCGAGCCATTCAGTAAAAGACTGTTTCAGGCTGAGATGAGACAGACAAACAGACTGATGGTCTATGATGCAGCAGAACAGTATGAGTTTGTGTTTTCATCATTTGTGACGACTGTTATCTGAGCTAGCTGAACCACAGGACAGAGGGAGAGAGAGAGAGAGAGAGAGAGAGAGAGAGAGAGAGAGAGAGAGAGAGAGAGAGAGAGAGAGAGAGAGAGAGAGAGACATAACTGAAACTGAGCGAGGCAACTGGCTCGGAATGATGAATGAGTGAGACAGGAATGAGATTAGGAGTAGTCCGCTGAATAAATGAACAGATTAATGAAGTGAGAAAAAAGAACAGGCGGCCCGACGCTGCCAACGACAACCGACACGTTCCTCTCCTTCTAAATAAAAAGTGCTGCTTCTAAGAATAGCCGGGCTTGCCTCTGGTTATGGGGCTGTGATCGCTATCATCATTAGCACTCTTCGCGGTGTGATTCTCAACTTAGCAGAATTTGCCCTGTGACTGCTTGAGATCATGATGGCACGTTGCTAAGTTGTCCTCGTTTGTTCACAAGATGCTGTGTGGCTAAATCATTCAGCGTTCTGACACAACACCAGAAATTTCCAGTGTCTTTAGTCACAAGATGACGGTGACACACTGATTCATGGACATCTTAGACCACCGCTCGTCACGAGAAAGCAGTTGGCGAGACCAGAGAAGCATTAATAAATGAGGGTCATAATGTTTCATTGGGTGTTAACTTTTATTTTCTGGCTTCTGTGTTTGTGCACATGAAAAATACACAAAAACTGCAATGTGTTCCCCTTTTTTTTAACCCAAACACCTTCAGTTTTAAACCTAACCCTGACCAATAACGCTTAGTGAAAGTCCACTGAACTTCTACTTTGGGTTGCATGAAAACGGTGTATGTTAAAAGCTTAAAATACAAAACAACATAAAGTATATTTATTTTATCAGTTTTCTTCGGCATGCTTTCCTTATCACAGCCTTTTCCAGATGTATAAGTAATACAAAGTAAGGGTGTGTATTTATATTCTGCATAATAATCCACCTTCACCAAGCCTCCTAAATGTCATGGACTTTATCACAGCAGCAGCCGGTATCTCAACAAAAGCTACTTTAGGTTGTCTTGCAAGACTAATATGTTTACTGCTCAGCAAGGTCTCTAAAAGCAAGGCTGCTTATGTCACAAACTTTTTTTTAACCTGCACACCTTACTGTGCCAGTTAACATTTTCATTTCCCCTACCTCTGAGGTGAAGGGACATTATTTGCATCTGAGGAGACATTGTGATTGGAATCCAATTATATTTTGTAATAAACCTAATCCAGCATATATTACATTTTCCTACAAACATAATCTACAGTATATGTTGACTTGACTGTGCCGGTACTGGATTGAACTGCTCATATCCCCATAGTGCTTTTCAAGGAATTGTATTAACTTAATCTTCAACAAGTTTTATCATCTACTAATTTACTAGCATACTAATTAGAAGGTCCAAATTAAACAAATCAGACCACAATGATTATTATCGACATAGTATTCCCAGAGAGACGTTCAGTGGAAGTCAGTTGGAGGCAGAATCTAGTGGTTGTCAGTGATATGACACTGGGGATACATTCACATTTGCTTCAATTTAAAGACTGTGATTATTGTCTTCTGGGGATAAGTAAGTGTAACTACAAAATGTTATACAGATCAATGCATCACAGGTCATTTCCTATGTATTACATTAGTGCAGCTTTGGTACACAGATGGCACCACAAATCGAAAACTAAAGTGGAATGTATACAGTAAATACAACTGTAAAGACAAAACAACCCAAGGGAAGCACAGTCTTCACATTCATATCCCAGGCAAAAGAGCAAAGAAGCAAATAAAGCTAGCAATTCATTAGACATTTAATGTACTGCTTATATACTTTCTGGTAAACACGTATTTACATGTATATATGTTTCATGAACTGCATCTGAGTACACTGATGTAGACATAGCATTAGGAATGTATACATGATGTGTGTGTATGTGTATACACACACAATATGTGTCTATATATCTATGTATATATGTAACACAGATGAATCCATCATCATAATTAATTTGATTAAAAATGTTAACGCAGTTAACCCATCTGCAGCACTGCAGCACAGAATGACTGAACATCTCTGCCAATGTATTTGGGGTAGTTTGTCCAAGTAGAGTTAATGTCACGCATGAACAAATGTGCAGTTGATCCAGTAGTGACAGGCAGCAGAACCAACCCATAAAGATGGAAGATGCTAAACAGCATGTTGGCTCTGGATGGAAATATGAGGACAAAAAACCAAGATGGAACAGTTGACCGACATCAAGTATTATGCACATTATTATTATTATGCACACTCTGCAGGAAGGAGTTTTCTTTTCACCAAACGTTAAAATACCACATTAACACAAAGCATATGTTAGTCGCAGATTCTGTTAGCACTTCAGCTAATGTGTAGCTCAGCTTGCAAAACAAACACGTTAAGTGCACATATGCAGTTAATATAGATTAAAAATGTATATTCAATCATGATTAATCGAAATTAATCCAGAACAACCCTGTGATTAATCTGATTAAAAATTTTAATCGTTCTTCTTTTGGTTATCATTGCATATAATGATGTATTGATTGCTGTAAGATATTACTATTTTCCACTCTACACCATAATGTGGCAAAAAATAAAATAAAATAAAGTATTTGGTTAGTCTACTTCCACCTGGTGGATTTTGTATAGCTGTATTTTTCTGCCACTGAGGAAATAACATCATGATGTCTGAAAACAGGTTCATAGCAGGTCACTATTATATACAATCATAAAAGCTTAAGTTGGCAAGTTAGGTCCAATGCCCCCCCCCCCAAAAGGAAACAACAAAAATGTCAAAAATAATGGACGTAAATGAAGTCACTGGGTTGTTTATGCTTCAGACTAAGACCTTTGTCACCATACTAACAGTTAAAATCCCATCAAAAAAGAAAAGGTCAGAATTGGCCATAATTTGGTTGGTTTGTAATCTCATATTATTTCAGATGAAGTGAAGTGTTGGCCTTGCCGGAGGTCTGTGCTCTCTGCGTGACCTTCTAGTCCATTTAATTTAACCACAGTCCTTTGTAATTGCAGTATATAATCGGCCATATCATACTGGCATTGCAACTGCTATTGTGATCAGATTAATTGCGCGGGACTAATTTAGAACCAGAAGATACTTTTAGCTATGACACATGTTCAAATTTAGTTTTCTATTAAAGTAATAAATTAAGGTTCAGTAGGTCACGGTTGAGGTAACACCTTTTTCTCCTCCTGAGCGAGGAAAAGCCCTGGTTTGACTCTGTAGAAGCGTCTACATTTTGATTCAGCGTGTCTCTACATGCTTCAAATTAATCCTGCAGCCATGTCCTCAGTCCTGTCCCCTGACTGGCCTCGTGCACATCCTCAAGTGCCCTCATAGTACAACTGGGCTCGCTGTATTAAACCAAATCAATTTACCCACTTACCTCAAATACAACCACCACAATAAAGCAGGGAAAGTGAGCACATAAATATGCAGACATATTCAAAAATATGCAGTATTGACTGCAAATTTCCCAAGACAATGGTCCCATAAGAAAATGCATTGTGCTGGCTTTTTCTTTGGCTTATAAATGTTGGATTTAGAAATGAAAAGCCATAAAAAAGCAGACACATTAATGGATGGAAAAGGTTGCACGACAAGTCCTCAGGGCCATGAGAGCAAAGAAAGTAAGAATTAGTTTACAAACAATAGGTGATATTGACTGGGCTGTTCTTTTCAATAAAACAAACATCATATTAGCGTGTCTCCAGTGACACGAGTACCTGATGGAATTGTATGCTGGTAAACATTCATAACATGTGAGCATGCAACACAATATGAAGGAAATGTACTGGTTATAAACCTTTTTGAAGCTTTAGGCGACTATAAATTACTGGCCTGACTTATTATTTCTAGGCTATATAAACATGTTTACAATGTTTGTTTACACAGATATTCAGTGATAAATTAGATTTGCATCAGATACTTTCCATACAAACATGTTGTGGTTGTAGTACTCCAACATTCACCCTGTGGCTTTAGATCCAGGAATGAATCCAGAAAATACGCAATAGCCAAGATTAGATTTGTGCTTAAAATATAAAATGAACGAACTGGGGAAAAAAAGTCTGTTAATGTAGCGCAGGACAGTGAAATATGAATCAAACTATAAAAGACAAATATATACATGAGTAGACACAAGAGCAGGGGAACTGCACAAGATCAAGAAGATCTAATGAGAGGAGCCAGGGCCCTGCAAACCTTCCTTTGACTTTCTCAGACACTGATAATGCTCAGTTTGGAGATGTGTATCCAATTTATTCATTTTTACCCCGCCCCCCCAAAGGGGAGGCAAGGGGTATTGTTTTTGGTTCGGTTTGTTTGTTTATTAGCACTTTAGCAGCAAAACTATTGGTTGAATTCATACCAGACTGGGTTCAGAGATTGCCAGTGACCCAGAACAGATGTTATTACATTTTGGAAAAGGTAGGTCAAAGTTCAAATTTTTAATGATAAAAAAAAAACAAAAAAAACTTCCCATTTACTTCTAAAGGATGAAATACGTACAAGGGGTGGGGTTTAATGTGCCTGGCACCACTTGTTTAAGCTCTTATTACTGAGCACCTCCACACATAAAACACACGTCTGCCCTCACAGTATTGTCATTTCAACATCATCCATGTGTTTCAAGGTCAAGGTCAGGATTATTTCTATAGCACATTTACAACAACACAAAGTGGCTAAAGTGCTGTACAAGGATATAGATATAAAAAAAAAACAAAATATAATAAAACTAATAAAAATATATGGATAAAAGATAAGATATGGGAAAGGGACTGAACTTATATAGCGCATTTTATACACCTTCATGGCGCCCAAAGTGCTTTACAAGGCCTCACATACAAAAACTGATAAAACAGGTACAATAATAAGATCAATAGTCTCTAAAAATACAACCAGAAAATAAAACTAATTAAATTCACACACTTGTATTAAAAGCCAGTGCAAACAGGTGCGTCTTTAACCGGTAAGGATCCAGTGCGACATGTGGCAGTTCCAAAATAGTTTTTTTTCCTCTATATTCAACTTTTTTAAAAATGATTTATCACCATTTATTGTAATATCATCCTCTACATTTTTTGGTTTTTCAGTGAATATCAGGTCTTTTCCCATATTTAATTTGCTGATCATGTAGATGTTCATTTAAGATCAGATTAAAGTTAAAGGTTATTATTAGAGCCCGACTGATTAACTGGCCGATTACAGCCTATCACCGATTAATCAACATTGGCCAATACGTAGCCGATTTATTAACTTTTTTGCCGCGGAGATTAAGTCGCTCACTGCTCCTGTGTGTGTGTGTTGCCCAGAGAGTTAGAGGAATATCAAAGCGTGTCAGTTTTACTTTCACTTCTGCTCCGACAATCTCGCTATCACCCCCCCACACACACACACAATCATGGAATCACAGACCGCTACCCCCCCGACAAGGATGGACTGCTAATCCCCCCGCTCTGAAACCACCACCCCCTGCAAAAAATCATGTAACC
>JAPQRP010000003.1:23850098-23861085 GCA_037367295.1 Apogon hyalosoma
AACTTTGAAAGTCCAAGTCAGCAGATGAGGAAGCTGTCGCAGATATGTCATTCACAGCTTGACCCCGCAGACATCAATTAATGGAGAAAAACTCATTTATGGACCATCAAATCACTTATTAGAGGGTGTGAATGAAACAGATGAGACCAGAATGAGTCCTGGAAAAGTACAGTGTAAGAAATACTGTAAAAATGAATAGTTGGCAGACCTGAGATCACAGCATTCTTGCCCTTTGACTTTTGTTCAGCCTCGAATCAAAGTGACTGTTTGTACCAAATGTTAAAACATTCTATCATCATAGTGGTCAGGCATACCTTCTTATTAGAGATGTTCTTTTGTTACCCCCCCTCCCCAAATGGGAGGAAAGAAGTATTGTTTTTAGGTTGGTTTGTTTGTTTGTTAACACTCTAGCAGCAAAACTATTAGTTGAATTCATACCAAATTTGGTTTTTAGATTGCCAGTGACTCAGAATAGATGTCATTACATTTTGGGAACAGTAGGTCAAAGTTCAAACTTTTTTTTTTTATTTAAATTTTTTTTCTCCCATTTATTTATAATGGACAAAATTTCAAATGCCTGTAGCAGCAAAACTATTGATTGAATTCAGACCAAATTGGGTTTATAGATTGCCAGTGACCTAAGAATACACGTGATAACAATTTGGGAAAAGTAAGTCAAAGTTCAAATTTTTATAATTTTTTTGCATATTTTTTCTTCTCCCATTTACTTATAATGGGCAACATTTCAAATGTCTATATAAAAAAAACCCCATCAATTTAGTTTCAATTTACTTCAAACTTGGCACATATATAGAGGCAACTGATATGCAGACATCAGCTCCTGCATAGACATGATGACATCAGCTGGATTGATGCCAAAATAAGCTACAATGCGTGCAAAGAGTGGAGTTTGTTGTCTCTGGAAAGTTCTAATCCAATTAAGTCTATCAAGGCCAGTAACCACACAGTGATTGGATCGCTTTATTTAGTATCCGAGTAAACAGTTCAGCTGGAATCTATGTTGGGTTGAAGAAATATTGTCCACCATGAGGTCAAAGTGTTAGAGTTTAGAGCTGTTTGGGGTATGAGGTGCTATTTCATTTTTCTGGGCAAGAAACAGCCCAGAGGAGTAAGCGGGTACTGCTTGATAACTTCCCTTTAATTCTAAAACGGTCAAAATAAACAGGAGCCCACCCCTGCTGTCTAATCTTTACCTGTTACAAAGTAGCTGCTGCTTCATGTTGTGATTGTTGAGTGTGAGCAAAAGACTGCGGTGGCTTTATGGCTGCAGACAAAGACGGCACTGAACATAGACCAGAAAGTGGGTTCCCTGGAGCTAATTACTAGCCGCGTCTTGATTGGCTTAAATACCAGGTGGGGAGAACAATGGTGTGTCCAGACAAAAGAGCAGAACAAAAGGCCATCCCACTAAGTGAATCCACCACTAAGAACATGCCATGAATGTGTGTTATGGATGCATTTGTGCGGCCAGAACAACAGAAAGTCCCAAGATAAGAGTAACGGCAGTTCTGTGTTGAGATCTACATAGAGACTTTGTTGAGCCTAAGCTTTAGTGTGCATGAACAGAGTTTACAGGCAAATGGTGACATATCATCGCGACACTGATCCAAAAATGCTTCAAATCCTTAAGAAATATGTATTGTCCTCCTTTTACAGTCCACTCCTCTCCCTCTATTTTTGGGACCATGCACTGATGGGAGCACTGGAGGAAAATTAGCACACGGCTGCCAATACTTAGTACATTCACTACAACTCCAGCTCCATAATGGTGCAGAAACAGGCCCGATGCTCCCATGTGTAACTATGGATAGCGATGGATATGAGTCCTGCCGATCGATTTGTCCAGGCCTACAAACCAATTATTTCTTCTAGCTTCGTGGCTGTCCAGAGATTCCATTTTAATTACCATTCCTAGTTGGTGCGCCCTCATATTCTGGGGAAGGTCATGTAATAGATCATCAGCTAGTGTTTTCCAGAAGAGTAAGATGTTTTTTGGTGGATGGGAGGTCAAGCCATGTGTCATTAGTAGTTGTCAAGTAAAATGCTACCAATACACCAACTGTTTAAAACCTCCCAAAAATCTACTTGTTATTTTTCTTGGAAGTATGCATAACTGGTATAAAAATAAAGGGTAATAATATAATTGTTTGCGCATGATAATAACCGCTGTTAAACAGGACAGTAATCTGGTTTGCATAAGATACAAATGTGTTCGTACAGTGGGAATAATACAATTTTGGTACTCATCATCTTGGGCTCCTGATATCTATGGCCGTTAGCTTCACTTTTCACCCCATTATGAACAAAATGTCATATTGTACTGTTTCTGATCATCCACAAAATCATTACAACACACCTAAATAACACTCTGCAATATTTCTATCCACCTTGTTACTGTATGGTGGCAATATTCAACCTAAAGAAAATAAAACAGGCAGACCAAAAAGTGTAATGTTCTGAAATTTACTTTGGCCTTTACTCATTTCACTGTGCTTGAATGAGGATGATAGTTGAACTGTCTGACCACCCACCTGCCCCACTTTACTGACACTGGAAGTGGATGGGCTCTGTCTGCCAGTGTTCGTAGCTTCCCCAAAAACAAACACTGGCCAAGTGTATGTTCATAAAACGGTTGACAGGATTTTAACTTCTCTGAGAAACCATGTAATCTTGTTGTCCAAGAACAGTACCTTGCTATATTGACACACATACACAGCTCTGGAAAAAAATAAGAGACCACTGCCATTTCCTCTGAAATCAGCATGTGTGCATGTATGACAGCCATTCCATTCCTGTTTCTGTTGAATTCCAACACAAGCGCACCTTATTCAACTGAATAAACACCTTATCCATGTCTTATTTAAGAAGGAGAAGTAAAAAGAAAAACAAAAAACAAAACCCTACTGTAGCCATCACTGTCGTCTTGCAATAGGACTAGCTGGGTGGCAAAAACAGTGCTATTAGTACCGCAAAAGTAACTGGAATCCAAAAATAACTATTGAAAACTACTGGACTTCTGCTCTGACAATGTTCCCAAACTCTGAGGACTGGTTCTTCTATCAGGTCAATGCTCCTGGCCTCAGCTAGGTCCATAAAGGTGTGGATGACGGACCACCAGATGAAGACCCTGTCATAGCCAGTCCAATCCAGACCTGAACCCACTTTGAAAACTTCTGCAGGAACATGGATGGACACAAACCATGGAACATTACTGAGCTTCTTGAATTTCTATGCTAGGAGCTGCATAAAGTCATCCAACAATTAAAACATTAGTATTGTGTTGTTTAGAAATGAATATGAACTGGTTTTCTTTGCAAAAAATGCAGGTCTGAAAACACTGCATTTTCTGTTATTTTTACCATGTGTCGTGCGTGTTCTGCAAATACATGCTCTAAATAACAATATTTTTATTTGGAACTTGGGAGAAATGTTGTCGGTAGCTGAGTAGAGAATAAAACAAAAATGTTCATTTTACTCAAACACATACCTATAAATGGTAAAATCACAGGAAGTGATAATTTTGCAGTGGTCTTATTTTTTTTCCAGAGCTGTAAATGAAAATAACTACATGGTACCAACTGAACTTGACCCTACGTTCCTCTTTTTTGGGAAAAGTTGTGGGTAGTTCCTGATACTTTTTGTAGAATCACCGCCTGTTGAGGATCCAAAGGTGATGTGAAAACACTGCTGACTTCTGACTGGTTGGCGAGAATGTTTACTATTACTGCATCTTCAGTGTGCATTTGTAATCTTACTAGTCTTTGTTGTGGTGCCTACACCCTTTACTTTAAAAAAAGTCTCCTTGCTGTGATGAAGCCAAGAATCAAGGACTGCATCCTTTCAATATCTTACAGTTCCTGTGTTTGTCGCAGGATGAAAAACAGTTTCATGCGGTGTCTCTGGGGCAATCAGCTACACTGCGGGGTATCGGAGTGAGTAAACTTGAGTAAAGAATTGAGTAAAGGCTAATCTTTGAGGTAGACACATCCTTTAAAATAAACAATGCAATTGAAGCCCACTGAGGTATATGTTTCGATAAGATAATTGTATCTGATGATCACAAACCAAACAATCATAATCCATATATGAAGGAAAAACGAAGGACAAAAGGAAGAGAAGCTTCGATCCCAAAACAGAATTCTTTCCACAGGCAAAATAATAATGCAACGGCTTTGTACGCCTGGGCAGTATCAGAACTTTTGCACAGTTTTCTCTGTCATTGGAATTCCCTCATACTTCTTCATAACTATTTCAATTTGTTCCTATAGGTAATGCATAGCTATGACTTTGGGAACCAGGAAGGAGGGTGTAACTAGTGCCTTGTAAGTGCTTGAATAGTATTTCTACTAACAAAGGTTCCAGAGAAATGACCCACAGAGAGCAGCCGTGACAAGAGCACAGTATAGGACACACCAGACTATCTTTAATAATTACATAACATAATTTAGCCTAGTTTAACTCCTAAAAAGTTACTAGTGACCCACTGGGTATAGGTTTGAGCCATGGTTGAGGTTGTGCTGAAGTCTGATGCATGTAACCTGGCCTTACACTTCTGTCGTAGGCCCACAGTAGAATTCTGTGTAAAGGGTGAACAATAAATCCTCATATTTTCTTATTATGTGTTATTTTTCTTAAGAATTTGGCTTCGCATCTAACGTTGACTTAATTCCATTGCTGCTGAAGAAAAATGTTGAGGAAAAGACATGGAGAATCCATCCACTGTGGGGTGTGGTAGTACCAAAGCTTTCAATCTGGGTTGTTTTGTGCTGGTGGGCCTTTATTTTTCTTGCTTTCTTAAGCGTAGCCGTAAGTCCATCACCTGATGGCTGACACCTGAGCTGGCTGCTCCTCAGCTAGATAAGATGGTGGAATCAGTCAGTCTTTTTCTGCCTGGGCGGGTGGTTTGGTTGGCGTTATCTCGCATTTATTTCTGTTATCTATTACTCCACATGTTCCACTTATTCATACACACACTGAACCACTGATAGTACTGATTCCAATACTTGAATGTTCCTAAGATACTTTACATTTGGTTGAAATAAATGGTCACACATTTTCAGTTTTTCTAAATGTTTTAAGGTTTAGAATCTAGTGCAAAATCAAGGATTCATTTGAGGAAAGGGTATTGAATATTTATACACACCCCAATAGTTGCCAGTTGGATTTTCTGCAGTTCTGTTGAAAGGAGGCTTTCAGAAATGATTGTGGTTCCAACAGAAGGTGAAATAACAATAATTACATAGCGCTAGCATAGCTTAGTTATTTTTAAATGGGGTTAGCGCCATTTGAATCAAACATTAGGTTATTTGGCTGTTTGACTGTATCACTTTAGCTGCCTCCTTCTGGGACATTTAAACTTTATTAATATTCCATTGCAAAGCTGGTAATGCGCCCTTGCAGCTACGACAGCTATGAGAGCTGCTAAAGAGTGACAATTAGGCTAATAGCTAATGATAGCAGTCAGTGTTGTGAGGAAATGCAACATTCATGATAATAGTTCAGATTGATTAATTACGTTGTCTACTGCTGCCATTTTAATTCATCTCTCGTGCTACAAAGCTTTTATCTTATGACAATGTCAGTTCTAGCCAGCATACTCTGTCTGACCCTGTTCATTACTATGAGAGGCGATAATGTCAGTTTTTAAATGTGGTTTCAGATTACTCTTTTGGTCTATGTGTGTGGGTGTGTATGAGAAGGAGAGACCAAGAGAGTAAAAATAAAAAAAGAGGAAAAGATAATGTAACAATGTATTCCTGTCAAGTGTTTCTCAAAATACTCATTCTGTGTTTCAGGCAGATCGCAATGAGAAGTGCTCTATGGCTCTCCAAGTCTCTCACATAACAAGCTGTCACCCGGTTGCGTATTATTTTTGCAGCGGGCCATGCAAACACACTTTTCTTGCTCTAGAAGGCACACTTCGTATTCAGGGCAGAGGGGAATGACAGGCTAACAGCGTGTGCTCAGTGGTTCTCAGTAGGTGTCCCGGTCCGGCGCTGGACGCTGTGTGTCAGGGCCAGAAACCTGTCAGGACTGTGACTGGGATCAGCCTTTTGAATACTAAAAATTCAGCAGCCCACTGGGTTGACAGATATGTCAACAGGTTTGCTGTTTCTGTTCCTGTGAATCCCATGCCTGCCAACATCTGATGCACCACGGTCAAACATGATGGATCGCCTGATACATTTCTTTTAGCGGCTGAATAGGAAAAGACAGATAACATGACAGAAAGGAGTAGTGATGGGGCTTCAGAGGCACTTCACAGTGAGACGCAAAGTAAATCTGAGTAATAACGCAGCACTTTCATTTGAAAATACTTGATGCACTGAATTATGTCAACTCCCTGGGCCAATCATAAACTTAACTTCCCCTACCCTGTCAGGACCCTATGGCACCCTCTTTGGGCTGGACAACGGCTTTTCCAACAGTAGTGTGAACCCCTCTTTGTCATGTGTAAACAAATCAGCTGTGTCTTAATATAGTAATGAACTGCAATACATTGTTACCCAAAAGTGTTAGAAGACGCTTTACTTATAATTTAGCTTTTTGTTGAAATATATTTGTAATTCCAGTTTATTTAAAAGGGGCTCTTCTGTGGCAACAGGTCCAGGGTGTACCCCACATTCACCCATTGGTAGGTGAGATAGGACCCCCACCCCTGCCCCCACGCGACCCTTACAAGTACTAAGCTGTTCAGAAAATAAATCAATAAATAAATGGATGGATGGATGGATGGATGGATGGGTGGGTGGGTGGATGGACGGACGGACGGAGACCACAAATATCTGAATAGACGACAGTAATCTGCACGGTGTTACCATCGTTTGAAATTTGACTGACACTTGCCAGAGTCCGTAAGTGGAAAATTAGTGCAGCTTAATGTTTATCCTGAGGCTCTTACCTTTTAATATTGGACTGGCTAGTATGTTATCAGTGACCAGGCATATAGAAAGGGTTTGTTGAGCTATATGTGGCTCTTCAAGCCCCTGGGAATTAAAAGCAATTAATTTTGAGGATTTTTCTATTGTGAGAAACCTCAAGAGTTACATTATCCAAAAATCAAAATGTTTAGCCATATGCTGCATTAAAAACAAGCTTTGAGCATTCTGTCAACTAAATTATGCAACAAAAATTATTATTATTATTTTTTGCCAAACTCCACAGCACAAACTTCACACAAATAGCTATTTATAGGTGCTCTATTTCTAACTCCACCAGTGATTTTTTTCTACACTATACTAGACTGTTTTGTTGAAATAAGCATCCCCCAGTAAATATAACAACAATCTCAAATGTTTTCTTTATTGTATTGTTCCTCCTCTGTTAATGAGATCTGAGGTCAAAAAGAAGCTTTGACGTCTGCCATGTTGGGTTTTGATTGACAGGTCCGTATGACAGCTCCCTCGCCTGCTGAGTCAGACTTTCAGAGTTTCTGTATTTTTAATAAAATGTATTTTTCCAGACTAACAGCTCCACTGCACTAGTGGCTAAGGTCTTACTAACAGGACTGTGAATTACTTTGTTACTTGTTTGTTGTAATGGTGATGTTTTATGAGTACGTTCTTTAGTGTTTTATGTATGGTTTTAGTACTGACTTTTATTGTGTTCTATGTATATTTTTAGTGTGGCTGTATGGCTGTGATTTCTATTTTGTGTAACTTCTGCTGCTGCTGTCTTGGCCTATACATTTTTAATCTCAATGAGCATTTTCCTGGTTAAATAAAGGTTATAATTAAAATACTAATTTAAAAAAAGTTAGGTAGTGCTTTAGCAGGTTTCCCATTTTACTGAGTCACTTAGGTCGCACTCAGCATTAGCTCATCAAATGATCACTTAAAGCTCCAAAAAGTCATCATTTGATGGTCACCTGACAAACTACAGCTTCAAAACTAATAATAACAACATGATTTCTCTGTCTACTAATTCTGTACAGTCTGCAGTTGATGCTAATGCTTAAAACCCAGCACCGTGTCAGCCAGTGTTTCCTGTGGAATTGATCTCTTGGTGTAGTGTTGTGTCAATGGTGGTGGGAGGGCGCAACAACATTTAATAATAACATTTAATACTGAAAATAGTACTTATTGAGTCATAATACACTTAATCATTGGTGCCTGTGGCCTACTGAGTGAAATTTGAGAGCGAGAGAGATAGAGGTAGGTAAAGTAGGTAGTGGTACTCATGGAGGAGACCCCCCACACACACGACTATGATGTGTGTGTGGGTGTGTGTGGGGGGGGTGTACCTCACAATTTCACTCTGAATGACTCTGCATGTCTCTGGCAACACATTTCGGGCAGTTTCTCCGTGCAGAGTTACCGTCGCTCATGCATAAATGAGCAGTTGATTCGGTAGTGACGGGCAGCAGAACCAACCGATAAAGCTGGAAGACGCTACTGCAACCACTGTTCCGTGTTGTAAAACCTTCAAATTTTAAATTCAAGCCTTTACTATGCATAGCCTAATGTGTAGGCCTATTAATGATTTTTTTGTATCAAATGTATGGTGTAGCGGCAAGGACTTTACTAGCAGAAACACTGGTCTGAGCATTTGGGAGTTTAACCCAGAATATTTGGAGCCTAGTTCTGAATACGATGTTTATGGTGCCAAAAGAGAGAGAAAGCGAAAGAAGAAAAACAAATTCTGACAGAAATACAGCGAACACAATGTTTATGGTGCCAAAAGAAAGAGAAAGAGAATGAAGAAAAACAAATTCTGACAGAAATATAGCGAACTGAGCTCTGCAGCACTTACACCATTATATAAGGTTGACACTGTCTCACAAGCACAGGTTGTGTTCTTTATCTACACAATGCTTGACAGATGATGCCAATAAAATAATTTTCCTCCCATTTGAAGAGAGGAAGCTGTATAAAAAGAGCTGGTGTAAAACATTCACCACCGGGAGATGTGCGGTTCAATGGATCTGTTTGTTTGGGGACAAAAGGAAGAAGAAGATGAGGTGCATTGCGTAAACTAAGACAGAACATAAATGGTTTATCATATTAATAATTTACATTTTAGTCATTTGTATCAGAGGTGTCAAACACACGGCACGCGGGCCAGAACTGACCCGCCAAATGTTCCAATCAGGCTTGTGAGATGAATTTGTGAAAGGCAAAAATTAGACTTAATATATTAATGGTCAAAGGTGTCAAAATTACTTTAGTTCAGGGGTCACATACAATCCAATAGGATCTCAAGTGGGCTGGACCACTAAAATAATAGCACAATAACCTTTAAATAATGAAAACTCTAAATTCCAAACTCCAATATTTTTCCAATACTATGCCTGTTACTAAATACTTTGTGCCTTTGTATAGCAACTGAGATCTATGATGATAAACTATAAGGCTAGCTAACTATAGATAAACTAAGGCAAAATATTATTAAAAATGTACTTATTTTTATGAAGAAATTTGAGATTGTTCAGATTTTTTTTTTCTTTTGAAAGGATAGTTTGTAAATGTAAAGATGTCCATGATTTAATTTTACATTTTTGCAGTACAACAAAGTTGGAGTTGTCATTTTTTTAAAGTTACTGTAATATTATAATTATAATTTGGTGGATCGTTACGACACAGTCCAAGGATAAACCCATTACATTCATTCATTCATTATCTGAACCCGCTTTTCCTTATAGGGTCACGGGTGTCGCTGGAGCCTATCCCAGTTACTTATGGGTGAAGGCGGGGTACACCCTGGACATGCTGCCAGTTCATTGCAGGTCTGACAATTAGAGACAAACAATCACTCTCACATTCTCACCTATGGGCAATTTAGATAAACCGATTAAGCTATCAGTGCATGTGTTTGGATGGTGGGAGGAAGCCGGAGTACCCAGAGAGAACCCACGCAGACACAGAGAGAACATGCAAACTCCACACAGAAAGGTCCCACCCACATCGCCATTACATTTGGAAGCAAATCTGTAAAAGCGATGGAGTCCCGCCTGAGGTAAGCGCTCTATTGAGAACGTGTCTAGATCCAGGTCAGTTGCTTTTACTGACTCAGACGCAGTCTTCCCAGATATTCCCAAAATTCCAAAAAAATGTGGAAGATAAAACAGAAGGAGATAAGGCAGATCAGGGTAAAACACTTGGATCTACCTCGCCGGCGTTGCCACAGATGGGAATTGATTGTGGAACCACATGTAATAACACCCCAACGCTCATTTCTCTGTTCCCCAGCAGGTCAAACAGCTGTTTCACAATCTTCCCTCTTTTAGTCAAAGTCGAAATAGTATGGTAAGGCACGAGACACTCTCACAATGAAACCAGAGGCTGGACTTGGCTGCATTTAGAAATGTCAGGTAATCTGTCTTTCAGGGATGAAAAGGCAGCCGTGGGGGATACTCCTGCTTCCTCTAAAGAAATCAATGAAGGGGAGGTTTTATTTGATAGAAAGCAAAGACTGAGAAACAAGTTTAAGCTGGAAATACATTAAGGAAAGAGTAGGAAAAAAAAAAAAGCCTGGTACCAAATTCACATGACACAATATTTCTGTCAGATATTGAGGTCGCTATATGAAAATAGGATTATATGTGTCATGAATTCCTGTTCTATCTGGGCTGAGACACATAAATGAATACATGTTGGTATGTAACCTGTCAAAAGCCATGTTTCTGTTTACATAGATTTGGAAGGTGATGGAAATGTAATTCAAAGAAACACCTTTCATTTGGAAGAAGGTGTTTCTGGAAGACTACTATTTGGCACAATGTAAAAAGCCATCAGTCAGTCAGTTTTTAATGTCAGCGTTAGAACTCAAAACAATATGAAGATTTTCCTCTGCAGCCAAGCCTCTTCTTTGTCTTTTTTGTCTTACAGTTGTGCTCATAAGTTTACATACCCTGACTGAATGCGCATGGGACGGTCTTCAATGTTCCAACGTGACAGTGACCCAAAACATAAGGCCAAGTGGACCTGTCATTGGAACAGCAGAAAAAAGTGAAGGTGAAGGAGTGTCC
>JAPQRP010000003.1:23907627-23934565 GCA_037367295.1 Apogon hyalosoma
AGAAATGAAAAAAATACACTTGGTAAGATTTACATTTTTTCCAGTGTAGCTTTTCCATCCACTCTGGCTGTTCCAGCTCAGGACAGGTGAGCTCTTTGCTGCCCAGGAAAGTTTTCACATCTTCAGGACCCACGGCAAAGAGTTTCGGCCCCTCCCCTGTGGACAGACACTGGACTGTTGTACAGCAGGAGATCAGAATACGAGCTGTAACCTCGTCAACTAATGGAACTGACGGTGATTTAAACCTTTACCCATTATTTTATTGAGCGACAAAAAATTTAACACAATTTATTTTAATGTTACAAGATCACCATAACCTTCAAATTTAGAATTTCCTTTAAAAAACTAACGAACTAAAATAAAATTTATATAAATTAAATATTCATTATTAATTTTCCCAAAGCCACATGGGAGCCGCAGCAGTGGGATGAAGGAGCTGCATGTGGCTCCGGAGCCGTGGGTTGCCGACACCTGATTTAGACACTATAATGTCAAAATAATGGAAAATCTTAGAAAAAAAATAAACACACACTATATTATTTCTTACTCTGCTCATATATGTCCACGGTCAGAGAGGAACCTATGTCACTCTGAGTATAAGAAGTAACATTAACAGATTTCACTGTGAGTAAGCTCTTCCATATTGTTTCACCCACAGCTGACATCTCTGAAAGTGAAAAATAGAACCCCTTATCTACCTTTGCAACACTGTCTTAATATTTTATTGTTCTGAAAGCTCGGTGGGCCTCCTGTTCTTAGACACAGTGACTAACATAGGATTGGACAGTGGACATTCTTGGGAGGTGACTTATCTAAAGGTCAATACTGGATGAATTACTTTGATGTAAAATTAAAACTCTTGATGGTGAACTGTAAACTTGAAAAATTCAAGGTACCTGGAGGATGCACGAAGCAAAGAAAAGAGACCTCTGCACATCCTCTTCTTTCTGTTCAGCGCTCTTCAAGCCAAATAAAGAGCGAATATAAAACTTTCTCTGTAACTGTGTCTCGGTGGTCTTTGGGAACGTTGTAGGGCTTCCAAACATCAAAGTGGCTATTCACATTCGGAGGTGCTTCACAATTTTTCATTCACCATCAAGGGGATAAAGACCTTGTAAAATACATGTCTATGAATGATATGAGAAGATGAAAGCGGCTCTCCCTCGCTCACCCCTCTGCCCCCTTCTCAGTGTCTTCCCACTTCACAGGAAGCAAAAACACACTCCAGAAACTCCACTTACTGCTCAAACACAGCCGGCGAAGCCTTTTGTTTTACAGTCACAGTGTTCAATAAATGTCTCAGACAAAAAAAAATGTGGCAATACTAGAAGATGAGAGCAGCTCCCTGTCACTGTCCCAATGTTTTGGTCTGTATCGATACATACCTAAAAAATATTAAATCTACCATTCCAGCTCCATGCACGGCTGCTTTTTCTTTGTCTTCTATTTGTGTCCGTACAGAACGGCCCTGCTGAAACAATTATAAACTGTTTGTTGCAGGAGGAAAGTGTGTATGATTGACAGAGTCATTTTTGCGACTGTCGGATTGAAGCCTTAACTTCACAAGTCCTGGATGAAGACTCCAGAAAACATCTTGCGCCTGACATCTCATTCATCATAGAACAGGACAGAAATGTGAAATGACAGGGCCATTTGATGTCGAGGGAGGCGGAGTCTGAAAAGACAAGCGCAATATGCTCCCGCAGACGGAGATCGACGAGTCTGTGGCCTTGTTCATCCCAGTATGTAAAAACCTTACGCCGCTCAGAAATAATCTGTGTGTGCGCCGGGTGCATGTCAAAGGAAACGATCAGCGTGTTGCCAAATCTGATCCGGGCGACAGAGAGGCTGCATCCACTGTTCTCTGCCTAAGGGGCGGATTCAGAAATACTGTGTGCTGTGAAGAGAATCAATATGCTGGATCTGAGCTAATCTCCACATAATGAATTCATGCGTTTGTCAGGCTTCAAGAGAACTCTGGATGGAAGCACTACAGTCAAAGACAACAGTGTCTACTGGGAATGTCAGTCAAAGGGGAAAAAAGACATCTAAGGCAATGTATATATATATATATATATATATATATACATATGTATATACACACACACACACATCTGCAGCTGTTACCAGACTTGACACATTTTGCCTCAGAGGTGTGTTCCGTCATGTCATATTATAGTTTCTAGGGAAACTGGGTGTTTGAAATCAGTTATAGAACTAAAATATTATAGATCCTGATCACTGCATAAGGTCTAACAAAATATACAGTCAATACCATTTACTCATATGCTTCTATTGTTGACAGATGGGGAAAGGCTTGGTAATGATTTGGGGGTTTAAAATATTGATAACAGACGACTAACATAGGATTGGACAGTGGACATTCTTGGGAGGTGAAATATGCCCCCCAAAAAATAAAATAAAATAAATAATAATATTAATGATTTAATGCAGGATTTTACAGAGCACCACCGACTGCAACTGGCACATGAAGCATCTGAACCTGGCCCACACCATCCTCAAAATTAATAAATAAATGCATAAATAGATAAGCGTCTCAATAGACAAATTGAGGGTGTTTAGTCAGAGTTAGGATGGACACTTCAAAAAAGGGAAAAGTTGACAGTGAATGTAATCTTTTTTACCACGAGTGGACATCTGAATGTTTGATCACAAGAGTCAGTTCAAAGTCAGTGTGTTTAATATGCGAAAAGAGAATCATAAGGCTCAGGTGGATTGTTTTATGTGTGTAATCGTTGTGACACTGATGTAAAAAAAAAGTTAACATTTTCCAACAGAACGACTCAGACCTTCAAACTTAATGGGATTCAAACATAAATGATGTTTTGGTGAAGTTAGAATTAAAAGGAAAAGTTGAAAAAGTGGCAGCAATATTAATTATAATGATTGCATTCAAAGTTGTGATATTTTTATTCCTCTGGACATTGTTGTCCACTAGGATTGAAATTTTACTTGAATTCACTTGATATTGCCATATGTTTGCCTAATTTATTGCTTTTTTTGTAAGGTTTCTTTTATTGAAAATTTAAAAAAATGAAATTAAATCTTGTTGAATGGTTTATTAATACACCATGTGCTGATTTAACACCTTAAAGAGTCATTTAATGCATATAGTATGTCTACTGTAAAAATATTACAGATTAATATTTCTGTCTTACTTAAAAAATGACCAAACATGAAAAATTGTCATCATTTCAACTCTTAAAATGCCAGTTGAATTACATGACATCAATGTTTTTATTAAAATGAACACAAGAAACTACTTATTTGAAAAAAATGCTGGGAGTCTGGGAGCATTGCTTTTTTACACACCAGTCTTAGATATGTCAAAAATTACCATGATTGACTTTCAGACACTGTTAGTTTTTGCACAATATTGCATTTAAATATATTAGATATCCCATTAAGTCCCATGAAAACCATTTTTTGTGTTTATTTTTAATTTAAAAAACATAAATATCATGTAATCGAACTGGCATGTACAGGGTTAAAATTTAAAAAAAAAAAAAAAAAAAAAAAGATTCAATGTTTGGTATCTTTGATTCATACTGAAGTAGGTTGAAAGACTGAACCTAAAAAAACTGGGAAAAACATTAACCTGTAATGTTTTTATAGCACTTTTCTTTAGTATATATGCATGTCTTTATTGACTTTTAAATTAAAGTGATACCAGAGGGTTAAGATGTTGAATTAGAGCAGAAAACAATATGGAATAGAAGTAGAAAAGAGAAATAAACATGTAATACAATATAATATAGAGTATAACATGTTGCAATCTCATCTTAAAATGCTATTATTAATTAATCATTGAAATACAATGTTTATTAAATACGTTTATTCTAGTGTAGGTGGTGTCAGTTGTACCAGTACGTGTTGGTATAATAACGTCAAGTAGAACATTCAGAGAATAAGGGGTCACTAGAGGGTCCTTGAGACTGAAATATCAGTTTCAGGCAACTCCTAAAGGTGACAGATGTTTATGGTCTAATTGTTTTTATAACACAGGTTGTAAATAATATGTCATATCTTGAGGGGCCACAGAGGGAAGCTTTCGTTGGTTTCCCAGTTTAGCTTAAAGAAATCCCTTAAAATACTTCAAAAACAAACTGGGAAATGTGCATATTTTTAATGCAATTCATCAGTTTTGAGGCGTTATCTCTGCTTTGGACAGTAACAGTCACAAATGCTGGTAAGCCTGTTGATTTTAACACCTAATTTCTGCAGAGAAAAGATTATTTGGAGTGAGCCATGAGTGATGAGCTGTTTGGCTCTGTCTGAAAAGATCCTCTTCTACCCCCTAATTCCCCTCGTATAATAACATTCCTCCCCTGTGGAGAAAGGCCTATGAGTCACCAGTGGTATACATCCACTCACGGCAACGGATGCATTGGAGAGACAGCGATGACAGGAATTATAATTTGCCACTTTCTAGTGGAACGAGAGAGAGGGAGAGCAGGAGACAGGATGAAGTAATCAATAGAAGCAACCAAAGACAGTGCAATGATGTATGTGCAGGTATGTCTGCGTCCAGAGGAAAGTGAGGAACAGGAAGTGCATTTTTAGCCTAATTTTAAGCTCCTGTTTTCTTGATTAAGAGGAAAACCCCGTGAAATGTCATTCAGACAAAGGACACGCCACAACTATTCCAAATAGCCTTTGAATTATTAAAAAATCGATTAGTTTATGCGTCCTGTCTTAAATAATACATTTAGCCTTGTTTTCAGCAGAAGCCATCCGATACAATGGAACAAATCCCAGCAGCTCTGAACGTCTACATATATTCTACAAACATCACCCAGGACCGGGTTCACTGGCCGATCTGCTGACACACAGCTGAACAAGTAGGAAATAATCATTTACTCACAGCACATAACGACCAGCAGTCACTTCTACGCCTTGGAGATTAAAAAAAATAAAAAAATCTTTATTCTATAACCATAATGTCATCTGATGAAAGTGATGGTGATGAAATGAAATGCCCATTCCTAATTCAGACTTTCATGAAAGCCAAACTAATGAATTCCTTTAGGGTCAATCAGCAGCGTCCCTGAAGCAACAGGAAAAAGAAATAGTAAATTGTAGACCTATTTTCAGTGCTGTATCTGTACATGTAGCTATTCTGTAATAAGCAGCATGTACTAACAGAGATTGTACAGGTGTATTTTACCCATTCTGTACATGTAGTGGATCACTGTTGATGTGACCAGCTGGTATAAACTTGACATGAATGTAGGGAAATTCAGCTGGAAGAGGTCTGTACACAACAACAGGGCCATTCAGTGACCGCTTTGTGTTTAGCCAACACTGACACTTGCTAAATAGCATCTGAAAGTTAGCTGAATTAAGGATATTGTTGAAGACTTTTGCCTGCAAATGTGAGATTATCTGTTTTAGTATCACAGGATGAAAAACATAGAAGGAGGTTAAATTTTAAACAGCAAAGGTTTTGGACTAATGTAAAGCAAATGTGTTTTTCTGTTGTGGGTGTCAAAATGTGGAATTCTTTTGCAATGGAAGAGAAGAGCTGTACAAATATTTTTCATTTGAGGAGGTTGAATGAGGAGAGAATAGAGACGCTTTATAAAAACATATAATGAAATAATTTTACTCATGGATTTTGGACTTGTTTGTTTTCGTTGACGATCATGTCAACTGTTTACTGTAGTAGCTGTAACGGCAACTTATCTGATGTAAGCAGATGTTTTAAGAAAGAGACAGGTATGATAAGTTTTATGGATAAATAAATGAATGAAATGAAAATAAAACTGACTAGTGTTGGTTTCAAAAAAGTCCAAAGACTAAACTTCCCTCAATAAATACTAAGTCCACATTTTTTCCAGGAGTTCCTCTGGTTTCATTCATTTTACTTGGAACCTCTAGTACGTGATCCATCTTTACATTTTTCTTTTGTAACTCTGATCTCAGGTTGGATAGAAGGTTCTGATGTCTGCAAAGTCAGGCTTTGATTGACGTGTCAGTACGACAGCTCACTCTCGTGCCAAGTCAAACTTCCTGAGTTTCTTTTTACTAAATAAAACGCTCTTTTTCCTGACAGACAGCTCCACTGCAGTTGTGGTTAATATGGTCCACTAACTGCGGAGTTAAACTACTTTGTTACACAATGCTTGATGAAGTTTATGGTTTTAATGAGTCAGTGAGCTAGCTGTTAGCATTAGCTCACCATTCACCCCTTGCACCTCTGCAAGTTTGTCCAAATAAGGTCACTTCCTCCTCCAAAGTGACAATACCCTTTTGATACCCAGCAATGCATTTTTGCTCTGTGTAGGCGACCACAGCTTTATTTAAATATAAAATGAAGAAATAGAGAAATAAGAACAAATACAAAAATTGAAGCTAGAAAAAACTGCTACATCATGCAATTTCCAATTGAGACTAGAGCTGGGTAAAAAAAATATTTGATCAATTTTGGATCGATTTTATTTAAATTTTACATTATTGAATAATAGTGGATGAGATCAGTTTTTTTAGAGCAGGACCGTGAGTACCTGACCCGGGTACCGCCAATGCCGAGGCGCAGCCAGCTCCATCCCGTGGGCCCCTGGGGGAGACGCGGTGTCTCAATCTCACTTGTGACAGTTCAGGCGCGGGAGGGGTGTGGAAGAAAGGGGGGGGGGGCACCTCCAAGGGAGATCCTCCCAGCCTCAAACTCGAACCTGCAATGAGGAGGAACTAGGTGCCCGGACCGTCTGGTCAACAGAGGCTCTCGGAGGAAGGTCGCAGCAGCCGGTCGCTCTAGGAATATTAACTTGGATCCACACTCAGTCATAGGTGAAAGCTGGGGCGCCGTTAAGGGGGGTGAACATGACAAATTCATGGGGCCCAGCATTCCTGGGGACCCATACATCAGTGGAGTGGGCCCAGAGAGTTAGAAGAATAGTAAAGCGTCTTAAGTTTCACTTTCACATTGCACCGCTCCGACAATCACGCCCCCCCCCATCAATACTGATACCAGTACTGATGCGTTGCATGGCTGTAGTAGTCAAATAATTGGGTTACAGCTCAAAATTGTACTTTGATATCACTAAATGAATCTGAATCAATCAATTTATTCTGAATCGAATCGATATCTGATTGGATCAAAGCGTGATCAATTGATTCAGAAACTTATGAATCGAATCAACTGAAGAAACTGGCCATGACACCCAGCCCTCATCCAGACAGTAAAAAAAACCAAAAAAAAAAAAAAAACCAGGAGGATATGGAAAATTACTGGCTTCAAAATAGCAGTTCAGAAACAAAGGGGTGTCGTCATGGTTCTTCCGTCCACTAATTACATACAGTCCATAGATTCAACATCACCTTACACAGTCTGTCAGTGCAAGTTGTCCCTTCAGTGGAAGTTGTATCTGTGGTATGGCACAAAATTGGCTAGATAGTATGGGATGAGATGAGACAAAAATAACAGCTGAACAGAACTGGAATTTGATTACTGTTGTACCCAGACTTCCATAAGTTCAGATAAACAATGAATCATAAGTGTACTGGGCCTATTTTGAGCCATTATACAATATAGACTCATTGACCGTACTACTCAACACCTCTTAGACCAAAAAAACATATGAATCACACCTAAAGACCAGTGCATTATGACTGTAACAGCTACACCTCTGCAACATTTTGATAGCTGATTGGAAAGTAAAAGATGAATATATTAAGGTAAGGCTTGCTTCAAGCAGGAAAGTGTTCAAATCAAAGGGTAAGTGGGTTATAACACTACCTATAACTATAACTACCACCAGTTTATGTTACTGTAATACCTAAACCATGGCAGTCAAACTCATTTTAATTCTGGGGCCACGTACAGCTCAGTATGATCTCCAACAAGCCAGATCCGTAAAATAATAACATAAAAACCTATTAATATGGTCAACTCTAAACTTTTCTTTATGTTTTAAAGTGGAAAAAAAAGTCTATAAACTATCCTTTAAAAAATGTGAATAACATGAACAACTATGACGCACATTTAAAAATAGGTAAAAATAAGTGCAATTTTACCAATATTATGCCTCAGTTTATCATTTACACGTGTGCATTACAACTTACAGATCAGAGTGGATCTATAAAGGCACAAAACATTTAATAACAGGCAGAATATTGGTAAATTTCCACTTACTTCTCTTAAGACATTTCAGGTTGTTCATATTTGTTCTGGTTATTCACATGTTTTGTTAAAGAATATTTTGTAAATGTAAACCTTTTACTTTTTTATTCTAAAATAAGGAGAAAGGTTTATAGTTGTTATTATTTATAGATTATCATGATAGTATTTTACTGGTCTGACCCACTTCTGATTGAACCGGTCTGTATGTGGAACCTGAACTACAATTATTTTGACACCAATGATTGTTAATATCTTCAGTGTCATTTTTGCATTTTATTAATTCATCCAACAGCTCGGATTGGACCCTTTGGTTGGCCGGTTTTGGCCCGCGGGCTGTATGTTTGACACCCTTGATCTACTTTCGATGAGCATCGCCTCAGACCATGGGTCTCAAACATGCGGCCCAGGGGCCAAAAAGGGCCCCGCCAAACAGGCCCGCGGGATGAATTTACAAAGTGTAAAATTTACACTGATGATATTAACAATCAAGGGTGTCAAACTCATTTTAGTTCAGGTTCCACATACAGACCAATATGATCTCAAGTCAAATAATAGCATAATAACCTATAAACAGTGACAACTCCATTTTTCTAGGGTCAACTGGACTAGTTTTGCTTCAAAAGAGCAAAACTAGTCCAGTTTAACCTCAAAGAACTTCCAAGAAGAACAATGAGCTTGGCAAATGAGAAATTGAATGAGAAATTGTTCTTATTTGAGTTCCAAATTCTCCAAATTTTTGCCAACATTCTGCCTGTTACCACGTTTGTACATTCTGCCTGTTACCACGTTTGTGTAACATTGTGTGTTATGCACATGTACAAATGATAAGATGAGGCACAACAATGTTAAAACTGCACTTCTTTTTCTTACAAATTTCTTTTTTTTCAGGTTATTCACATGTTTTTTGTTAAAGGATAGTTTGTAAATGTAAATATTTTCATAGTTTAATGTTTTTTATTGCACTAAAACAAAGAGAAAAAGTTGTCATTATTTATAGTTTATGATGCTATTACTTTACTGGTCCAGCCCACTTGAGATCCAATAGGGCTGAATGCGGCCCCTGGAAGAAATGATTCTGACACCCCTGCCTTAGACAGACAAAGGATTATTTTCATTTTTGGTAAAAAAATAAAAGATTTTCATAGAGCTGAAAGTACAGAGAAATAAAACTGACCTCTGGCACTCGCTGGCATGCAGAACCAGGTCCTGGTTGTTCTTGGCGCTGACAGTGAGCTCATGCTCTGTTGGGTTGAAGATGTCGAGCAGAAGGTGACACTGACGGGTGCTGTGGATGGAAAGAGACAGGAAGTGACTGCGGTGGAAAACTCAAAGCATGGTACAGTGTTTCTGTTTGCACAAGTTCCAACTGATGTTCTTAAGGTAAAGAATATTTAATGTAATGCACAAACATTAGCCTCCAAAGTGTGATAATCACTTGTGTTGTACAGTGTGACTCTGCTGCCTGTGCAAAGTGCAGGCAATGATTTCTTCAGGTGTGTTGATACTTTATGCATGAGCTTACAATTACTTTCTAAATATACACTGCCACGCAGCCACACCGAATGTATGAGATCAAGAGAAGACACAGTGTGAAGTACTCATCAGTCCTTGTCATAACATCAAAGGTGGCGGTGCTTTCATCAGAGCCACAGGCCCGGTCTGAGCAGGCCATCTCCACATCAGCCCAGGCCTGCTTTTCTTATGCAGATCACACGATGGACAATTTGTGATTTAGATCAAGGCAGAGGAGGTGATGCTGCATTTTCAAAGAGTTAATTTTAACCCTCCAAGTAGGCGTTGTTTTTGTGTTTTTCTCCCCCTTTCCTGGTAATGACTGATGAAAGCGATCATACATATAGGGAACAGACTCCATCACAGACAGTGTTCCATTACATTAATGTGTTACCCTGTACTATGGATATACACATGGATGTTTGCTGGAGTTTGTGTCGATTACAGATATTACACTGCAAAAATCTAAATCCTACCAAGTGTGTTTTTCTCATTTCTAGTCAAAATATCTCATCACACTTAAAATAAGACAATCACCTAAAGAGCAACTTTTCAGTGTGATATAAGAACTTATTTTTAGACAATAGATCTGGAAAATCGCATTTCAAGAAATCTTACCAAGATAATTTTCACTTGTGCCATTGGCAGATTTTTTTGTTTAATTCAAGATTTGTTTGCTTAATTCAAGCAAAAAATAAAAATAAAAAAAATCTGCCAATGGAATGGTGAAAATTTTCTTACTGCTACCAACACGGTGATGGTTATATCATGTACATAGTAGTTCACTAACCAGTGGAGGATGTTACAAAGAGGTTATCCATTATTTTAATACAATCTATACAGTCTATATAAAGGTAAAGATAAGTTGAATAAGTAGAGTAAGATACAATTTGGCCAAAAAAAACCCAAAACACATTATTAGTATCAGTAACATTTGGCTATTTTAACTGGAAATGAGTCTGAAGCAAAACAATGTCTCAAAAAGTTAAAGTTGACAGAGTTCATCAGTGCAGTTCCAGAGTGCACAGTTTAACTGATCATTTACTTTCAATGGGTTTGGTGCTCAGCAATTCAGATATATTTAGTTTGGTATTTATTGCTTTGACTTTGACGTCTAAGTATTCATTTAATAAGGTCATATTTTGTCAGTGTCATTTTTTCGGGAAGGATCATGATATCAGCAGATTAACAGGCTCAGATATCAGTTGACACTTAAGGGGATGTTGTGCCCAATTTAGGGAAATTCCCTCAAATAGAATGTAATGTAATGTAATGTAATGTAATGTAATAGAATAGAATAGAATAGAATAGAATAGAATAGAATTATTATCATTGTAAGAAGTTCAACATAATTTAAAAGCACTATCCAATCTGTACATCATATATGAAAACTACTATAAACATACAAAGAAGAGCAGCTAAAATAAATAGGTTTTAAAAAAAAATCATATACATGAATTATATATATATATATATATATATATATAATTCTTGTTATATCTGAGGAACACCTGAAATAACATAGGTCTAGGCCAGGGGTCAGTAACCCTGGTCTGACAGAGCCACTATCCTGCATGTTTTAGACGTTTCCCTCTCCCAGCACACCTGATTCAAATGATCAGCCTATCATCAAGCTCAGCAGAAGAATGATAACAAACGTCAGGTGTGCTGGAGGGAAACATCTAAAACATGCAGGATAGTGGCTCTGCAGGACCAGGGCTGCTGACCCCTGGTCTAGGCATTCTGAAAAATTGAAATGCCCCACCTCTGGCCACAGCTGTCACATGCAGAGACATAAAAAAACCCAAAAAACTATTAAATACATTCAGAAACATGCATAGAAGAAAAACACATTGCAGAGGGGATGTAAACCCTGCACGCAGACTATAAAACACATCTGTAATCACTGCTCTACAGGCAAACTGTGTGTTTTTGGATTTCATTAGTTCTCCACATGGATGCAGAAAAACAGACTAATTCCCTCAATCAACAAACATAGCATTGATGAGTTATAGCTGTCAGACTCTCAAACAGAATGCATAGGGTTATGAAATATGTTAAATAAATAAATAAAAATACTATAGACAAATTGAGACTCTCCGTTTTATAAATGTGGATCGCCTCTACAATAATGCAGTGCATTCATCTTAGGTTCATTCCCTGCCCTTAAGCCAAGATTAATGAAAATCTGTGCAGTAGTTTTTAATTTTTAAACAAATCGGTGAATACAGTACCACCTTTGGGGAAAGAAATTAAATTATATAATAAATGTGGAATCAAAACAAATACTTGAAAAACAACAGGCACCAGTAAAAAACAGATATACAGTTAAATGAAATAAAAGGAATAGAAGTAAAGTACAGTGTCAAAGTAATAGTATTGCTTCTAATGAATAGTTCATTAAAATGTCAATTATTGTGACAACTTTTTAAATATTTCTGTAGCAAATTGTCCAAAAAATAAAGAACCCTGCTAGCTACAATTCCCCTCAGAGATTTGTATGAATTGTGTTTTCTTTTTTAGTGAAGTGGTGTAATAAAACCAAACTGACAACCAGATCAGTAACTCACTTCTAGAAAATCATCTAATATTTACAATTTACATCCAAAGATTTTAGAATTACTGCTTAAAAAACATCCAATGATTCATCGACGCCAATCATAACTCTAATGAAATAACCGAGACACATCGGATGAAGACCGTTTTGCAGCTTAATGCTGTGAAAAAGCAGATCAACAAGCCCTTTCCTGCCTTTGTATTTACTGGCCACAGATTAAACAAAGCAGAATATATAGTATTTAAGGCAACAACAAGTGAAATCACAGAGTAAATACAAATAATGGATGTAAAGTCTCCCCTTTAGGACAAACTAAAGCTCTTCCTTCCATATCCATTCTTGCCTTTTATATCTGCGGGTTAATGGAGGCTTAAGTTGAGCTTGCCCTAATAAACTGCTTCAGCAATTAAAGGAGCATATTTTTTAAAGCCTACCCATGTTTCTTTAATTGTCTGGTTGTCTTTGTTGGCGAATGTGATTAATGGGTTGAATGGGGTGAGGTACTGATTTATAGGCTGGCTGAGGTGATCAATCAGACCAACCAGTTAAGAGACACAGGCTCACTGCTCATGCACTAAGTACCAAAGACAAACTGAGGGACAAAGCTGAGGATACAAGTGCAAACGACGTGGATTTGCACCTTCTGACGGGAGTTCAGACATAAAAGACAACTAACTGCATTAGCTTGAAATGATGCTGATGAGTCCATTCAACAACTGCCCCAACTGGATGGTGTTTTTTTTTTTGGTTTGTTTTTTCAGACAGAACATGTATCAGGTGGAACCAATACAGTCGCGGAAAAAATTGTTAGACCACCAAAAGTCATCAAAAACAATGGTTATGCAATCAAGTACTAACTCCTGTCTGTATCATGTGACTAAAAAGAACAGAAAAGAAAACATGGAATGAATAAAAGCACTGTTTTTGTCAGTACAATGCCATAGATATTGATGGAAGAACAGGAAGTCTTCCTCATGAAGGCTTGAAGCTGAAATGCGTAGAAGTGTCTTTAAGGTCTAGATATGACCATGCCATGGTAATAAAGGCATTTTAATGTTTAAAGAGAGTGCCTTGGAGTTTTCTTCCAGTTTGTCATCTACTTTATGAATCCCTTTTTCCAAAGAGCACCTCGAACAAACTCTTTTTTGGTCCTAGAAGCATTCCTTCCCATGAATTTTTGATTTTGGTTTTTATCTAGAAAACATGGAAAATGGATAGATATCAGCTCTGAAATTAAAATACTATGAGCTATTTTTGTTGTTATTATCATATTTGTCCAAACAAATGTACCTTTAGTTGTACCAGGCATTAAAATTAACAAGAAATTGAAAAAAACAAGGGTGGCGTAATATTTTTTTTACACAACTGTATTTTGGTATCAGAGCAGCCCGAACTCATTTTAGGGGCGTACAACAAACAAATCCACTGCCATGGTGATCTGACACTTGACTAGACAAAGAGTGTAGGTTTGTGGGATGGATAAGCATTTTACCAAAGCAAAAAGAAAAACATGCAACATTTCTATTGTATGTATATAAAATGGTTTCATCCTGTTAAAATATTCACCTTCATTGTATATTATTCTGTAAAATACTTTATTGGTACAGGTTTAACAAGACAATGACACATTTTATATTTTTATTTGGTATCACCAAGGAGCAGTTTGGTTGAGTTTATTTATATTGTTCAAGCAAAGATTTAAGTTGTTTTCAAGTCACACAACAAATGCTTCAAAGAGAGTAAAACTAATGGTTATGATATTGATGTTTTTCAATAAAATGGTAAATGGACCGCACTCATTCTCACTCACTCATAACTTTAAGGTGCCCAAAGCGCTTTACAAAGCTTCCCATTCACCCATTCACACACCAGTAGGTGGCTGTCACCATGCAGGGTGCTGCCAGGCCCTACTGGGAGCAATTTAGGGTTCAGTGTCTTGCCCAAGGACACTTCGACAAGTGGACAGTTGGAACCAGGATTCGCGTTGCTGGCTCTTCAGTCATTGGACGACACGCTCTACCAGCCGAGCCACAGCCGCCCCTAATAGCTATACTTGCACACTTGTTGCATTTTGGTTGGGTTTGTATTATTTCCCGCTCATGTTTATCTGCAGTGAGCAGGCTAATGGCTAATGCTAATGGAAAAGTCAGTGCAGACATGGATTGACGAGTATCAACTGTGGATGTGGTTGTACATGCACTTCATACTGCTTTGTTTACAGTAGCTTTATGTCAAAATGTGATCCCAGCTGAATCGTGAGCTGATCTATATTTAGCCAATCAGATCATTTGCTGCTGAAAAGTGGGCAGTGGTGTTTGTCTGACACTGGTGATATGAGCCCTTTACGGCAGAGACTTAGAGAGTGAAAGTAAAATCAGATCTACACTCTTTGTTTTGTCAAAACCATTACAAGTCTTAAATATACACAGAGAAATGGCATAGATATAAATGTTAGGATATGGGACCTTTAAAGCTACAAAAAACAACAACAGACAAGGAAAACACAGTTATGTTAAATAGAGTTAATATTTGTAAACTCAGCAGTTGTGCAAATGATTTAACTCTTCAAATAAGGGAAACACTCACGTTGCTCTGCTGGAATATTATACAAACCATAGTTTCTGCATGTCACTGATTAAATGTGTCTCAATATGAAACCAAGTTTGATATGTTCACTCAAAATGAGAAAACTTTGCTTAATCAAAACTCAATATTATTTTAGTTTTTGGGAGGAAAAAAAAATCCCAGTGTCAAGGCTTTCTTACTTCCTTGGAACTCTCAGTGTCTATGGAGGAAAGTTTCTGATTTCGAGCGACCTGAATGATAACAGTGAATGTGAAATACTCTGCTGAGTTACTATGCAGGACACCAAGACTGAGCTGGATAAATAATTCAAAACTGCCAATAAGGTTTCAAACTATTTGTCTCCATTTCAGTCTGTGAATTTTTTTAATTCTGCTCCAAGAGAAAGGTGAGCCAGTGAAAAAAGTTATGCCGGGTGTTTCAAAGTGAACAAATATTGAACCTGCTGTTTTATGTTCATCCATCTGTGACATATCAATATTCTCATATTCAGTGACCAAGAATCCCTGTAAATTCTGCATGCGCAGTTGTGTGAGAAGGGGGATTTTTCTTCTGCTCATGTGGACTTGTCGTAAAAAAATTAGATAAAAATCATTTCAGAAGATGATCTCAAGCACAGAAAGACGTTTCCTACAGATCATTTCTTGTACAGCTACTGGTGAGCAAAAGAGGAAAAATCTTAATTAATGAATGCCAATGTCTGTTTCTGAGTCCTACACCACACTAATGAATGAACCAAGAGGTCAGATTTTTCCTATTACTGACTTGACAATGGAACTTGATACAGAAGAGTAGCTTTCAACACACAGCGAGACACATTTTCAAGCCGAAACACCAAACTAGTGCAGCCACAGAGGGTGTTTCATTACACCAACAATAAAAATACTGAGCTAGTGACACTAACCGGACATTAGCTGGGACTAAGGACAATAATTTTAAGTGGGGGTAATAAAAATGCTACAAATCAATGGAGGTGGGAGGCAAACACACAAAGATCAATGGAGTGAACCCACACCTCGGTACCTCGGTCACAGAGCAAATCTGCAATCAGGAGGTGCTGATTTTGCAGCTCTACTCTGGCACTAAACCGTGACTTATTCAGTGAAAACAAAATGTCATGGCTTTAATTAGCCTGGATGGATTTAAAGCTCTGCCACTGACGAGCTATTTTTAGAAAGCCAGGAGAGGAAAATTGGCTCCATGTTTGTGTCCGTGTTAAAATATACAGCGACTGAGAATAACTCACAATGAACTAAATATAAATCCAAATGATGAGAGGCATGTCAGCTTGGGTGTCATGTCAATTGTCAGTTAGGAGCTACCTTATCTTTTATAGTTTTGACTTGACATTTGACCTTTTTAAGTAGAAATTTACTACTACTACTACTACTACTACTACTACTACTACTACTACTACTTATAATAATAATAATAATAATAATAATAACAGATTGGATTTATATTGCGATTTTCATTTCTAGGCACTCAAACCACATATGTACTGAATCCATTTTTATTCACGCTACAATCACACGCAGAATAGGACATAAAACTGTAATCCCATTTACATTAAGGTGTCTAAGGAAAAAAAAAAACTATTGAAAAATAACCTTTGAAAAACTGTTTGACAGGAAGTATTTAATGAAGACTGCTCAGCTGGCACCAATTAGAGTACGCTACTTGGAGTACAAATGGAAACAGGTGTGTAAAAGAATATAGATAAATAAAAAAATTTAAAAATTCCACTGGCCAAGCATATTTTTTAGAGGCCAAATGTATGCACATTGGGTATTGTTATTGTTACTGTCAGGAAAGTGTGTTTTTTTTTTTTTTTTTACATTACAGTCTGTTTGAATTGAAAAAAAAAAGTTAATGCATTTACATCACTTATTTTACATTTAAAAAAGGGAAACATTTTAAACTTTCCCCTTTAACCTTCATACAGATTTCAGTATACATATCTGCGTGTATGTGGTGCACCTGAACGCACCATGAAGACCCTGGATGTGGGTGTTAACTTAAAAATGCAGCAGAAAAGAGAAGTCTTGCATCTGTAAATGACATCAAGCAGCAGAGTCATGACTATTGCATGATTAGATTTCTATAGCGCTTTTAAAGGCACCAAAAGCACTTTACATTAGTGATCCATTATTCATTCACTCTCACATTCACACATTGGTGGCAAACCACGTTTATACCCACAGGTGCCCTGGGGCAGGCTGACGGAAGCGTGGCTGCCAATAAGCACCCTCCAACCACCACCAAACATTCATACACGTTCATACACCAGTGTGAGTGACACTGGAGGCAGGGTGGGTGAAGTGTCTTGCCCAAGGACACAATGGCATATGACTACAACAGAGCAGGATTTGAACCACCATACCCCCTGAGCTACAACTCTACTGCTACAAACATTTACCCACCAGTGCAGAAAACATAAATTCAAAGAAAAGACTGGCACTTGGTGAATGTTAATTTTAATACATACAGCCAAACACAAATGACCATTGTTATTTTTATTAAAACCAAATTTAATGCCACCTGAGACAATTTAAAGGAGTGATATTTTGCTTTTTTAAAAATGGAATTATGCACTTTAAAACCTTTCCCTGTGGTCTACATAAACTGTAAATGCTCTGCTTGGGTCTAAATTCTTCATTAATTCAACTCCACAGGTCCATCTTCAACACTATTTCTGAGTAATGACACCAGAAAGGTGGTTTTGAGCGCTGGCCCTTTAAATGCAAATGAGCCACTTCACGCCCCACCCCCTCCAGGTTGTTGACTGTGCTGCTCTTTCCCGTTCAGCCACTTGTGTTTGTTAATGCCACTTTTCCACTATGTGGGACTGGATCAGCTCGGTTTGTTGCGTGTTGCCCCGTAAAGCTCACAGAATTTTTTTGTCGGCCACCAAGGATAGAAATGTCTGAACCTCCTCGACTGACCACGATGTCACTCTGCGTGCTGTCATCATGGATTAGCCGACTGGTATATTTACTGTATACTCCTGAATCTGTTGTTTTTTTTTTAAATGGTGGGTCGTACATTGATGACACATCGACAGCTCTCTGACCAATCAGTGGTCTGCAGTATTTACACATCATGTTTTAGTATCTCTTCCCCTGTTTTGGAACCTCGGCGGAGCAGATACCAAAAAGCTAGTACCAGATACCAGGTCCTTTTATGTAATGGAAACGAAAAAAGACTGAGTCAAGGTGAGTCGAGCCAGTACCAGTGGAAACACAGCATAATACAACCAACAACCGAACATTTGAGGTAATCGGCATCAAAGTTTGGATATATTTTCAGTTTTTACAACAACCGCTGCTGCCAACAAACAATTATGTCGTACTGGGAGTAACGTTCATCGGAAGTCTTGACCTTATATGTGCAAATGCTGTGACACAAATAGTTACAGACGTAACAAATTAAGCAGGAATTATTAAAACAGTTTGTAGAAATCCACTCCATTTTTGCTGGAATGAATATAAAGATAGCTTTGCAGCACCTGGAGGGTTCAAATTCAAACTGTATGAACTATTTGGGTCCAAATACACAGATAAATGAACCAAAGACTAATAAAAGTGGGTTTAGCTAAAAATAACCCCTTTAAGACACTTGTAGATCATAAATAGCAAAAACTAACTTTCGATACAATGATCTTCACAAATTAAAAAAAAAATGTATGGACACATCAACAAGCAACATCCTGTGTGTCCCTTTGTGGCAGGAGCTGTAAAGTGTTGCATTTACTAGCAACACTAAAGCCACATAAGATGCACTTCTTTACAAACACAACGGAAAACTGCTCATTCAGTGGAGCAATGGGTTTTCCACGGTAACACACTGTTAAGAATGGGTTTTTAACAGGTCCCTGTAAAGTATGGATCACTGATTATTTCACACATCCTGCCTCTTTGTCACTTTCTTGAGCAGACCTGTCACCTTTTTATATACAGCCAAACCCCTAGAGACACTCCTTTCTGAGCCCAAAGAGAACGGCCACTGAATTGTGTCATAAACATTACAAGAAAAGGTCAAATAGGCTGGTGAGGGAGAGTGGGAATAGGTATTACACTTAGAGGGAACTTAAAGTGTGTGAATGGGATACACTCCAAGCATGTTTTTATGCATTAGCTGCTGAGATAGGAGGTTCACGTGTCTATTCCCATGTGAAAAGTGGATGTGAAAAAGCAAGAAAGTAGAGTGTTCAAAACGATAAAGAAGAGTGGCGTGTGAATTTACACTGAGCTGAAGACAGACTACGTAGCATAAAAAGAGAAGTGACGGTAAAGGCAGAGAAAACGGTGGAGTGATGTCAGAAGTTATAGAAGGCAGATAAAGAAGAAGGAAACTGTGATGAAGAAAGAGATGAACTGAGAGACAGATAGGCGATCGAACAGAGCGACGGAACAAAAGATAAAAAACCCAGAGGAACAGCGCTAGGGTGCAGGGGCAAAAGCTACGGCAGAATCCAGGGAGTTAGAGGGAACTCTATGCACTAACCCTGCACTACTGTCTTTACTGTTTTTACAAACGGGTTAGTTTTACGCATCCCACAGAAAGAGTCTAAAAGGAAAACGAAAATACTGGTTAATGTGCTTAAAGGGAAATGGAAGGCCTTTACCAAATATGTAACAAACGTTGAATTCACATCTGAAAATCTGAAGAATAAGAAACGATAGAATAGTGGTTCCCAAACTTCTATAGCTGGAGTCTGAAAAGAGGAATTTACCTCAGGAACTAGCACTGATCTGGAATTGTACTGGCTTTTCTGCTGTCAAAACAGTCTCAAGAAGTGTGTTTATGTCACTTTTTTGTGTCTTTTAGGTTGTTTTTACCTCATTATGTCTTTTTTTTGTTGTCTCGTTAGCTCTGCGTAAGCTTATTTTTGTGTCGATACATCCGTGTTCTCTTCTCTGAAGTGTTTTACATCATTTTCATCTTAGTATCTTTTATGTCATTTTTAATTTTTAATGTTTTTAATATTTTTTTTTTTTTCAAATTAATTCTTGGCCTTTTTGTTTGTTTGTATTGTTTCATCATTTTTGTAGTGCTGCGTCTTTTATAACTGATGCCTCTCCTCATGATTCTTCCCGGTGAAAACTTTTCTACAGTTTCAATTAGGAACATGATCTCACAAATCTATTATTGCCAAATATTTTCCTCTAACTAATTGACAACCCCAAAAACCAAAACAACAACTGAAGAATTGAGCAAAACTGGGAGCCAGAAAAATCAAAGAATGCATCAAGAAAAATCAAGAAGAAATGAAAAACTACTTGCTAAAAATAAAACTTGCTTGACAATGGCAACATGACTACCAGGCTGACGTGCTGTTTCAGAAAGAAAATGAGCAAAAGAATAACTTATAATGAAATAAGGAGTTGCAGGTATCAGTATTTCTAAAAGCAAGAACAAAAAGCAATCTGAAACAGCCCTAAACAGAACTGCATTTACATTTCAGTGGAATCACCGCAATTGGCAGATTTTGTCTGGAAAGCGTCCTATGTAAAGGTACATACATGACTCATTTTACCATGTTTCTTGTCTGAACAGTTAACGTGTGCGTAACAGAGAAACGAAGATAAGAGTAGAGGCAAAGTGATGACTTATTTAAAATCCATATAGGAAGAACACAAACAGTGTCACAAATCGTTCCTGAGTTGCAATTATACAGGGTTATTCAAAAAGAATGAGCCGATTTTATGACGCATTGCTTCAGTTCTCAAGCGTCGTCATGGAATGAGTCAGTGACCATTTGAAAGAGGAGTTTTCTAAGTTTTGACTCCCTAACCTCGATGACCTTAAACATCGAATAACAACAGTGATCAACTCAGTGGATCGTGATTTGCTGATACGCGTCTGGGAGGAATTCTTATATCGCATTGATGTCGTCTGTGCTGCAGGTGGTGGCCACACTGAACACTTAAGTAATTTTTATTTATAGAGCACTTTTCAAAGACAGAGTCACAAAGTGCTTTACAGTGCAAGACAATTAGAATACAATTTAAAATACAGATAAAATACAGATAAAATACAGTTAAAGTACAATTAAAATGCAATAAATACATAACATGCAGTTGGTTTGTAGCAGCCCTGAGTCAGTTTGGGTTTAAAATGCCTGCTTAAACAGGAAAGTCTTAAGATGTTGTTTAAAAGACAAAAGCCTTGAAAGACAGGAAATAAAAGCTGATTTTGAGTAGAATACTTGTGACTTGGCTGGAGTTTTCTTGTGCTTTTCCTTATTGAAATATTGCGTGATGAATTTGCTTCCTTCTTTTTGAATAACCCTGTATATATGTTTTCTCCCTTGAGATAGATCGATGTGTTTATTTGCCCTTCACATTTCCGTACAGCCACGAGAACACACACACAAAAAAAAAAAGAAAAGAAATCAACCCCCAAGCACACGACATGACACAAACCCGACCCCACCACCACACACATATCCAACTAACACATTACAATATTTTTTAACAATGCATTCAATTCTGTTATTGCATTAGGGCTGAAACTCTTGCTAAATGTTAACTTTCTTCCAGTTTTGTGACCTGTAGCGGTGACCAGAACGGAGGGGTATAAAACATGGATTAAGGGGGTACCTGCACCTGATGGAGCATTTAGTGTCCAGAACACACCAGCTGGACAGAGCGAGGACGTCACTTGCAAATCCAACATTACACTGCAATTTTGGTTCAAAAATTCACCACATTTTATATAACTGAAATGCTCAAACCGCATTAGAAAAGCACATGAGTCCTGGGCTATTTCGGCACCTTTAAATGAACCTGTATAAAATATGAAGAAAAAAAAAACTACTTATCCATTACTTTACTGTTATAATTTGTGTTGATTATGGCAGCGATGCAATAAAGATTAATGCCTGATTGTGCCAGCATCTGTCATCCCCAACAGCTGGTGTGTTTGAAGGCATTCCCTTTCAGCTGATTAACTCTCCCTACAGTCATCTGATGGCGGCAGGTATGTGTTCCACCTACAGCCTCTAATCGGTGGGATGTGCATTTCCGAAGCCTCATAATATCCGTCACATTTTCTGGTCTCACATAACCGCCAGTATACTGCTGCCAAATGACTACACAAACTTCTTTGCAGTAACTCACACCGGATTCATTACAACACAGAAAATAAATGTTGTACTGTTTTGTTAAACAGGAACATGCTATGATATAAGTGACTCATAATGGATTATGTAATATTTAAAGTGATACTAAACACTAAAATTAGTTTTTGATCTGTAAAGTGAATTATATGACTTATGAAACACATCAGTACTGGTGGTAATATGTTCAAAATGCTACCCAGTAGTTGTTGGAGTGTGTTTTCTGAATCTCCAGCAGCCTGTACTGTGGGCTGAACTCTGCATCTCTGATTATATGTACGTGAAAACTAAACAATAGCTCATTTAAAGCCTTGTCTACACTAATGTGGGTATATTCTAAATGGATTTATGTTCCTCCTCAGTTAAACAAAAAAAAAGTTTATTATATCTCTGTACACATAAGAACACAACAATGTTATTTCTGATGGACTTTAAACTACAGATGAAGAGAATCAGGTAATGAAGTGCACAGTAATACAGGTATACAGTTCATGCTCCTGTCAGTGCCCCTGACCCAGGTGGAGATGAAAATCTGGAGCTGATCCACCTACAATGGCAACTCAGTGCTAATAAAGTACTAAATACTAATGCTAACGCTAATGCTAGGAGCTACATTAATTTGAGTAAAATGCAAATATCGACTTTCCCTGAGGGGGTTACTAAAGTCGGTTAACCTTTAACCTAACCTATAGGAGATGCAGAGGCTTAAGCTCATCAATACAATTGAGCAGAAGTTGCTAACACAAAGCAGTCATCAGTTATCAGCGACGTGTTCTAGACATCGGCATCAGGTCAGCGTTTCAGGAGAGATGTATTTATAACCCTAAGTAGAGTGTTTCTACTATCTAAACCAAAGCTTAAGATTTTAAAAAGTTTGCAAAGCGTGATGTTAAATGATAATGAATTTAGTAATATCTAATCCTTCAATGTGTAACGCTTTACATACAGACACTTAAAGGGCTCATATTTTGCTCAACCCACTTTTATTAGTCGTTGGTTCGTTTATTTGTGTGTTTGGACCCTAATAGTTCAAAAAAGTTTGAATTTGAACCCTCCAGGTGCTGCAAAGCTATCTTTATATTCATTCCAGCCAAAATGGAGTGGATTTCAACAATTCCCTCTTAATTTGTTATATTTTATAACCAATTACGTCACGACATTTGCAAATAAATAAGGTCAAGACTTCCGACGAACATTTCTCCGAGTACGACATAATTGTTTATCAGCAGCAGTGGTTGTAGTTTATACTGAAAATACACCCAAACTTTGAGCCGATTACCTAAAATGTTTAGTTGTTAGTTGAACGGGGCAGAGCAGTAACAGCCAGCAACCTGGAGGGGGTGGGGTCATTTGCATTTAAAGGGCCAGTGCTCAAAACTACCTTTTTCGTGTCATTACTCAGAAATAGGGTTGAAGATGGACCTGTGGAGTTGAATTAATGAAGAATTCAGACCAAGCAGAGCATTTACAGTTTATGTCGGGCACAGGGAAATATTTTAAAATGCATAATTCCATTTAAAAAAGCAAAATATCACTCGTTTAAAGAATCTACTGTTAAACAGAACAGAGCTGATAAAATGATTTTCACTGTTCCCGTAACCGTGACAATAAACATTTCTTGTAGCTCATTCTTGGGTGTTTACAAGGAGTTTGTTGATATTAGCTTACTCTACTTCTAAGGTAAAATTTCATGTTACTCCTGTAGAAAAACAGGACAGACAGTGAACTGGGTAGTGAACAGACGGATTTCTATGTCTTATTAACATGACAAATCTGTGCGCACACTGTGATCACAGATGTAGATATCAGCTTAGAATCAGAGTCACTGAGGAGATATTGGAGTTAATTACCAATAAGGGCAAACTCACAGCACAGTACTCCAAGACACAGCTTATATAAACACATTAGCATGCATAAATGTTGCATAATAAACATTCAAACCAACCTGAGGTACTTTTTTTGGGTGATACAACCGCAATCTACCCCAACTACCAAGAGTTTGGTAAACAGAGGTGTACAACAGTGCATGTAGAAAAGCTGATACTGAAGTTTTTTGTTGTTGTTTTTTTTTTGGTTTAAAAAAAAATATATATACTGACATTACATGTATCTGCTTTTTTATAGATACATAAAATGGCAGCATTGCTCTTGCAGATTGGGTCACTTGTTTAGTATACTTTAGTTGAATAATTAAAAATAAATAGCATAGCAGATCAGAGTAGAACGTATGCTATTTATATAACCATATCAGGCCTCATAGTCTGTGCTCATAATAAAATAAATGTAAACAGTGTCATTACGGTTGATACAAGCTGAATTAAAATGAGTCTATCTGTACTGTGTATTTGCACTGTGTGCCTCCACAGAAGAATAAAAGTTTTCTCTCGGGAGAAGCTGCTCTTTACATCTCCACACCACTCCATTAACAAACTAGCAGTATGTCACGGCTGGGAGAGCAGTGCTTTTAAAGGGAAAGAGAAGAGCCGGGGCGAATGGCCATGAGCCTTAACTGGTGTCTAAGAGTGAAGAAACGAGAAAGGATATCACATTAAAATGTCTGTATTGTAAAGCCATTTTCATTTATCTGTAATAAAAGTGCATTTGTATTGGCATGTCAAACTGAGGGAGGAGAAAACTGTTTACATATATATTTCCTACTTAAATGCTATCAGACAACAAAAGGACTGCTTCTTATTACAAGTATTTGCATCCAATAGGACTACTACTTTTTGCTTTTTTTTTTTTTTTTAGATATCATCACTCCATATGTTTTTATTTACTCTTAAGCAAAAGAAAGGGAGAGAGACATGAATGAAAATGGAGGCAAAAAGCAAACAGGAGGCAAAAAAAAAACAAAAAACAGATCGAAAGTTTAGAAGCTGCATTATTGAACAATTTCATACAGCTAGTACAGAATTCTCTTTTAACTCACAGTCATGAGGAAATTCAATAGTACTTATCTCAACAAGTAAAGTGTATTTTATCTAAACCTCCAGAGGAAATCCACTAGAAGTTCAGACAAACGATGTGTTCACTCAAAGCATGAGAACATGATCATTACAACTGAGAATAATGGTGCAACCGAAAAAACCTATAAAACGTGCTTTTACCATCTCCATTACTGCTTTATAAAATATATTAGAATAACTTCAGGGATATTATGTAACACATAATTCAGTCTTATTAATAATTCATCACTGTATTACCACAATTATCTTGACAATTTCTGAAGTTTAACCCATAAAGACCCAGTGCTACTTATGTGGCAGTTCCAAAATAGGTTTTTCTCTATATTTAACTTCTCTAAAGTGATTTTTCACCGTTTACTATAATATTATCCTCTGTATTTTGTGCCTTTACAGTAAAAATCAAGTATTCTCCTCTATTTAATTCACTGATTATGCAGATTTTCATAAAAGCTCAGATTAAAGTTGAGGATTATTACATCAGAAACAGTGAAAACTGAAGGAAAAGTGTCTTTTTCACTTAACATATACTAAGTGTTTCCATCCACTGCCATTGATCAAACTCCATGGGTTTTACTGGTGAATCAATGTTATAGAAAATGACAGTGTTTCCATGGTAACTGCAGAGCCTCTGAACGTCCAAATGGGTCATATCTGATGACTATGAAAAGATGACAAACTGTATTTTACACCAATTATTTACATGTACTGATAGGATTAGTGGATCAACAAGTATTAAACACTTTAGATCAGTAGATGGTTTCGGTCGTCAGCGGCAGTTTGGGTCTTTATAGGTTAAGTGTTATTTGTAATGTCTTTATGCACACAGAATATAGGGGTTCTGACATTTGCATAACACAAATAAAGGCAATCAGAATCTCAAATATTCTTTTCTAATCACAAACATGCAAATGTCATATATGAAAATAATAGCACTATACACAATAGGATAAGATTTCTGCAGATGGCGGAACAGTCCACTATATTACATGATCTCACAGGGATGCAGATGTAAACAAACAGAGATTAACTTGGTACAGCTACTGATGCAGAAATGTTTTATCATGAGAAATAAACAAAACAAACATAGAATGCTAAGTGAGTCTGGATTTTTTTTCCACAAGGGTTGAAATGTTTACCGTTGCTTGGTAACACCATCACTGTCTCTCACTGGAGACTGATCTCATGAAATCGCGTTGTATGTCACGTCAGTTCTTATGGCATTTGGCACGATATACGTACGCATTTTTGACCTTTCACGCGTTATTCGACGGCATTTGATCGCATGTCAATTTACGCCAAGATCTCTGGTTCACCTAACCCTAACCTATGAGTGCTCTATAAAGGGTTAAAAGTTGCAAAATGTTCCTCCCCGCTGTTTCTTTTTAGTACCACTTATTCATCCAGCCTTTTAGTACCTCCGTTCTACCATTCTGGAGACATGCTGTTGTTATCAAACATATTTTTTTTCATAAAATGGTAAACTTTCTTACTTTAAACATTATATTTTTATGTTCCAATTTGAAGTAAATATAAGTTTGTGAGGTTTACAAATCATTCCATTCTGTTTGTATTTCTGTTTGTTTATATCCACCTAACTCTGTAAAGCCCTGTGAGACAACCTTGTTGTGATATAGGGCTCTACAAATAAAACTGAATTGAACTGAATTTACAGCTCACACAGCAACACAACGTTTTTTAAGAACTGAGGTTGTAAAAGTCCTAGCATAATCATCTAGATTTTCTCTCCTGAATATCAAACATGCTTGGCAATTATCTGTGCTGCCCTGATGATTCTCCGAGGAGCTTGGGAGCTTCAAGATTCTGTCGGTAAACCCCTCGCATTACCAGCTAATCTGTACCAAACATCGGTACCAACTGAGGCCAGAGCCCAGACTTCTCCTCTGAAAATCCTATAGCGTGAGCAAAGTATGTTGGGTATTCCGACAACATGAACCTGTGTTTGAGTTGATCCGGCAGATGTTTCGCTTCATTCTGCTAATCCTGCTACTGACACGACTGATATATCCATTATATATATTTTTTTACTGATA
>JAPQRP010000003.1:23962275-23974459 GCA_037367295.1 Apogon hyalosoma
CATCCAACAGCAATGGAGGAGAGCCAAGACACATGAAAGCTGTCACTGAAAATCAGGGTTATTCCACCAAATATTGACGTCTGAACTTTTACCAAGTTACAACATTAGTATTGTGTTGTTTAGAAATGAATATGAAATGGTTTTCTTTGCATTATTTGAGGTCTGAAAACACCTGCATTTTTTTGGTTATTTTGACCATGTGTCACGTAAATACAAGCTCTAAATAACAATGTTGTTAGTTTAGAGAATAAAACAAAAAAAGTTAATTTTATTGAAACACATACCTATAAATCGTAAAATCAGAGAAACTGATAATTTTGCAGTGGTCTCTTATTTTTTCCAGAGCTGTAGATCTAAAATAAAGCAGATACTTTACACAAATTGAAAGAAACAAGACCCCTAAATGGTTATCTGCAGGTGACTTCTACAATTGTTCCACCTTTCTATTTGGATAAAGTCAACAGTGCACTTTGTGTAAACATTTGATATTTTTGCGTTATAATATGCCGGACAGCATGAACACAAACCTGTCAAAATTTGGCAAACCTTATTTATACACATTTTAGTGGTTTGTTTAACTTTCATTACAAATTTCACACCCAGAAGAAGCTTCAGAATACTAAAATTAGTTTATACAAGGGAACAGAAATTATTTATGCAGATTCTTGTCGGCGTGTCACATTCACAGAACAACTAAGCACTGACTGTGTGAAGACTTTTTAATCGCACATCCACATACAGTGTCTAAAATATCCTGTCAACGATATGGTTACACACGCCAAATATGCTAGAACCAAATTATTGCAAAAATAGCACTAAGTCTGCGGTGTGTGGTGCATAATACGCTCTGGTTATGTTTAATTATTCAGCTCGGTGTTTTTCAGTGCAAATCAGCAGAGGAGTTGGAGAAAGTGATAACCTTGGGACTCGTAGGATGTCTTTCTGAAAATCAACAACCATCATTACGTTCATCTTACCAAAACCCTTCAGGATTGCTGGTTCCCACAAATCCTCTCTCTATCTCAAATCCTCATTGTGTTACCACGGAAACAGATGCATGAAGCTCGTGCAAACATTTCAGACCACGATTCCCCGGTTGATTACAGCAGGGGTCACCAAACCCCGGTGCACACCACGGCCTTGTCCACACCTCAGCACGCTATTTGCATACCAATCACTTTTAATTCACCCGTCAAATCAACAGAATTTACATCTCACCCTTGATTAAGTACGCACATGTTTAAATAAAAGCCATTTATTAATAATAACTGAGATTTACCGCTGATGATGGTTTGCAGGTACATGTGATGAATAAATGACACAGGTGCTAAATATAGTCACAGCAGTGGGTAATGGTCTGCTGCTGCAGCTCTGACAACCATCCTGATGAAACAAATTTGTTAAAAAAAAAAAAGTTTCTCTCCTCCTACTTTGCTTTTTTTTTTTCACATGTGGTGTTTTAATTTAGGAAAACTCCATAACATGCTCTGTTATAATAGTTCAAGTGCTGGGAGTGAAAGTAGCCACAATGATAATATCATCTGGTTTTATGGTAACAAGTAATTTCACCAACTTGATAAAAGTTGATGCCTGTGCTTTTGTTTCAGTAATATATCGAATATACAATAAATATATTAAGCAAAAAAGTCTGGAATTAAGCAAAAAAAAAAAAAATCTGCCAATGGAACAGGTGAAAATTATATTGGTAAGATTTCTTGAAATAAGATTTTCCAGATCTACTGTCTAAAAATAAGTTCTTATATCTCACTGAAAAGTTACTCTTTAGGTGATTATGTCTTATTTGAAGGGTGATGAGATATTTTGTCTAGAAATGAGACAAATACACTTGGTAATATTTTTGCAGTGTGGATGTCATCAATGGCTACATTATCAAAAATGAAGCACAAGTTGAGAAATTCATGACTCGCTTTGGCATTTTGTTTTTCTCAATCTTTCCTTTGGTTTTACAACTTCAACTATAAAGTTTAATTATAGTTGCATGTTTTTCTGTCATCATTAAAGCAGGCCACAGTCCAGGACATCTTTCAAGCCAGTTTAATTTTGAAATATTTTCATATTGTGTATTGAAACAAAGAACTGTTTGATTTAATCCATAAAGACCCAAACAGCCACCGGCGACCAAAACAATCTACTGATCTAAAATGTTTAAAACCTGTTGATCCACTAATCCTATCGGTCCATGTAAATAATTGGTGTAAAATGCAGTTTGTCATCTTTTCACGGTCATCAGATATGACAAATTTGGATGTTCAGAGGCTCTGTAGTGAACGTGGAAACACCATCATCTTCTACAACATTGACTGACAAAAACCCATGTGGTTTGATAAATGACAGTGGATGGAGACAGTTGGTTTATGTTAACTTACTGACAAATTTTATTGAAAATCACTTTTCTTAATTTTTCACTTTTTTTGATATTATGATAATCAACTTTAATCTGAGCTTTTATGAACATCTACATGACCAGTGAATTAAATACACAAAAAAATAATATTTTCATTGAAAAAATGCAAAATACAGAGGATAATATTAGAATAAATGGTGGTAAAACACTTGAGAAAGGTTAAATAGAGAGACAAATTAATTTGGAAACTGACATAAAAGTAGCACTGGGTTAATTTTATGTTACTTTATGGGTTAATGAAATAACATAGTGAGGGAACGCTTTTACAGTCTTGTCAGTGTAGTTTCTTATCCACAATAGTCTGTCAGAATTTATTGTTTTTTAATAAACAAACAAGATAGCTGGGTCAAAGCCAATTCAGCAAATACAGACACAACTTCAAGCCTTAATTTTTAAAAGGGTGGGTTTTCGAGCCATAAAGATTAATTTTTAATCCTTAAAGATCTTAAACTATATTTGTGGTGACTTCCAAATGAAATTTCTCACATTTTTTGATTTATCACCATTTACTAAAACATTATCCTCTGTATTTAACATTTTTCAGCGATGATCCAGTATTTTCCTGTATTTGATTTACTGACCATGTAAATGTTCAGAAAAGCTCAGAGTTAATTCAAAGGTTATTATGTCAAAATGGAGAAAACTGAAGAAAATGTGACTTTGGAAAAAAAAAAAAACAAGTGTCTGCATCCACTGTCGTTTGCCAAAATACATTGGTTTTACTGGTGATTCAATATTGCAGGAAATAGTGATGTTTCCATGTTCACTGGAGCCTCTGAACGTCCACACTGACCATTTCTGATGACGATGAAAAGCCGAGAAACTGCATTTTACCAAAATTGTTTCAATGTAATGATAGGATTAGTGGATTAAAAGTAATTAAACATTTAAGATCAGTAGATGGCGTTGGATGCTAGCGACTGTTTAGGTGTTTAAGGGTTAAAATGGCAGTCTATGGTCTACATTGTGGACTCAGCCTCAAGTGACCATTTGAGGAAGTGCAGGTTTCAGCCCCAGAGGTTGCTGCTTTGCTGTGGCGCATACAGTGGAAACCCAGGTGTGTCTGCTTCATGCATATAAATACTTCCTGTGAATTCTTACAATAAAAGAACCATTTGAGCCTCAGTAATTTGATTTTTCTGAGTGCTGACTAATTCACTTACATATGGTTCAATCTGATTATAGCTTGTGAGTCATGAAAGGGAGGAAAGAGGATGAACTAAATTTTGTCAAGGGAGAGTGGCATCTGTCTGCCATGACTGTTGCATCCCACACACACACGCACACGCACACACACACTTTCCTCTGTTCATGTGTAATCAGAGATAAACAGAGGACCCACGGGTGCTTCAGACATGAAACGGCTGCTCTTTTATGTAACCCTGTGGTCCTGTGCAGGTGTCACACCATTTACCAGCTGGAGCGACTACGGGGAGAAGCTCCACATCACCCATGGCCCTCACACTGATCTTCTTAGTATATCAACAGGCAGTCAACCACGGAGATGTGAAGTCAGCTCCAAAGATGGGAGAAGCCGAGCTGAAAGCCAGAAGCTCCAAAGGCTGAAAACGTGAAAAATTGCATGGTGATGCATGGGCAGACACAAACACACGCATCTGGACTGCTGCACACTAAATTATACACCACACGTATACACACACAAATCACCAGCGGTTACTTGTCAACTAAAAAAGCTAAATGATGACGCATGGTGGTGTATAAACATGGTGCTACAGCTGAAGGTGATCCGTTGGACGCCGGCTCAGTCATCGAGCATGGCAGCATATGGAGCCACGCTTGGCCTGGCTCAGTGGATTTCACACATGGATTCAAGTCCAGTAAGCATGATGAAATGCTTGATTCTCTACTAATTTCACCCGCCAGGCTTGCATACACCAGCAATTCCAGACACACACATACACACGCGCATACAGAGGCTGGGAGTTTAGCACGGCGACTCGACCACAGTGGGGTTTTTGCCGTCTTTGGTACATTTGGATATTTGTAGGGACCATTTAATCTCTGACATGAGTGAAAAGTTAAAGAAGTGTAATGCTATCAGGTCGGATGTGGAAGAACAGATCAGTATCATGTTTTAATGAGAAATTGTTCTTCTTATCTATAGAGATAGGAATTTTAATTAGTATCTGAAATCGAAAAATCGAGACACCTTAAGTCAATTAGATGTCACATCATCCTAATGTCCCCCTCCACATATCTACAACAGAAAACACACAAACATACATACACAAATAAATGAGTAAATGAATAAATAAATGAATGAATGAACCTAAATAAGTACACTTTTTAACGCTTTTTCAGATTAACATATACATTAACATTACTCAAACGTCTCTAATGAAATAAAATGTCTCCTCTTACCACCACATTTAAAGAATTTACTAGGAAACTATTATTGTGCCCAATTGACTAATCGATTATCCACGGACATCCCTAGTTATAACATAATAGTCTTCACATTATAGCAAGATATTTAGATGTTTTTACACCATCTACATTTATCGTTTTGTAAAGCAATAGCTTAGGTTGTTAAGACATGATAGTTATCTTGTTAAAACTGATGATAAACATAAAGAGACGGGCTGACAGTGGCTTCCCACAGACCACCACTGAAATAACTGACTGAATCACTAGTCCAGAAGTTCCAGTTAAAAACAGTGTATTGACTGCACAAGATGTCTCTTGGGTCAACACATACATGACTATGACTATGTATTCCACAATAAATAAAACCAAAAATGTGTAACAAACAGTAACAAGTAATTGTTAAAACACAATAACGTATCTTCTTACAATGTGAATCCTGTCATGTTACAGTGTGATAAATGCTTGTATTGTTAAAATGCGAAACTCTGTCGCTGACAGATCATTCTTTGCTACTTCTTTGAGAAGACGCAGTCTTCACGATCCATCTCACTGAATTCTTAAGCACCACAAGGCAAACTATTCGACCAAATGTTGCTCTCGCAATCTGCCCGTCTAGCCGCCGCTCATAAAAAGTTGCCCGAGAGCCCAGACAGAGTTGTACATTTTACATGAACGGTAATTAGGAAGACGAATACAAACTCAGTTATCCCTGAGGTTAGGGTCTTAATGGACCAGATCATTTGACCATCAGTCAGAGACAGCAGGCCTGCGGTGGCTTATTACAGTGCTGAGCTGCAACCCAATACTGCAAACCACGATATGTATAATCTCAATGTAATTTGTCATTGAAGGATATCCTACTTTTTTGCTTTCCTTAGGCAGGACAACGCTGTCTCTAATTTTTTTTCCTCATATTTAACTAAACTGCAAATCCAACCTTTTGTTATTAATGTAATCTGTGAGGGGTGTATAATAAAACATAATGTATTATTGAAGGATCTGCAAATTCTGGAGGTAGGTGAGGTAGATTTACTAGAATACACAATGGCAGTGTTGTGGCAGCTGGGTTGAGAATTGATGTAGCAGCAAGTACTCGTGAGAGACAAGATGACTTGTCGTTCACTTGTCTTCTCTGTCTCTTTGTCTGTTTCTGCCTCTATAAGAGTAAAAACATGATGCAGAAGCAAAATATTTGGGAAGGTTACCTGCCACAAGAAAGGGGGCCCTCATAGCAAAAACCTGCTATGAACTGCCACGCTGACTTCCTGCCAACACTATAACTACAAAGTGGGCCTGCAGGTTTGGTGACTCTCAGAGGAAATCAAGCCATGTCTTTCAAAATTTACTCACATATTAACAATTCTCCTGTGGGCAAATAGTATTGGAAAAATTTGGTTAGCTTCTGAAACTCAGCAGGCAACAGAAAACTATTAACCACAAGGCAAATAATTAAAAGCAAAGGGAAATATTTAAATGCAATATATATTTCTCAATATTTGCAGGATTCCTGCATTAAGAAATTCAGTGGAGTACATTTTAGACTCCATTATCACAAGTGCAATGACAGTCCTGGTTGAGAAAGACTGAAGCACATAATTACATTTGGGCTTATCCAGCCACTACCTGGGGCATGAAAGAGCCAGCAGACACCGCTGCATCTCTGCTGGAGAGTGATAGGACGAGGAATGGAAGCAGATACACAGTCCACAGAGACGGAGGAGGCAGCGAGGATCTTCTGATATGTGACTCACACACAGGTCGGAAGAAAAAAATATCAACTGTATGCCAATCCCTGTGGGTTTCCATATGAGAATCAGCCTCTCAGTGACACATCCCCACCTCGAACACCATCCATCTTCCTATTTCTCCTCACTCATGTTTCCTACCTTCATTTATCACCGAGGCACGAGGGGGATGTGCTTCATGTTTTTTTTGCAACCTAGCCTGAAGACAACAGGCAGCAGAACACCAGTAAACTGAAAAAGTCAGGGGAGGAAAGGAACAGCTGTGGTTTGCAGCTGTAGCTTTAAACCCCAATCAGCGACGACTGTTCGTCCGACAGGTGAATTGAGCACTCGGAGAGATTAAACGGCTTGTAGCGATAACAACGTGGGCAAACAGCCGACGATTGTAGCAACGTAGTGTGTGCATGTACATGAGGAAGAGGTTTTCATGATGATGATGATGAAGCTTTTTGATTAGTCTCCATCATCGTACACGTCTCCTCTCCACATGCACAGTGAGAAAACTTTTCAGCGACCTGACGCCAAAAACCTAAAATTGGATGTTAAGATTGACAGATTGCTGCACAGTCTGAGCTCAGCACCCCGACAGGATGGATGGGGTACTTAGCCCATTTGTCGTCTCCCCCCATGGCATCACAGGAGACAGTTATGTTAAATAAGGCCAAATCTTTCACTGAGGGAGGCACTTGTCAAAAGCTCAGGGAGGACAAGGGTTCAAGCAGAGGAGAAGCAGCTCAGTGATAGAGAATAGGACAAAGATACGTGCAGAGTTTTTTTTTTTTTTTTTTTTTTGAATCAGCTTCTTACTTATCACTTATATTACACAGTCACAATTAAACATATATTTTTTTAATCAAGTTGGTCTTATCTCCCAGGGTCTCACTGATTTCACTTTACTTTGATGATTTTGCAAAGTTGAGTGGGATCACAGGAGTGGTTGATTTCATCACCACTGCTGATTAAAATCTAATGTGATTCAGGCAGAAATCATGTTGAGGACTTTACATATTTTCTTTATACTCCCCTAACTCAGTGACTTGCTAAACCTACTGGTCACGCCATCATAGTGAGTAAACGGAGATCCATTTAAGTCACATCTGACATGAAACCAAGTGAAACTGGGTGTTACAGTGAAAAAAGAAATGCAACATACTTTTGACTGTAGCATTTATCTGCAATAGTTACCTCCACCACCACTACCAGTGTCAAGTTAAGGCAAATCAGTGTCATTTATTTTTACAGGCCTATATGTGCATAAACAAATGGCTTACAAAGTGGCACGGCCAAACAAGTCATTATTAGTTACAGAGTTAATTTCACTGAGTGCTTTTAAGTCCAAACTGAGAGTTCTTGAGGCCAACGCCATAACTTTCACTTGTTTTTCCTAATCTACTTGTAAATGTTACTTTACTAAATATTTATTGTCAAATGTGTCTGTTCTATGTGTTTTAACTGTGTAATCTTGTAACTATGTGTTGGATTTACTGCTTACTATCTTGACTAGGACTCCCTTGTAAAAGACGTTCTTAATCTCAATGGGAATTTTTTCTGGTTAAATAAAGGTTCAATTAAATAAATAAATAAATAAATAAATAAATAAAATTATCATTGGCTCGACAGAGTCTTTGTTGAATTCTTTTAGTTCGTCTTATATGTTTTACAAAGTACACTGAGTATCATTTTATTTGGTGTGTTCAAAGAACCCCTAAACTTTTGACAACTAAGTTTGGATTATTATTATTATTATTATTATTATTATTATTATTGTTATTGTTATGTTTGTTGTTGTTATTATTTTCAGTGCATGTGAGTAGAGAGCAGAACTAAGAAAGACCATGTGCATTAAATGTAATTATTGTAATCAATAACACTTAGTTATTCTGAGTTATTCCTCTGCAGTTCCTAATGTATTCTGTAATGCAGGGGAGATGATTATGTAATGTATTTTCTTTAAATAATTTGTTCATTTTGTTGATTTGTATAATTTTCAATGCTAAATCAAACAAACAAAATGAGTTCAGTCTTCTTTTTTATATATTATATCTTTTACATGTAAAGACACAAACATATGCCTTAATATTTGGATTCATTTCCATTTTTAAAATAAGTATATTCTGGTAGTTCATTAATATTTTACATAAGTTTAGGCACCGATGAGAAATCACATTTCTCTTTTAGGTTTTGCACAAAAAAAAGTTTGGAATTTAGAGAATTTAGCAAATAGTTCTAAACTAAAATATCTGGGAAACCTCTGAGCTAACAGAAGGTGGAGGCTGACTGTGGCTATTTGGCTTAAACTTACAAAATCATTTAAGTCTACTGTGGATACATGGCAGACAGAAGGGACAGAGTCATACAATACAGCTGGATCCTTCATCATGACGTTATAAAAGATGAGGAAACCATTCAGCTCAAAGGTGTTTTTCTTCCTCTGCCACATCTCTGACGCACTAAAGTGTGGTTCAGCCTCCAGTGACTGATAATATCCTTTAGATACATCAGTCAAAAGCAAGGTGTTTGGGTGTACTTGGAGCCAAATGATAGGTTGATGGATTTATTGCTTTTACCTCCACCTGTCTTTTTCTATTTTTCTCTGGAGTTGAAGTAGAATAAACACTGATAAAACACTATTGACTTGTTTACGACCACACTGAGGTTTGGCATCAATTGCCGACCTGATATTCAATGCCCGTGACGCAGCAAGATCTGACAACGTGCACTTGATCTATATTTTCCCCCATTGTTTCATCTCTGGTGGAAAACAAAAACTAAATTCTATAAAACCTCCTAATCATGCGAGCAAACCAGACAAGACCTTAGGGGAAAAACAATGAGGACAAAATGGACAAGGAAATGTCAGTGGCTAGGACTAGTCAATCCGAAATATCACATACCAAATGCCACATTTTCACGTGGGTTTTGAGTCTTACAGTCGTGAGTCTCTCCACAGAAGTGATTATCCTGTTCAGTAAGCAGCTACAGTCCCTCAGTGGACTATAGCCACCTACTGTCAGTTAATTTAATGGTATTAAAAGCATTGGCACAACGGGAATCGCACCAATGTAAGTCCATTTTATCTGGAAAATGTAAGATACAGGTACTTGTGATTCAGAGGTGTTTCCTTGCCTACTCCTAATATCCTTTAGTCATGCAAATTCCCAAGTCCCATAGCCCAAAGACACTGGAACTGTTTTGATATTTAACTAAAAGGAGAGCTGGATATTCTACTGTATCTGTCCATTTCTAAAATCAATCTGTATGCATGTATCTTGTACTGCACCTTCACAACCCTCACCCAATTCTAAAAGGAAACACTTCACAATGAGGTTTTCTCAACTTTGTGACATGGCTGCCTCTTGCGAAAACATACCTAACTTTCAGGTCATGCCCCTCCAGTTGCTCAAAACAACATGGGGTGAAATGAAGATATAGGAGAGGTTGACATTTGTTATTTGAAGGATCACTTTCATCACTTGTTGCTGTGTTTTTTCAGCAGTGGTAGATACATTAGATGGATTAGAAGACAGACAGAACCGCCGGAAGAAAAATGGATTAACCCAAACCGCCGACATAATTCCATATGAACGTGTCAGAGGTTGAGGGGAGTTCAGTTGCCTGATCACTGTAGAACAAAGAAATAAACCTCAACGGTAAACATGTCAGCTGCTTCCAACATGGATTGATTACACTGCATATGGATCTTACAACTGCTTAACTTATTTTATCCTTGGACTGGGAAAATGGAAGAATGTTTTTTTTTTTTTTTTTTTTACGGAATGCAAGTACTCTCATCTATTTAAATCAATCTGTTTCATTGTATTTTATTTTATTTTATTTTATTTATTTTACCTTGGAGAGGAAGGTGCATAAGGTGTATTACCTGTGATTATACTGACTCCAAAACCTTGAGACTGAATGTGTTTTGTTTATTCCAGGGTTCCTACATGTTTGCAATTTCAAAATTCAATACTTTTTCCAGACCCTAATCTCCAGATGTCTTGGTAAAAAAAAATCCCAACCAGCCAACCAGTCTTTATATTTGGGATTTATGAGCCAGTCATCAAAGAACTTACATCTACGCATTATGAGTTCTGCCAACGATCATATGAGACATGTTGAATAGCTCGCTCACGAACAGTGTGTGGACATCCCCTGTCCGTCGAAGTAGCACCTGGGCGGGTCTTAAAATTGGTTGGAGGAGGATTAGAGCAGAAGGCTGGGCATTCAACTTGTCAATCTGCCCAACTGTTTTCTGGGACAAGTATTTGCTCCTGGAGGATTCTGTTGGGTTTCTGTAAATTGGCTTCAGAGTCTGGTTTCGACCGGCTCTATATGTAAAGTGTCATGAGATAACTTTTGTTACGATTTGGTGCTATATAAATAAAATGTGATTTGATTTGATTTAATTTGATTTGATTTGGGACACGTAGCCAACAGTATGTGCTCTCACACAAACATTTTAGCTGCACTAGCAAGCACCTTAAAAAAACTTTTTGTTTAGATATTCATAATTTTCTGTTTTAGAAAATACAACAGCGGTAACAGTCTTGGAAATATGGATATTTTTTTCCCATATATTTGTTTCCATTTGCCATACTTTTCCAGGCCTGGAAATTTATAAAATCAAATTTCATACTTTTCCTTACTTTCCACACTTGCATAGGAACCCTGTTATTCTATGTGTCCCAATGCAAATGTACCAATGTGTAGCACTGTTGTTCAAGACAAATTTCCCATGCAAGACAATAAATTTTATCCTGATCCTGATATACGCTAACATTCACATTAAAATCATGTGATTAAAAATTCAGCCCAATCACTTGGAAAAAGTGTCACTATTGTATTGTAAACCACAAATGCTGTATGCATTAGTGTCAATATGTGTGAGCCAAAAATCACTTTCATATTAATATTTCTTCGTATATGTATAACCCTTCTATAGTGGTTCTTCTCTTTCTTAATGGAGAATTGTAGATGCCATATAAACAACATCCAGGAGTTCCCCACCAGTTTAAATCCATTTAGACTATTAAAGTGCTTTAGTAAGTGATGGAAAAAGAGTGTGGTTTGCTTCAAAGGTTCAGATTGTGGAGCATCTACTGGCAGAAATTGAACATAATAATGATAATTTGCTTCCAGTAGTGTATCATCTCCTTGACGGAGTGTGCCATTTTCACTGCCATAGACTTCCTCTTTTTGTTCTATTTGGTTTTGTGCTGGCATACAGTATTAAGGTACATTACCATCATCCGCTGTGTTTGAGTTTGGACAAGAGTTAATAATCCCTAATGAAATAGCTCAGGACGGACAAACCAAACACTGGCTTTACTGATGGCCTTTTATGATTCTATTGGTCACTGAGAAGAGAAAAGGGCAGGATTCAATGTCATTTTTATACTGTAGCTCATGAGCATCTTTACCTACTGCAACTTACAGCACCGCACATGTGCAAGTCTCAATACAGATGAGAAAAAAGTCATACAAATTACTCATTAGATTCTTCCATTATCATCTCTAGAAAAATATATGTGTGTGTGTGTGTGTGTGTGTGTGTGTGTGTGTGTGTGGGTGTGTGTGCGTGTGTGTGTGTGTGTTTAATTCTTTTTTTTAACCACTTGTACTCAAG
>JAPQRP010000003.1:23978312-24004558 GCA_037367295.1 Apogon hyalosoma
TTTAAAGGGCCAGCGCTCAAAACCACCTTTCTGGTGTCATTACTCAGAAATAGGGTTGAAGATGGACCTGTGGAGTTTAAATAATAAAGAATTCAGACCCAAGCAGAGCATTTACAGTTTATGTAGACCACAGGGAAGTGTTTTAAAATGTATAATTCCATTTAAAAAAAAAAAAAAAAGGAAAATATCACTTTGTTAAATATTAATAAATATATTTGTGATGGATTTTTAAATAACACCTTTGTGGACCTTTTACTACTTTGAAATGACCTCAGTTAACTAACTGAATTATTACATTGATTATGTCTGTAGCAAAATAAATTTGTGAGTACAGTTTTGTTGAACACAGTTTGAGTTCACCTTGCTGCACTGCAGGACTGAATAAAACTCAAGATCATCGTCCGTTAATAGACAAAACACTCAGAATCTATCTGTCTTTCTACCTCTGAGACGAGGTGGAGCACCAGCCCAGAGCTAGCTATTTAAAGCCACTGTTTGAGATATTTCTGCACTTGAACTATTCCATTTCCTATTTCTTTGGGTTAAGCGGTAGATGTCATATTGAAAATGCTGCACTTGTCTGCCCCTGATGCTGGCAGGGTGACAGCCTCGTCTTTCTCCAATGTTTAGTCAGTGCCTCATAGGAACAGATATTCTGAGTGAAATCTGTAAAATGCAGCAACATAGTGGTATGGACAGGAAAATAAAACTGCACTGGTTGCAGACTGCTGCACCCTGGGCATTTGGTGTTTTGAAGATAATCCACAGGCGTGTTGGAGAGGTCTGTTTTTTTTTTCCAGTATCATGGCTTCTCTTGAAATGCCCTCAATGACATCTGTGCAGAAGAGATAGGTTCACAGTGGGGCTAAATGAACACCATGAATGCACACCAGCCAGTATTACAGAAACGGTCAAGGTAGAATGACTGCATCGTTTCTTCTCTTACAGTAAATCATTCAAGCCACTAATCACTTACATTTGCAGCAGATGAATTTGGTCTTCCACATCCTTACAAAATTCTACTGCTGATGTTCCAATCTCAAAATTCCATTGAGAACTTATTACAATCAATCTGTTAGAGGTAAGTAGAATATATGCTTCCACTGAGGGCGGGTTGGTGAAGAGACACATAAAGCTGCAATGATGAAGTGACAGAAGTAAGTGATAATGTCAAAGAAAAGTAATTGGCAGATGTTCCTTCACCCACTCAGGGGCTCAATCACTGGAAAGGTGTAAATCAGCAAAACCAACACGTTTGAGGAGCTAGACCTCCCATCACCTGAGGTGAATGCATCCCACCCTGAAGGCATACACATTTTTCACGCCCACGGGCATTCAGCATTTGGTTGAACGCTTGAGAAATGGGCTTTAAGATTGAGCGATGAGAGGTCAACGGGATAAACATGTTGTCTCCTCCTGCCCTGATTACAGATCAGTGGTGACTGATGCTTTACTTACTCGTGCTGTATGTGACAACAATAAAAACAGAAGCTCGTAGGTAAATGGATGACATAAATGAAAGACAGAAAACTAGATCTGTGAGACTGTAAAATGCTTCGAGTTAAGCCCTGATCTCTGCAGAGTAGTGTGTTTACAATGACAACACTAGGTGAAAAGTTGAGCTCAGCCAAAGTGATTACAGTTCATCCTAAGGGAAACATTAGTGTCTCTGACAAGTTTCACTGCCATTCATCTAGCACATATTGAAAGTCAGAGGAATACCCACTGGAGATGACAAATAAATAAAAAGGCAGTGATGTACAGACATTCCCATCCCTTGGCCCACAGCTAAAAATATTAGCCACATTTTATTTAGTTGCTCTGAAATTACCATGTTTATACTTAATTGGTCCACCTAGAATTACCATATGCAGGGAAAACCCAGTATATCTGCCAGCCACTTTGGCAAGGACTAGTTCAATTTTCTGTGCATCTGTCCATCCATCCACTCAGCCAAGAACAACGCATACAAATTCTCTCTTAATTTATCATGCAAATACTGACACATTAAGATCCACACGACCATTTTGTAAGCTCAGGCAGTTCTTGGTAAGCCGACAACAGACTGATGTAACTTCCAGTCGCACTCATACTGTAGTTTGGGTTGTTGAAAATGCTGAAATGTTCAGTTCTTTTCCAGCCTCCATAGTGTGGGTCTTTTAATAGAAGAAAAAGAAAAAAACTTGCTCTGTTGCGTAACTTTTTATTTTTTTTGATTTAAGCCTGACAGTGTCATCCCTGTCCAGCACCTGTAAGTCAACATGTGTCATGTGCATGTTGGGTGTTGTGGGTTTGAGTCGACTGCAGAAAAAAATACAGTCCATGAGTCACGCTGCCTGAAACCCAGAATAAGTTTACTACAGTACACAAGACGAATCAGTGCTCAGGCATTTGCTGAGCACTGACTGTGACTGTATGCCCACAGAATGTCCACAAATCAAAGCAAAGGCAGAACACATCCTTACAACTGAGTTTAAGGCGCAGGTCTGGCAAAACAAGAATCCATATGTAATTGGCCTTCCTCAAATCAAGGTTTCAACACTGAAAATCAGAGCTGCTAGTCATGTTCTGTCTCTAATAAGCCTAACCACTGATTAAAATGCCAAGCTTGGCTGCAACGACGCCTCACACCAGAGGACCTTGCTATTGAACAGGTTGTGCATTAAACCCAAAAGGAAATGAACTGTGCATTTTATCTGTGGTGAGGCTGTGAACGTCAATGAGGATGTGTAGCTGAGTAGAATCTCTGCATTATGATCAGGCTAGTAGCGTTTTCATGAATTACAATAGCTTCTTGACGTAAATCTACCCACAAACCTGTTTTCGCCTCTCCAAGTCTGTTTAATCAGATGACTAAAGATGTTTATTCATGCATTCATTCGTTCATCTTTAGAACCCCATAATCCTCTGACAGGTCACAGGGATGCTGGAGCTTGTCCCAGCTACCACTGGACAAAGATGGGTGCACCCTGGAGCGGGTCGCCAGTTCATCACAAGACTGACATATACAGACGAACAACACATTTCCACCTACGGGTGACATACAAGGTCGACCAGTTAACCTGTTAAGGTGTGTGTCTTTGGATGGCGGGAGGAAGCCAGAGGACCCAAAGAGAACCCAGGCAGACAATGGGAAAACATGCAAAGTCCAAAGAGAAAGACCCACGACGCACCTTAATTTTCTTTTTTTTTTTTTAAAGCTGATTTCTTGCCTGCAGAGTTCACCATTCTGCACGAGAACAACTTGAAAATAATCACAACATGGGAGCTGATGCACATGAATATAGTAAAATGTAGAGCTTAAAACAAACCATGTGTTTGACTAAATAGTTTCAAAGGTGCACTTGAATGCACCATGAAGTCCCTGACCAGTGTGGCAGATGGCCCTCAAAAGATTTACATACCTAATAAAAACATTCTGGCACTTCAGTGTTAAGTTCAATTTATTCACGTATCATAGAACTGTAATGTTCACTGTTCTGTTTTATGTGAGGGGTTATCACTCATGTGTCAAGTTTATTAGTGAAGTTTATTTTTGTTACCCACAGTTATCAATATGACAACTTCTCAGAACAAAAACAAAAAAAAAGTCAGAAAAGTTCACTTTGTGGAGGATCTATCAACACTGTTTTTTTTTCTCCTGCTGATTCAGAGAGATTTTTTAGAGGCAGGACAATACAGCCACCAGACGTGCAGGTGGTGTGGCTGCTCTTCTACAGATGACCCTCAGCGGGTACACTCGGTCAGCCCGCCTATTTCCACCCCATCGACATCCACAAGTTCTCAACCAGACCTCCTCCCCTGCTGATCAGCTCAATCTGGTACATTCTCATTCCACCTGTCTCCAGCCCTTTCCTATCACATCTATTTTCCTCTTTCTACTCTTTGCTGTTTTGCACCAAGACCTTGTAGACCATATTTCTCACTTCTTTTGACTATGCTGGAGCTTGCAGCCACAGAGAGCAAGGTGTATCTGCAGGTGAGACAAAGGCCAAACAAACTCAGTGTTATTTCTGTGGAGTAAAATTGCTATCAAAAGTTGAAAGAAAAAAAGAAAGAAAACACACTCACATGCAACTTGTGATTCCATACGCACTGATATTAACCACTTACTTGCACTGTGTATGTTATGTGTGCAAATTCAACAGCAGAACTCTGTGGACTACTGTCGACGAAAAAGAAGAAGAAAAAAAACACACACACAGAGGGCAAAGAACAACACCTGCAAGTGCATAACTCAGCTGCACATGCACAAAACATCCACCATGCTGCTGTACATGTACCCTCTCTCATCCCTGATCTGCTTACAAAGCTGAGTTCTGCTTGACTTTTCGCACTTTGCAGGTGGAAACTAGTGGAAGCACTCGCCCTCCTATGGTGTGTAACTTTCAATGCAATAACAAACTCACAATCTCTTGAGCCTTAACTGATTGACACCTGTCATTAAACACCAAAGAATAAGAAGTTTCTGTCAAATAGTTAAGAACACTTTTAAATCCATAACTGTGGATTATTACTGAGTTTTTTTTCTTTCAGTGATAAAAGAATCAAATATACTAACAGTTTCAATACTAAAAGGCATCAGAATGTTGATGTGTTCAAGTCTGTAGTAAAACAACACTCCAGACCTTGGTTTATACGCTATGAACAGCGGAGTGAGTCAGGTCAAAGTGGAAAACTAAGAAACATTAAAATGTGGACACATTTCAAAACCAGTCAAAGGACTCCATCATGATGACCCTGTTCCATCAGTCACAGCTATTATTTGGCAGAAAAAAAGGATGAAGATACATGCATTTAGCATTCTATGTGAGCACATCTATCTAATCTTATGCCAAATATGACCAAAACTGATCTGGTTTGCATCCAAATGCAATCATGTTTTTCATCCTCAGAATCACTTCCCATACTGTGCAATAATCCTTCAAATGTGAATTATGTGCAGTAAGTATAACTGTGCAATAATCTTATATCCTGCAGTAACAATGCAACATTTATTCAATATTTATCCAAAATAAATGTATTCTTTTTATATAGACCTGGTTCATAGGTACACTTACTGTTTGACATCGATATACATACTGTTTTTGTTAGTGCTGTCAACCGATTAAAATTTTTAATCAGATTAATTACAGGTTTGCTGTGGATTAATTTAATTTAATCGCAATTAAATACCATTCATTTTTAATCTATATTAACCGCGTTTCATTTTGCATGAGCAAACAGACAAAGAAAGAAGGGAATATATATGTACTTAAAGTGTTTGTCGCAAGCTAGGTGACGTGTTAGCTGAAGTGCTAGCAGAATCCCCGACTAACGTATGGTTCATGTGAATGTGGTATTTTAAGATGGGAGTGCTTCGGTGAAAAGAAAACTCCTTCCTGCAGAGTGTGTATAATACTCTGTCAGTCGACTGTTCTGTCTTGGGTTTTTTTGTCCTCATATTTCCATCCAGAGGCCAACGTGCTGTTTAGTGTCTTCCATCTTTATGGGCTGGTTCTGCTGCCTGTCACTACCGGACCAACTGCCCATTTGCACATGTGCGACGGTAACTCTACTTGGACAAACTGCATGAAAGGTGTGAGACGTTCAGAGTCATTCTGCGCTTCAGATGTGTGCGTTAAAATGTTTAATCAAATTAATCATGATGATGGATTAATCCATGATAATGCATTAATTTTGACAGCCCTAGATTTTATAGGAAATATATACTGTTACCTAATAGATGCACATACTGTTTCATAGACATACATACTGTTAATATTGTTCATAGATACACATACTGTCACATACTGTAAATTACATCTGTTCATATTTTATCCAGTTTTATTTTTCATTCTACTAACCTCTATTCTAATGTTACTTTGTTAAATTGTAAATTTCTTTTACATTTTCTTATCTTATTTTTAGTTTTTGTTATTTTATATTTGCTTTATTCTTATTTCTGGTGCACTGGTGTTTGTTAATATTGCTGCACTGACTGGAGTTGCATTCCTAATTTCATTGTACACACAGTGACAATATAGGCTATTCTATTCTATTCTATTCTATTCTATTCTATTCTATTCTATTCTATTCTATTCTATTCTATTCTATTCTATTCTGAGGATAAAAAAGAAGTGTTAATATTATAATATAGAAAATGTATTATCTGCATCATAAATAGTAAAAAAAAAAAAAAAAAAAAAAGCACTAAGACAGTTCTATCTGAGAATCAATTCCAAAGTGGACAGTGTTATATTCTTCTAAGCTGTTTAACGGCTTTTATCACTGCCTACCGGTGTTATAAACTCAGAAGACCCCGCCTCTTCATTGAGTCGAAGCAAGTGTTAATGTTTACAAGTTTGATGAAACACGGACGTAGAGTTGCTCTTCTTATCATGAAAATGGAGAGAAAAAAGAAATGCCATGAAAATAAATTATGGAAACAGAATTCAGGTAAAGCTACTCCCTCCCCTCTGCGGTTTGTTGTCAGTAGATAGTGTGTTACCTCCAAGTCTGTGTACTGTGACTTTGTTCCTGACTAAAATGACAAGTGAAATACAACTATTTCTTACACTTGGTGAACAGCAGCAGGTGACAGTGTTTGTAAACTGCAGCTCAGTAAAGATAAAAGTCCATCATGACAACATGCCTCCATGATGCTGTACAAAGTGGAAAAATAGGCCTATTACCTATTAAGACTGAACCCACTAACATCAGTAAAGGGTCTTACTTCTACCTCACGCAGTAAATGGATGAGGAATCCATATCAAAGACAGGAGCTGACCAATACGTACTGGAAAACATTGGAATACTATGCTCAAAAAAGAAGAAATGACACAAATAACTACTCAGCTCTCGATGAAGGGCGGAGGAAAAATATAGTGTTTGCTTTTCTTTACCTTTGTGTGGCTGTACTCTGCCTTTCCAGACTCGCCGCCGACTGATTTGGTTTCGGGCCTGGGTTTGAGGACTTGGCGCAGGGGGCTGGAGATCGGCAAACCGGTCACACTGATCCCATCTGAAAAGAAAACAGAAAGCAAACTCACAGTCAGCGAAAAATACTGAGTGCAGTAGTACAGCTATCGAAGGAATGAGCACAGCATTAGAGGCATCAACAGTCTGCAAGGCTTTACGAAACCTGTTGTATTTAAGAGTATGGAGCTAAAAAAAAAAAAAAATCTGAATGAATGAATAAAAAATGGCTTTTGGCACAATCTTTCCACTGTTATTGCTTAGAAAACTGCTGTAAAATCAGTTTTGACAAATAACTTACCACCTTTTAAATTTTATTTTCAGCCATTACAACCACGATGTTACATAACACTGAATATTTGTCACCTTTTCGCTAAACAATAACATTCAGTACATTATTTGGCAGGGCTGATTTTGACAGGCAAAAGCATTAGTTTTTCTTAAATATGTTTCTGTGTTGGTGAATGAAAACTGCTTGATAGTGAATTCCAGGACCTTTGCAAAACATGTTTTATTATTTAGGATTTGGCACAAAAGTAGCTCCACAAACAGTAGTGTAGAACAGTCTTAGTCCACCTTTACTTTTGTTACTTTTGTAGGGTTGAAATGAGTACACATTTGTTTCTCATTCTCTTTTGTTCAGATACAATGAGAAAATACAGGAAATAAGGGAACAGCTAAATGGGTCGCAAAGGTAAATATCAATATTTAGTGTGACCCCCTGACCCTGTGAAAAGAAACAGATCAAACAGAAACATCTGACATGTGTTGAATGAAACCTGGTATAAAACATCAGAAAATGAATGCAATAAATCTCATATTGTCTGAACAAAAGAGTTGCACTATGTTAAGTGTAAAGGGAGATCACACTAAATACTACTAGAAGCTGTTTTTCCTCTGAAACTTTTTTGTTTTTCCTGCTGCACATATTTCCCATATATCCAGACTGGATCTTAATACAGATGCCCAAATGCATATGTGTGGTCATTAGAACTTTACTAAACCAACAAAGCTGATGTTAGACTAAGACCTTTACACAGTACTGTGTCCATTTAATGCCTTGTATTATTTTTTTGCATGATCATTTACTGATTCCCTACATTTATTACTAAGAGCACATTGTCTAGTTTTCAATCACAGGTAGAATTATTGGAATATATTTTATATATAGTCGAATTTATTTTAAAAAAAAGTGTCTGGTTCGATAGCGTTTTCGTATTCCTCAAAACAAAACGTGGCATTTCTGGTGGCTAATTGGTCAGGATAGTGCTCTTGTCACTGTTATTTTTCAATGCAACACAGTAAACCCTGAAGGCAGCATTTCAATTCAAGATTTGTGCTATGATACCGGCTTCTACGGTAGACCCCTGATGCTACGGCGCGGAGCAGGAAATGGAAAAGAGAAAAGAGAGCAGTTCTTCGTTCCTGACCTTGAAAGCAGCGCTGTGGACACAGGAGCAGCTGCACTATCAGCAGCTGTGTCCGGCATAACTACAGGGGTTTCTGCTTTCAACCCACTCAGACAATACTCAAAAATGACGCCCAGAGCCCACACTCTGACGTCAAACGAATCATATCACTTTCTGACGTCAGTGTGATACAAAGCCTCGCAATTTGCTCAAACCGAAGGGGAAATTACCAGGCTTCTCAGCGGCTCGGCCTCTTCTCTTCATGATAGACTGATAGATACTCACATAGGAAATCAAACTTTAATAAGCGCATGCAAGATTGATAAAATAATTACATTGCCAACTCACTTTGCGGGAGCTTTTCGTTTTATTTAAAAATAGTGTTTAAAATGTCACACTGTTCAGTGTTTTCTGGGTTGTTTCGTGCTTTTGGTTGGCTGGTCTGTATCCCAACATCTCGACTCTGAGCTTAAACTTCAGCTTCCACTGCAATTCAATCCACCATTTGGGATTATTAATGAAAGGTTGTTGTCTCAGAAATGTCAGCTTTCGTCTAAGAGAGTTTGAAACTACACAGGATCTAAACTTTGTGGACAACTACTTCCCCCATTCTCTACAATTTACTGTTGACAAGACTGTTCTTCCAGACAGAAATAGTGTTGCAGAACTGTTACTTTCATGACACTGTAGTACATGCTGTATGATCTACTGATGATTATTTGGTTGTCTAAAGAAATGTTACACACTTCACTCACATCAGTTTCATTATGATCCTCAGCTGTCTTACAATTCTCTTATTAACCTGCTAAACCATTTGTTTTTAGTCTGAATTGTTTCAAATTAAACAATGGACTAGCCGCTAGCAAAGGTTTCATTCATATAAATCAAAGTTATGATCAGAAAACAGCAAAATAAAGAATAAAATCATAACCATTGCTTCATAATGTGACCTTTATTTTTGTACTCCTTTGTCTCATTCAGTGAGTTTTAGAGGTGGATAAATCATACTTGTACTGTCGGATCTGCTTTGCATTAGTTTAGTTTTGCAAAGTTTGTTGCATTGGTCTGTTTTATAAAATTATTTATGACATATGCTCCACAGTCTCAGACTGTTAGCTTGTTTTCTGTATTTCCCTATTAGTGTTTGTTGTTTGATTTGTGTTCTGTTTTCCGACAATAGGTTTTGTTGAACTTTTAGCTGACGTTCTTCTGGTTATGTGGATGTATAGAATAGATGTAGACTGATACATCAGCCTGATAAATAGATTTTTTTCAAAATCGGCCATTGGCTTTTTTTTTTTTGTGTGTGAAAGCCGATATTTGATCAGTAGTAAAAATGTTATAAGATATTTGATCAGGCACCTGTGTGGGCAGCACTTGAAGTTCAATAAATGTTAAAAGACTACTAAATATATGTGTATTACTAATTTAATTTATATTGCTGCATAGAAATATTAATTATCTGAGTGTTTCAATTGTATTTTACAGTCAATGTGCTTTAAAAAAAAACAAAAAAAACCTCTAGTATAGAATGTGTATATTGCTACAAACATCACATAGCTTTACCATGACAACACAAAACATGTAAATGTGGCCACCGGGCATAAGAGGCTACCATAAAATGAGTTGTTTTGTGCTTTTGCTTTTAAAAAAAAGAAAAGTATTTGTCAACCTGTTTCATTTTCATCATTTTGATCTTATTTCATCATTTTGATTTTATTTTCTTATATATCACACAAACTCCTGTGGGTGATGCTGACTGTTTCAGTGCTGAAAGGCTCTGAATATTAACAACAAATTGACCATAAACTTAGCGTCAATTGTATGTACAAATTAGTGGGAAAGAGAGAGGCTATTTTAGCAGATGATGTAATGATAATAATGATAGTTAATTACAGTGATTGTTAAAAACAGCAATAAAGAAACAATGATGCATGTATGTACGAGTATAATTTACCATAGTATATGTAAAAAATGTAAAGCTAGAAAGAGAGAGAAAGAAATATCAATATAAATAACAATAATGATAACAAAATAAATTCATAAATCAACAGCAGAGTAAAATTAAACCCGATATTCCTTTGTGAAAGATGGGCTTTGGGGCCAGATTTGAGGTGGGATGTGAGTCAATGTTAGGAATATCTTGTGAGAGAGATTTCCAAAGGTGAGAACGACTGAAGGAGTGAAGAGAAAGAAGAGGATGATCTGGGAAGGAGTTCGGAGAGCTATGTAGGCGCCAGATTGTGAAGTGCCGTGAAAGTGAGAAGCAGAATCTTGAAATCAATGTGGTGTTAAACGGGAAGCCGGCGAAGCTGCTGAAGAACGGGAGCGATGTGTTCAGAGGAAGGGGTTCAGGTTATGATCTGAGCAGCTGAATCCTGAACCTGTGGGAGTTTATGGTGGGACTTGAGCGGTAAACCAAAGAGAAGACGGTGACAGCAGCCGATGTGGGATGTAACTGGAGCATGAACAAGACTGGCAGTGATGTTACAGGGTTCCTGCAGGTTCCTACAAGTTAAATTTAAGACTTTTTGAGATGTTTTTCAGACGACTGAGACAGAATTCAATGCCCATTTCACAGCCATACTGGCAACATTTCATGACTCAGAGAATATAGGAAAATGTATCAATTTACTCCAATGCCTTGCTTCCCATCGTTCTGAGTTGAATTGATTTCTTACACATGTTGCAGTGAACTTAAAACACATTCCCCTCCACTCGTGTCAACCAGGTGGAGAATGATCTTTTCTCCAACCAGGCGTTATTAAATTTGCACGTCCCCATGCTTACTTTTCGCCTACGAACCTTCCCTTAAAGTTCCCAAAGTCAGCTTTCTCGGGCGACTAACGGCTGCATGTGTGTTGGGCTGAATGTCCTGTGATCATTTCTGCAAAGTTAGCCATAACTGGTTCCTACTTTCAATATAAATTGTCGGTTTGTAACGGGTGGAACTGCTTAGACTTTCTTTGCAGCTTGGATATTTCCTAGACATATTTAAACACAATACAGCAAACAAGTTTATGGCAACATAACTTAAAAGAGTGATATTTTGTTTTTTAAATGGAATTATGCATTTTAAAACATTTCCCACTGGTCTACATAAACTGTAAATGCTCTGCTTGGGTCTGAATTCTTCATTCATTCAACTCCACAGGTCCATCTTCAACCCTGTTTCTGAGTAATGACACCAGAAAGGTCGTTTTGAGTGCTGGCCCTTTAAATGCAAATGAGCAACTTCACATCCCACCCCCTCCGTGCTTCTCTGTCCAGTTAAATTACTTGTGTTCATTAATACAACAAGCAACTGCACATTTTAGGTAATCGGGTCAAAGTTTGGACATATTTTCAGTATGGACTACAACCGCTGCTGCTGACAAACAATTATGGCATACCCGGAGAAGTCTGGACCTTATATGTGCAAATGTCGTGACATAACTAGTTACAGACGTAATAAATTAAGAAGGAATTAAAATAGGTTGTAGAAATCCACTCAATTTTTGCCAAAATGAATATAAAGATAGCTTTGCAACACCTGGAGGGTTCAAATTCAAACTTTTGGAACTAATAGGGTCCAAATACACAAATAAATGAACCAAAGACTAATAAAAGTGGGTTTAGCAAAATATGACCCCTTTGACAACTAAGCAACCATACTCTAATGTGTACACGGACGTTTCTAAATGTTGCTTCTTCATATTTTAGTTTATGGTCATATCAACTTCTGATTTATTTTTATTTAAGACCTGCCATATCATACTTAATACCCTTTAAAGACTATTTTTTTACGGTATTGAATACAGATTTGTAAATTCAAGACTTTTAAGACTTTCTAAGACTCCCAGGAACCCTGTGTAAGCTGTGAGTGAAGGATAAAGATGGTTGATGTTCTATGAGTAGAAATAAACACAATCCAGAATTACACCCCAACTCTTGAACTGAGCAGAAGGAGGAACTATGGAGTTTTATCGCTGTTTAGTTTGAGAAAGTTGCTACTAACCGTACACAAAATTATGAACACAGATGCAGTCGGTTCATTTCAATAATGGCCCGTACTGCTCGACCAAGACCAGCGCAGATTAGCACAAATCGCAGAGGGATTCCACTAACACAGCACAGCTTGGCACACATTAATATGATAAACACAAGTGTAGGTTTAATGCATGTGTTTCTCTCTGAAAAACAGCAACAAAGAGACTAAATAGAGGTAGCAGATGGAGGTGTTTTCTGAGGTAGCACTGGAAGAGTTAGTGGATTAATGTAACCTAATCTAATACTTCATCAGGATCACGGAACAGAAAGAATGGCATGGTTTGTAACTGCCATTGCACTGGATTCTGACATGCAAAATTTACAACACATTTATTCGATATTGTGCATAAGCTATTGCATTTTTAATATCAGCAATAAAGGAAACGTTGTGAACTGTCAGCATCAAATACAAAGTGAGAAAACGCTTGGAAATTGGAATGATATTAAGCTGAAGATTTCTTGTATTTCAAGTTTTTTGTGCCAAAAAGCCTTCTGACTTTGACAGTAAAACCTCTGTTTGACTTCTTGAGCATCCTGTGAATTTGAATGTAGAAAAATATCTGTCTTCTACCTGCTCTTTGTTCTCAGCAGCACCTCTGTCTGACTGTCACAGCCATGTGCAAATGTGTTAACACACGCTTTTTCAGCATTTAATAAAGGCACAGATATCGACAGCTGGAAGTCCCACTGCGAGACTCATTTAAATACTTTCCTCTCCAAAATGTGTGACTCTAAATAGAAACTCCAACAAATACATATTCAATTAAGCGGGGGGCAAAAAGTAACTGTGTCCACCCCCACACTAATTTTACACTACTTAGTAAATTTCAACACTATTTTTAATGTCAAAAAATGGTTTAAGTCAGTGCAAAGCATTACTAAATCTCATCCTTCGTACCTAAATACAACCCATGATGCACTGCTCTGAATAATATTGCAACTTGACACTCATCCTATTCAACTTGAATACTTATTGATATTGTATTAACAAAAACTTAAAGTTGTAAATTTTTGTAAATGTAATGCTGTAAAACTAGGTTTAGGGAAAACATGTCAGGGTGTCAAGAGTTGAAACAGATGACTTACAATAAATAACACTGGTAAATAGGTTTATATTTATTACCCCCCCCAAAAAAAAAAAAGCCCAAAGGGGAGGCAACGGGTATTGATTTTGGTTCGGGTTGTTTCTTTGTTTGTTTACACACTGGCAGCAAAACTATTGGTTGAATTCAAACCAAACTGGGTTTATAGATTGCCAGTGATACAGAATAGATGTGATTATAATTTGGGAGAAGTAGGTCAAAGTTCATATGTATTATGAATTTTTAAAATCTTTTTTCTTTTCCCATTTACTTAAAATGGGTGAAATTTCAAATGTCTATAAAAACACCAATTTTGTTTCAATTTACTTCAAACGTGGTACATATATAGAGGCAACTGATATACTGACATCATCACATGCATACAAGCTACAATATGTGTGAGGGGCGGGGTTTGTTGTGCCTGGCACCACTTGTTATGGCATGAAATTGCTTTACGTCTGTAAAAACCCGAGAAGACACAAAAAAATTAATTTATCAATATTTGTACCACAATGTGTAACATCATTTTGTTTTTGCTAAAAAGAACTTTATATAAAACTGGCAAAAACAAAAAAGTATTGTCCTGGAACTGGAATCAAATCCACCTGATGATTATTCAGTCAGATATACAGCAGCAGAAAAACAAACAACCAAAACATTTTATAGATTGCATCTTTCATTATGTTGTGATTCACATTAATAATGATTAACGACAGACTACGGTACACCACTGTAGTCTAGATTTGCTCACCATAGTCTTAAAATGAACTATAAATACTGTGGCAAGTAATTCTTAACAATGCTGCTAATGATATAAATTTATTTTGGCACATACTGGGAGCACACTTGTCATTTCAATGACGCCAATGAAAATTACAGTCAGCATGTAAACTCCATTCTTCAAAATACACACGTGCATGAACATCCGTGTGCAAAAGGCACAACTGAACCAGACCCAGAACCAGCAGCCTCTAAAACCACAAGACCTTCAGCTTTAATGGAGAGAAAACCCCACCTAAATGAGATAAGTGTATAAGCAGAAGTGGAAGTTAATTGCCCTGGTAACAGGGATGCTCTATGGCTGTCACTGTTCCTGTGTAAAATTATGAGTAACTCGATAGTGGATAGATGTAATATATAAGAGTAATGGGTGCTTCTAAAACAGGACAGACAGGCCAAAAATTCAAACCAAATGTAGACTAATGTTATGAAGCAAGTTTGGAAGCACTTTGCCTCTATTTTAAAAACAAATATTTAATGAGATAAAAGAGTAACTATTTTTCTGACAAAACCCATTTTTATATTATTTTATATTATTTTCGTACAAAAATCCACAAGTAACACAGTAAAAAGGACACAAAAATTACACACTACTATTTCTTCGAGTATATTTTTATTCTCTCACAGGTACATTTTGGGGATCAAACTAATTATGCAAGGCAGAGTCTTTCACAAAAATGACCGCTGTTGCAAAATCACTCGTGATTCAGTTGTGTTTAAATGGGCAAGTTCCGCATGTAATGCGAGTGGACACGATGGGTTACACACAAAACCTGGAATGAGACTGCCAATTCATAAAAAACCTACGTCTGGATTAGAAAACCACTAGGATCATTACATTTAACACAGTGTCTTTATTCATAGTGGTATATAGGACCATTTCAAGCCATGTTTTCCAGATCAAATGACACCTAGGTAGCTTTTCATGTCCTAATGTTGGACTTATTTTTGGCTCCAATATTTGATTAAAAATTCCTTCATTCTGGGATGGCTCAGAGCAAGAGTATAACTTTTTTGCATTTATCTGAGGTCATCATTAGGTACATCCTGGGGGGAACTATGTCTAAATTTCTCTTTTATTATTGGCTCTAAATAAGCTGTAAAGTGCAGGTACCAAAATTAACCCAGTTTCATTGAAGCACCCTAATGATAGTTTAAAAGAGTACAGAAGAACAGGGGAAAGGTTAAATTAAAAGGGTCTGGTAACCCCCCATCACCTCACCACAGATACAGTATGATTCTGCATGTATCGGTACATGACCGCTGCCGTCCTGTGGCACAGAGACTGTGTGAGTAATGGATGGTGTGATTAACAGTGGCACTGCTCACAGTCAGTTCCCTCCTTTACACCCTCTGTCCAATCAGTTCATGTCTGGTTCTCTGTCTAAGGGCCTGGAGGGGAATCAGGTGAACTCAGCTCTTCTATCTCTAGTCCCTTCAATCCCTTTTCTGGAGTAAAACAGCAGGCGTCACTTCTGAAGTCGTTCTAAAATTACCAACACAACTCTAAAACTGCAGTAGATACTCAGACTCCCTGCAATGTCTACTGTAAATCTTTCTTCCAAGAATATGGACACTTGTAATAAACATGCATACTGTCATAATTCACGTCTGAAATATAAAAAAGTGCTATATTTCTGCTAAAATAGTTTTATTCTAAACCGACATGAAACACTGAGACTGTAAGAATGCCATTACGCTCTGCCTGATGAGAGACCAGGAGGAATGGAGTTACATTACGTGATGAGCTGAAATCTATTTGCTCATATACAAAGATCTGAACAAATGATGAGCGTCATTATTGAAAGCCATTCCAGTCGGTCTGGATGCTCCATTAAAGGCAGGGGAAATCATCTGCAACCAGCTGCCTTGTTTCAGCAGCAGTAACAAATGTCGGACGTAGAACGATTCACGGACTGCTTCATTGGAGTTGACTAAACCACTGCCATCAATTTATTCCACACACGCTTTTCATTTTACAAAAGATGTCAGTGACAACAAAAACAGAGCAGTGTGGGGTTATTTTGAGGACTAACAGTGTGCTTCTTAACGTCACGGACATACACAGTAGTAAGACACAGATGCAGTTCTGGAATTAAAGCTCTGCTTGCTAAGACATATTATTTTATGTATTTATTTTATTAACCACCCACTGCAGTCTACAGCTCTACCATGACAAAAGACCAGGATTCCCATAATCACTACTACACAAAGTGAAGGCCAGAGGATTTGCTATTGCTACATTTGTGGGTAAATAATTTCAGTTAAAAAGGGCCGTATGCAGTATTTCTACTTTCAATTAAAAAATTATTTAAAATTGGAAGAAGTGGTTCCAGGCACAACAAACCCCGCCCCTCGCACGTATTGCAGCTTATTTTTGGCATCGATCCAGCTGATGTCATCATGTCTATACGTGTGCTGATGTCAGCATATCAATTGGCTCTATATACGTGCCAAGTTGAAGTAAATTGAAACAAAATGGACGTTTTTACAGACATTTGAAATGTAAATGGGAGAAGAAAAAAAGATTTCAAAAATGCATAAAAAATTTGAACTTTGACCTACTTTTCCCAAAATATAACCACATCTATTCTGGGTCACTGGCAATCTATAAACCTAATTTGGTATGAATTCAACCAATAGTTTTGCTGATACAGATGTGAAATTTTCCCCATTATAAGTAAATGGTGGAAAAAAAATTAATTAATTTAAGATAATTTTGAACTTTGACCAACTTTTCCCAAAATGTAATGACATCTACTCTGGGTCACTGGCTATAAACTCAATTTGGTATGAATTCAACAAATAGTTTTGCTGCTACAGACATTTGAAATTTCACCCCTTATTATATGTAAATGGGGGAAAAAGATTTTAAAAATTCATTAAAAAAATTTGGAACTTTGACCTACTGTTCCCAAAATCAGATCTATTCTGGGTCACTGGCAATCTATAAACCCAATTTGTTATGAACTCAACCGACAGTTTTGCTGCTAGAGTGTTAACAATAAAAGAAACAAACAAACAAACTGAACCAAAAACAATGCCCCTTGCCTCCCCATCGGGGGCGGGGTAATAAAGAACTCTGTAGTTATGCTAAACACACCAATGTATTGGCTTGTAGAGAAATGAGCTGAATATATTGAGGCCGACGTTCTATCAGATTTTTGTGACCACTAGAGGGAGTAGTGAGACAGTCTGCTGGTGTACCATGGTGAGGAAAACTAACACCATGGGACCTTTGACCAAAGTCAGAAAGTGACAAGATACGAAAATCAAGGTATTTAGTTATTTCTGTGTATGTAAACAAAGCATGAATTACATTTTAAGAACTAGCATAAAGCACTGTTAAGCTCACTATTTTCCTAGTCAGGACAGACATTCTGCTTGCCTCTGCATTATGCATCTTGCTACTGTTAAAATGTGATAAACTCAAAAAAAAAAAATGCTGCTTAAGATCTTAACAAACCCAATTAAATCTCATAGTCTAAATGCTGCAAGACAGCGGGTTCACATTTCTACAGGCTGCAACTACACATCTCGATAGTCAAAACACTGGAAATGTATGGTTACAGCTAAGTTTTGTTTGAAAACTTACACAGCAGTTGAGTCATTTTGGAGATATCCCCATTAATAAGATTTAAGGGTTTATGATAGGATTGACTGTCCTGCTGTGTAGGCGTTGACTGACAGATCTGACTGAATGATTGGCCCCTGGACTTTTCTGAATGAAGACTAGAATTTTCTCTACAGAGAAAGTTCTGCACAAACAAGACTCTCCTTGGATGCCATGGTTTATAGCGGCTCAGAATAAGGCGTAGGTGGTACCATCCAGACGGTACATACGACGCCTTCAACTGGATCAAGCTTTGTATGAAAAAACCCATTTTAGAAGGACCACTTTAAAAGTTCAGTTTTACTATTACTTAATCAGCAGGTGGTACATACCTGTATTTAACCCATGAAGACCCCCTGCTTATTTTGTAGAAATTCCCAAATGAATTTTTCTCTCTATTTAACCTTTCATAAGTGACTTATCACCATTTATTATTATATTATCCTCTTTATTTTGCAATTTTTACTGTAAATCAAGTATTTTCCTATATTTAATTTCCTTAGAAGCTCATGAAAACTGAGTAAATTCCAAGCCTCTGAACATCCAAATGGGTCATATTTGATGACCATGAAAAGATGATAAACTTAATTTTATACCAATTATTTACATGTATTGATTGGATAAATGGATCGACTGGTATTAAACAGTTTACATCAGTAAATGCTTTTAGTTGCTAGTGGATGTTTGGGTCTTTGTAAGGTGGTTAGTTTGTGTGTGAGATGATAAGTGGAGGTGACAAAGTAGCCAGAACTAAATTCTTCATATGTATGTTAACCAAAGGAATGCAGGTAAAAACATTAGGTGTGGACACCAGTTCCAGATGATGGACTGGAAGGAGGCCAAGGGATTTTGGAGACCCAAGCCATCAGGTATAAAAGGACAAAGATAACAGAGTTTCAGAGAGAACTCTGCTGCATGTCTTCCAACGCTGTTTAAATAACGATTGACCAACGGAAGATTAATGAATCAGTGTGTTTTGTTCATCATATCCCGAAGTCGATCCTATCAGCCTTTATGGGTTAAACATTATCAACACGTTTCTTTTCTGAAAGGTTCAAAAGTATGGAAGAAGTCGATTGTGTTCACATGGTCAAACACGTCTGTCACCAGCAAAAAAAAAAAAAAAAAAAAAAAAAAATCTGCGTTAATCAGTTTGCAAGGCGGGAATATAAGTGTCATGTTAATTTTCATCTGCCACATAAACAACTTTGTATGATTATCTTTTTTTGGGATAAGGACAAAAACACTCAATATTTTGTGGATGTAAATGTAGTCAATGGCACAAAACAAAAACAAGTGAGTGTGGTGAGGTAGCTACATTATTTATTAGTGTCAGTCTATTAAAGTTCTCTGTAAAATGAAATGAATGTGACCTAACAGCCTTTCTGAAAGTTGGGGACTAAAATCTTTATTCATCTGGTGTTATTTGAGACATTGTGGCCATTTATTTAAAGTTTAGGTGTTTTATTTAAATGTGGGGGGGGGATGCACGGCCACTGGTTACAGTCCATGAAGATGTGACCCTGTACAGGAAGCTACAGAATCAACTGCAGGTCAGACGCCGCTGTGTACTGACTATTGATGAGCTAATTGAATTCCTTAAGCAGCAACAGTTGCATAAATTCTGCATATATACAAAGGGAGAGAGGACCTACCCCAACAGGACCAAGATGTTATGTTCGATAGACTTGCATTACACAGTCCACCTACTAGACTGCTAATTAGTGAGGTGAGACCGTCTGCCGCTCCAGTGGCAGTTGTATTGTTTTTTACACATTAGATGAAACTGAAATTACTTTAAGCATTCACCAAGTAGATACAATGGCTCAGTATTGTTTGAGTAAAGTTTTGGTATTTCCATTTCCTATAGAGAGATGGTTTTTGCTTTTCTTTGTTGGAGCAGAATGAATGACTCTCTAGGGATGTACAGTGGTGGAAAAAAGTTTTCGGACACCCTTAAATTTTTATATAATCTCAAACATTATCGTGAAATATTTGCATAAAAATATTTTTTGTGTTTCAGAAGGCATGGCTGCATCAAACAGACAAACAAATGCTTTTTTTTTTGTTAATTGTTAATAAGAAAAAATAACAAAACTAAATTCTTGACAGTTTCAACATGTCCTGTCCTGGATGTGTTTCATTATCTACTGAAACATCCAGTTTGGATCTTGATAGAACAGCGTACATGCAGAAGGGGACATGTGGGTTTGGAAAATGGAACAATACTTGACAGAGTTCAATGACTGAAGAGGGATTCTTAATGTAATAGATTACAAATGCATGGGGCATCCAAAAACTTTTTCTCCACCACTGTATGGATAATGTCTACTATGTTATTGGCTGGTTATTACATTATTGGCCTAGAATTTAAAATATCCTTTGAAAATGTAATAATTGCTGATTTTTTAATTTTTTTTTTTTGCAGTTTTTGTACAATTTACTCATAAAAAAATAGGTTGGCATAGTCATATTCATTAATCGCAGGGTGCTTGTGCAGGTACTGAAAGTCTTAAAAAGTATAGAATATTGAAACAGTTTTTTGGACCTTGAAAAGTCTGGACTTTTGTTTGAAAATCTTAAACTATGGAAAAAAGTTTCTCTCGTAGTCGAATTTTAGAGTATACTCAAAGGCACATAGTCTTGTATGATAAAAAATACATGGGGAAAGCATACAAAAAACATATTATGATTTCACTAACTCACTGCTACTGGAATGATTCTAGTGAAAGTTGTTTGTGTGTTATCCATGCGCTTCTATGATTTTCATTTGTTTTGAAAATGTTTCTGTCAGTAAAACAGAATTTAGTGCAAATTATACATGCTTTCATTCATACATTTATTAAAATCAACTTTTTTACTACACACAACAGGTACAACTGCAACCGAAAAAGAAGGCACACAAGTATAAAAGTACATAAAGTCAAGGTGTTGGGGAAAAAAAAGGCAGTTTTGAAAAATGTTGGAATTTTTATTTGGATAAAGAGCAAACACCCTGTAATCCCTGATGCTTCATATGTACCACTCTCTATCTCCTTAATTTTTGTCTCAAACATTGTACTACATTATTAGCAAGTTATTACTTTATTGGGTATATAACATTTAAAATGGTTGAAATTCTTACATTACTGGCTTCTACAAGTCCATCTCGTCAGTCATGGTCATGTCAAAAATAGACGCGGTGTGTTTTTCTACTGGAGACCTGAACCAGCTCTGAGACACTTTTAAAATGTGCCACAACACTTCTGGTGTAAACAAGAGCGTAGTATAGAATGGTCATTAGTCTGGGAGACAGTGATTCTGGCATAACAAAATACACCCAGACCTAGTGGGCTTCTACATGCTTTCAAAATGAGACCAGTAGTACATGCTAGTTTTTAAAGCATGATGTGTATTTTTCTTGTTTTGGTTAAAAACATGTAATCTAATTTGATACAAGCCCTTTACCTATACGGATGTAGTACCTTGACATTTGCAAAAGCTTCACAAAATAGCTATAGGTTGCCTTTAAATTGTGTTGCATAACTTGACAACAGAGAGTGGCTAAACAGAACTCTCCTATGAACATGTCATAGGGCATTACTTTAAAAAGTATTCTTGGGGGTTTAGCTACTGGTGTACGATGAAAGTTAACTAATGTGAAACTAACACAAGTTAGACAGCAGTGCACTCTCCCTCTGTGTCAGATGAGGACAAAAGACCGAGAGAACACGAAGACAACACCTCTCTGCTCACTTGTAATTTCAACAGAGCTTCTGAACGCCTCTTTGTTTGAATCCTTTAATTCATGGTGCTCGATGGTGTAATGGGTTTCTTGTGTCTGCAGACGTGAACTGTAGAACAAGGCGCAGTCTGGTTTTTTGGTTTTGAGTGTGTGTGTGTGTGTGTGTGTGTGCTTGTGTGTGTGTGTGCGTGCAGTGGAGGTAGAACAGCCGTCACACCGGTCTTCAAAGACAACCACAACATTAATGTAGGCGGTAGCAATGTCATTAGGTACCACACTCACGCCATTTAACACGATAAAGCTCCCTGTACGTCAAGGCCCATTAGTTCTGAGTGATGACATCACAGCCATCTGATCCTGAGTTATGGCGTCGTGGTCTCGAGCCGAACTCGGAATGAGGGATAAACTCGTCTGAGGATAAATCAATGAGGCTTGGCGTGTTTTGAATGTTCCCTCTGCACTGTTTTGTGTGGCCTTGTCTCGATTCCTGCATCAGTTGAAATGACAGCCAGGCATCATCGCTGTAACGCCGAAGAACTGTCTTTTTTTTTTTCTTTTTTTTTTTTCACAGTCGACTTATAAATACACGACCACTTGAATTTTAGTACATGATGCAGAAAGGTGTAAATCACATCCAAACTAAATATAAGAGCTAGAGAGCTGAGCATACAGTTTGACTTAATATAGATATTGGCAAAAAATACCAGCAGCACACTCACCAGTGAGACTCACACTAGACAAGCTGTGAGCTATCATTTCACCTCAGGCTGTGGAGCTGGAAGGAGACGTGGTGGTAGAGAAGTGTGAAAGAGACACACAGACACTAAGACAGAGGTGTGGAACAGACCTTTCCACCTGAGCTAAATGGGGAATTCATTCACACACATCTGCATTCTTATTCATCCACAGAGTTAGAGTCACCCTCAGGTTGGTGCCATTTTAACCTGATTATTACAGCAGTTTTATTTATTTATGTATTTGTTTTTCCTTCAGAATTGATTTTAGCTGAACGCTGGGTATCCTGTGCAAGATTAAGATTAAAAACATCAACTCCTCTCATCAACACACAGAAGTAATGAAGCTGTGGTGTTGGTGCCAAACTGCCAAAACTCTGACAGCAAGTCAATATAAAACATAAAAATATGAATAAAGTGCATGGAGATGACTCTGTCTAATGAGGAACTGAGGCCCTGAAGCTCTATTCACAACCACCAAACCTCCTTCGCAAAAACATTTTAATTCACACATGACAGGAGTCGTTTGTATATTTTTGCCTCTGGATTATTTTCATGCAGCAGTAACAACAAAAATAGGCCTTGCAACAATAGTAACAATAGTCATGTCTGACAGACTAGAAAGAAGCCTATGTTTCTATGGTCCTACTATAGTATGTTCTATGTACTATAGTGTGCATACTGGTAAGTGGGGGTAGGATAAAAAAAAAAATACATATGTACATGCATACATACACTCTGTATATCTACAGTCATGGAAAAAAAAATATTAGACCATCAAAAGTTATCAAAAACAATGGTTATGCAATCAAGTACTTACTCCTGTGTGTATCATGTGACTAAAACAGACAGAAAAGAAAACATGGAATGAATAAAAGCACTGTTTTTGTCAGTGCAATGACGTAGATACTGATGTAAGAACTTAAGTGATTTTGGTTATTATAAAAAAAAAAAACATGGAAAATGGATAGATATCAGCTATGAAATTAAAATCTTATGAGCTATTTTTGTTGTTCTCATTATATTTGTCCAAACAAATGTACCTTTAATTGTACCAGACATTAAAATGAACAAGAAACTGAAGAAAACAAGGGTGGTCTAATCATTTTTTTCCACAACTGTATATATGAAATTTTAGTGACTAGTGCGTGGCTTTGACTGGGGTGAGCAATTTTTAACAACATATAAAAACAATGTGAATTGTTACAGTGGACACAATGCAACCTGCAGAATATGAATGCCTCTGTGTATGTGTGTGTGTGTGTGTGTGTATTTGTACTGTGTGATGACAGTGTAGTTTGTTGGTGTGAAGCTAATCATGGTTAGCATGTTTTGCAGTATTAGCACGTATTTCTGCGTTGTAGCAGCTAATGATTCAAACGCAACTACATAGTGAAACAACCAATCACAGCGGATTAGAGCGTCACCTCAGCTGATCCAATCTAATTCCCATTTCATTTACCTCCAAAGCTAAAACTGTAAATACCATCACAACTTCTCAGCTCAAACATGGCGCATTACATCAACCAAGAATGCATTAGGTTAACCTGCTTTGTTATGTCCATAAGGAAATTCGCTCTCTACATTTAACTCATCCACATACAAAGACAATACCTCTCATTAGCATTAGCATATACTCATTAGGAGCAGTGAGCCACTATTGAAGATGCTCAGAGACCAACTTCAGATCTCCATCAGTACCATGGTCAAAGGCACCGACAGGAGAATCCAACTGAGAATCCAACCCAGACCCTTCTAGCTATGAGTGCTGACCAGTTTGCCACTGCACCGTCCATGTTAATACACACACATTAGCAACTCGAACAGCAGCACTAATTCATCTCATGTTGAATGGAGTTAGCTGATTAGCGTGCTAACAGTTTTGGACTTCTTTGTAGTACACATCCATCAAAACTGTTATTTCTTTACACTGATAAGTTTGGTTCATTTCTTATATTTTCAGAGTGAAAATCACAAAATACACCATTAGAGGTTCTGAGTGTAATATCTGTTATTCATATGTGATACATCAATCTTATAGTTGTAAATAAATGTAATCAAAGCAACAAGTATTCACTGAAACTATTTACTCACAGCTAATTCAACCATCTGGGACAGTAATCAAAAAACATGCTGAAGCCAGTTTTAAAAATGATCTCTCCAAAACAGTCACTGGTAAATGGACTGCTCTCCTCTGCCAGCCACCAATGCAACACACTGGTCTGCCAACTGGGACTAAACTCTGTATAAATACAAACACAAAAAACAGCAAATGCAAGTAACTGTCACACACAGAAGATTTTTTTTTTTTTTTTTGTGGTCACATTTCCAAAAAAAATTAAGAATAGAGTTTATTTCCAATAAACTCATATTAGTTCAAAGAAACCTTCTCTTGGCAATTTTCCACTGGATATAAAAGACATATTTTGCACTTTCATTTCCCTCTCAGATTGTAAAAAAAAAAAAGAAAAAAGTTGTTATTGCTGGGGATTGTTGTGCACTGCAGGCAAATATGTATTGGGTTGTAAAGATTCCAACAGATATCCACTAAATGACACTAAACATTAAATTTGACAGAGACGAGATTTGATGACAACTTGTTGAGAGTTTACTCCTGTAACTATGTCTAGATGTGACACGTTAAATTGTATCAGTGTGCTAAGTCATGTCAGTTGCGGCTGCGGTGAAACCTTCAGGCAATGTTTTAAAAAATGATATCAATAGTCACATGTGTGATTTTCCATCATTTCTGTTTGGTAACCATCAACACTTGGCAAGAGTGTAAATAATGTGACTGTGAAGTGAGAACAATTTACTTTTCTGAGATATTGCAAAGAAAGGTTCATCCAAAGTTTATAACTCAACCACACATTTTGATAGTAGTGAGATGCATACACTATGCAGAGGCAAGACGCACTGACAGAGATGCATCACCAATGCTAGCAGCAATGGTTGAGGAAGCAGAAGTAATCCTGATGTATGCCCTGACATTTAATATTCCCACATGTACAGTATGTACTGTTTCACAAGAAGGAAATATGGTATACAGTGCAAAGGCAAGACCCCGTAACAGGTTTTTAATCATTTTCAGACCTCTGTGGCTCAGGAAAAAAATGAGCTAAATTGTGTTTGTAGAATGAATGTTACATTTCATTACTAAAGCATTAATCAGTCCTACTGTACAGGGTGCTGATTCTGTGTGTAAAGCACCTTAGTCTGGTTGAGATTTTACTCCACTGATGACGAATTACAGAGTCCACCGATCAGCCATAGCATTATGACCAGTGACGGGCAAAGTGGTATTAATTTTGCTTGTGTCATTACACTAGGGCCTGTCAGTAGATGGGGTATATTAGGTAGCAAGCGAACATTTAGCCGTTAAAGTTGATGTGTTATAAACAGAAAAATGGACAAGAGTGTGGATCTGAGCAACTTTGATAAGGGAGAAATTGTGACCAAATCACAGGGTCAGAGGATCTCCAGATGTTGTTTTTTATTCCCAATGTAATGTGGTTAGTACCGACCAAAAGTGTACTTAAGAACAACTGCATGTGAAGTAATCGAGCGTCTATGGAAGCAGAACATTATTACAAGTTGCCAAGTTATGAAGGTTCCCCTTTTTCCAGAAAACTAGCTGTGACCCAAAACCTAGATTCAACCAGACCTCTGAAGGTGTGCTGTGTATCTGGACCAAGAAAGAAAGAAAGAAAGAAAGAAAGAAAGAAAGAAGGAAAGAAGGAAAGAAGGACGGACGGACAGACGGACAGACGGACAGACGGACAGACGGACAGACGGACAGACGGACAGACAGACAGACAGACAGACAGACAGACAGACAGACAGACAGACAGACAGACAGACAGACAGACAGACAGACAGACAGACAGACAGACAGACAGACAGACAGACAGACAGACA
>JAPQRP010000003.1:24030151-24045801 GCA_037367295.1 Apogon hyalosoma
ATTTCTGTTGGTTCTTTGTTCAGTTTCTTCAGACTAAGGTATTTTAAATAAGTGTTTTTCATTTTGTGGATACAAGTAGGCTTTAAATCCCAGTTACAGCAGATCTCAGAACCAGTCAAGAATTTCTCACATACTTAAAAAAAAAAATAATAATAAAATTGCTTGTAAGTGGTATTTGTTGAATGTGACCCAAATAGTATTAAAAAAAAAGAGTCAAGTCAGCTTTATTGTCAGTTTTGCCATATGTACACTGCATATAGAAAACTGAAATTACAAAACTCTAAGGCCCCACGGTGCAAAAGGAACACGGAAGAAAAAAAACTTATTGAAAAAAATAGAATTGAATTTAACTGCTATGAACAACAAACAGTCAATAAATAGACAATAAATGTGAAACAGTCAAGTTAAACAGATGAGGTATTGGTAATAGAATTATTAAATTGCCAGTTTTTAGCTAATTTATTGTGACAAGTTACATATCATTATTATTATTATTACTATTATTACATACGACAAGAACTTCAGAGGTTTGGGATGAAGTCAGGCTTGATGTGTTTTCTATAATGTGACCACAGCTTTGAAAGCAGATCTTCAGTCATTAATCAAACAGTGATGTGTAAAAATGTGTTTAAAAAGCTCTCCCTCACATTTTGATTAAGATGAGAAATGCTTTTTAGAATCCCATTTGCTGAAGTATCGTTAGCTGATGGGTTTTTTCCCCCACCATGGGGAGTCCTGCTGAGATTTTAACACTGCTGTCAATGATTTGTGGCTTTGCTGCCAAAACTCATTCAGAGAGTCTTTAACGTGTGAAGACGTGATTTCACATATTTATATCAACATAAGTTTGCCCTGATTTGACTTTACACTATTTACACCAGTGATGCCTGGTATAAACCAAACAATAACTAAATTATAACCTAATTTATGAGTTTTAAATGGGGTATGGGATCAGGATTCATCCATCAGAGGTCAAATTCTGATCAAAACACATGAAGCTCAGAGTTTGAAGAGCCCCTGGTGTTTGTTTTTAAACAAATAATGGAGGAAGATTAACGTTTCTGCTCACAACTTGAACATAGATCTGATTATGTATGCAAATCTTCAGTGCTGTAACTTTAAAATACAATTAATACACCACCTGAGGCAAGACTAAATTAAGAATTATTGAAAGTTTTCACATGAAGGCCAGATGAAACACCTCCAAAAAGTGACACTTTATAAAACATTCTGAAAAAGATGCTAAATAGTTTCAAAAGATTTTCAAAAATCAAGCAAATGTAGAACTGTAAATGGTCTTACTGCTGTGAAGGTCTCACACATTCCCATTTCAGTAGATATTTCTAATAATAAACCTTCGCAGGGCCAGGGGTCCACACTAACAATTATACAACTTTTCAATGAATTATATCCTATTACAGGGTGCTTGCTCTTTACCCAAATAAAACTTCCAGACTTTTTCAAAACCGTTATTTTTTTTCACCAAGACCTTGACTTTTTGTACTTTTATACTTGTGTGCCTACTTTTTTGGTTGAGATTGTACCTGTTGGGTGTCGAATAAAGTTCATTTTAATAAATGTGTTAATGAATGAATGCATAATTCACAGTAAATTATGTTTTACTGACAGAAACCTCTTCAAAACATATGAAAATTAGACCTTTATTTAACCAGATAAAATCCCACTGACATCGAGATCTCTTTCACAAGGGCGACCTGGCCAAGAGGTCAGCAGCACACGCCATGAAAGAAAATCGGTTTTACAGACAAGTAGTAACAATAAATTAAAACAAACAGTTAATACAGTAGAAACAGAAAAGTTAGACAGTTTTTTTTTAAAGTGCAGTTGATAAAGTGCAAAAAATGTAGTTGAGGTAACAGCAATTTAAAAACATAAGCACTGTCCGATTGACTCTCACTGTCTTGTCCATAAAACAGAGTGAAAAGCTTAGATTAACATGAGTTCTGGTATTTTCAGCTCCATTCAAAATGTATTCCAGGCAGAGGAGGCATCAAAGCTGAAAAGCTCACTTCCCCAAGACAGCCCTCACTTTAGGTGCATTCAGACAATAGAGGTCACAAGACCATAAAGAATATTGACTGGTTGATCTTAGGAGAAGAGAGCATAGGTAAGATGGTACCATACCTAGAAGAGCTTTATAGGTTTCGGTTATCCAATGGGTCAACCTTCACGAATTCAAAGATGGCCAATCAGCTTTAGCATACAGTTCAGAAATCATGAGTGAGACGCTTACCACCAGTAAGAAAACATAGTGCACAATGGTAAACGGTATTTAAGGACTTTAAACATTTGGCTGTGGCACTCGTGTACAAAACATCGCTGTAATCTAACATTGGCAGAAATGTAGCTGTTGCCAGGTACTTACGAGCTCTGAGTGAGAAGCAGGATTTATTTCAATAGTAGAAACCCAGCGTCACCCTCAATTTACAAACCGGGTTTCAGATGTGATTTTCAAAGGAAAGCTCCTGGTCTACCAGAAAACCAAGATATTTATCCAAGAAATGTAAGACTTTTTAAGACCTTTTTTAAAATGGACTTTAATGCCCATTTCATAGCCTATTTCACGGCCATACTGGCAAAAATGTATGATTCTCTGTGCTGGGCTGAATGTTCTGTGATCATTTCTGCAAAGTTAGTGATAATTGGTTCCTAATTTCAATATAAATTGTCGGTTGGAACAGGTAGAATTGAGTAGGACTAAAGTTACTTTCTTTGCAGCTTGGCCATTTCCCAGACACATTTAAAAACAATACAACCAACAAGTTTATGGCAACAGAAATTAAGACCTACCATATCAAAGTCTTTTAAAGACTTTTTTTAGGTATTAAATACAAATTTGTAAATTCAAGACTTTTTAAGATCTCGCAGGAACCCTGCATATACATATTCATCTATACTCATGTACCATAAGCATGAAATAAACAATTAAAGCTAATATTTAAAACTATGTGAAAAACTCAACAGCTTTGTACTGGAGACAAAAAAAAGTAAAGAGTTGTGAGAAGTCAGTGGAGCAGTGGGCCCAGCCAGACAACCCAAGAGACCACACATCACACTGTCATTCTATTTGTTTCATGTGTCTGCTACGATGCAACTCAAACACCAGAGAATAAAAAGATTTTCCACATCAAAAGCTGTTGAAGTGTTTTACTCTACAGGCCTGGCCTAAACAGTGGATTTTGCAGGAGCTCTGCTGTCAAAATGATTTACAACAGCCCTACAGGCTGCTTTACCTGTTCTGTTCTGTTCTGCTACTAATTTAACCCATGGTTTTGCCTCTCATGTTTTCTATCTTCAGTGGGTTGAAAATTTCTTTTTACCTCACAGGTATGTAAACAAACCCAGCTGCTGTGCTTAAGTCAGAGCAGATTTACTTTTTGACACTTTGACAATGTAGTGATTCACCAAACAAGTATGGCCTTTTTTCTTCTTCCAAAAGTGCTACCATGGATCTTTCAAAGTTGTAGTTGTAGTTTTCATGTCGAGAAATCAATAGTTTTGGCAAAGCTTAACCTGAGGGGTTTAGTAATGTTGGAAACTGGTTTACTCATAAAAAAAAGTGTTCACAGCCCCAGTCCAGACCTGATTTACAACCCAAAGTGATACCAATGTTAAATCCCCTGAATTATTAAAGTAGGCTTAAACTGTGACTTTCAGCCAATTCATGCAAATTCTGCTCCTTTGAATCTAAAGAAACCTCTCAACAGGTAACATGACTGAACATAGTTACCAGGGATGAGCATCTCCATCACTACAGCTAATGCAGTACATGTCTAAAGCAGGAGCCCATACATCAGGAGCATTTGACTAGGAAAGAAGGAGGTACAAGAAGTCTTTATTTTACATGATTAATAGTACATGAGTTATTATTGAACGTAGTATAAAATGTTCTTAGGTTTGTGGTAGCATGTTACTCTAATTTCATCCACATCTATGATCTTGAAATGAAATGATCAATGCCATGTTCACCATAATCATCCACTGTTGTTTATTATTTTATACCAGTAATGAGTATTGGTTAATAAAAGTTTTCTGACTAGGACAGTCCATGATTACCTCGCTTGTAAATTTCAGTACAGGACCCTCAGGTTGAGTTGTTGGACCTAGGGCTGGGTGATATTGGAAAAAAATCATATCACAATATTTTTTTCACATCAGATGATATCGATAGGTATCATGATATAAATCAAATCACTATTTTTTGTCAAGCTTAAATTTTCTGTTACTCATAAGTTAGTTGTGAAGACATCAGAGAGAGAGAGAAAGAAATGCATATGTTGCGGTACTTATGGAGAAGTCCCTCCCTCCGCTCTTCAAATCACCCCCCCGTTATGTATTATTCCCCTCGACTCCTGGCCTTTATGCCTCTGTTGTAAGCTGGAACCGAAACGGTTCGCACCCTACTTTTTAGTAACCCGGTCGCCCGAGTTCTTGCACATATTTTCTCCCAAGGGAACACTCATTACCTCCTGCTGCAGCCCAAACATTAGCCTGTGTGCATCAACCTAACTTGACATGGCTCTAGTGTGACTAGTTCGGTGCAGAGCTACTTAATTACAATTGGCTGTTCTCACATCTCTCAAAACATGGATGAATGAATTCTATCTAAATTATATCAAGCATGGCTCATATTTCTATTGAGGAAAAGTTATATTGCGATAAATATTGTTATCGTTTTATCGCCCAGCCCTAGGTTGCATGTTATACGTCTATGGGGCTCTTACTCCATATCTGTATCAACGTTCCACAAAACTGGCCCCCAAAAGTTGTAAAGCCCCTATATGCTCTATCACGTGACACTAGTAGAAACAAAGGGTCTGAAATTGCTCATATGTATAACCCTTAAGAATACTCGGTGTATTTATTTGATAACTACTACTCCTATTTTGAAAATTAGTCCGAGCACATTATCACTGCAAAGTCCCATCCAGTCATCTTGGAAGACTTATCTAAACTTTATAGCCATCGTGTTAAAGTCATTAAAAGTTACATTCTTGCTTTCATCCTCAATGTCTGATGATGCTGCACATATCATTCTACAGTAAGAGCTCATGTAGTCTTAAATGGGTTGTTTGGTTTGATTCCTTTCGTTCCTTTCAGGCCAACAGTAAACATAAATTAGCTAAAAACTGGCATTTTCACTTCCTGTATTTCTCTGTGTACTGCACCTCGGCAAGCATCTCATTTCTGCTGCTTTGATTTGAGATCAAAAAACACTTGGCCTTTTCGTAAGTCCTCTGTAAAAAGTCTCTGACAAAAGAGGAAAAAAGACCAAAAAAGCCTGAAACTTGCTTTAAACTAGTCCTTTCCTGTTCTGTCTCCTGTTACATTTTTCTAACACATCTCAGCCTCTGTACCAGCCTCAAGTTCTGTTTGTGTGAAACTTGACCACTGACAGCAGTGTAGTTTAGAGACGTCCTGGTCCTGGCTAACGCCGGTGCAGAGGCATAAAAATACACACAGAAAAATGTATCTTGTTTAGGATGCAATATGTGAGCTATAGAACTCCAAATGATGTTGATGTGTGGATAAAAGCTGTTACACAACAGTGTCATTCTCTTCAAAGCTACTGGGCTACTGTGACAAAAACTGCAATCTATCACTGAATGAATCAACTGGTGTGTTTGTCTGGAGTCAAAGTTAAATAGACAAACACAAACAGATCGAGAATGCAGTACACCAGTAAATCTTAAAATGATTGTTTTTGTCATGGGAATCCGGTGGCTTTGAATTTAGAGATACAGCTCATCAGAAAGGAAAACAATGCTGCTGAGGAACAGATTTTTCATTCTGTTAAAAAAAAAAAAGATACAACCTTTGCCTGTGCACATGAGAATGCAAAACCAACTACTAACACTCAGAAGAGGCATGCCAGGCAGTAGGTAGCAATCTTATACAACAAGGGTACATAGTGGATGTTTTCAACACCATAGTGGAAATTGTCCCACCAGCTAGTGGGTCAACCCACCCTGATCCCAAACTGTGATTTCTAACTTTTTTTTTTTTTTTTTTTTTAACTATGGAAATGGGACCAAGTAATGGAAACAGTAGATACGGAGAATTTTTTGTGAAGTGGTGTAGCGATGGCAGGTTAACCCTCAAACACCTAAACTGCTGCTGGTGACCAAAAGCATCAACTGATATAAAATGTTTAATAACTTCTGACCCACAAATCCTTTCAATACATTTAATGATTCAGGTAAAATACAGTTTTTCAGCCTTTCAGTGTCATCAGATATGACCCATTTGGATGTTCAGAGGTTCCATAGTGAACATGGAAGCATGTCGTCCTCTGCAACATTGATTCACTAGTAAAACCCATGCAGTTTGACAAGTCACAGTGATTATAGAGCCCCTTTTTAACATTCAGTTAATGATATAAATTGTTGAAAAAGTCACTTTTGCTTCAGTTTTTCCTGTTTTGATATGATAACTTTTGAACTTACTCTTGGGTTTCATGAACATCTGCATGATCAGTACATTAAGCATTGGAGAATACATTATTTTCACTGAAAAATGCAGAGGATGGTGATGAATCGCTTTGGAAAAGGTTAAAAGTAGAGAAAAGTTCATCTGAAAGTCACCACAAAATACTTATGGGTCTCTAAGGGTTAAATTGTAAACTTGTAACTGGTAATAGGGCAAGCTAAAGGTAATTACGCTGATATATTTGCAAAATTGTTGTTGTTGCTGCTGCTATGGTTATATATGTAGGTGCCTCACACAAAGTAACAGTGGGCATGTATGAATCTAAGTGTGAAACCACCATTTGCATCATTGGGATACACACAAACTGGAGTTTTTAAAAAAATCTTCCTTTTGGAAAAAAAATCTATTTTCAACCAAAAATTTATATGTAGATGAGAAACTTAACTGTTTTGCAAAATATTCACATTAGTGTGGACAGGGCATTAATCTTACAGATGAAATGTGCCAGGCAGTAAACACCAAAATTTGCAGATTGCAGCTTCTCAGATGTGGGGTTTTGGTGTGGATCTGTGCCACATTTCTAACTAAACTCAATATCTGTAGATTTTGGGAGCTTTTACATTTTAATATTTTATCAAAGAAATAATCACAGAATTGACTGGTAACAAATCTAATCTTTAACGTTAGTGTGAATGTGATTCATTTACAGCACACATACGATATATACACTGTATGTATGAGCACAGTTTCTGACCGTGGCAGTGAAGTGCTGAGCTGGAGACGAGGCAGGGAGGGAATGACCTCGACCAAACAACCACTAGTCTTGACATTCGGAAGACTCTCCAGCAAACAATCACTGGTCACACCAAACACAGATGTGTGGTAACCTGGGTTAAGATCAAGACAGAAAGTGACACTCAAAGATTGAAACAGCAGTTCTGAAATTGAGTTCACTTTTAATCAAACATATGCAGCAGAGCACGTAGCTCATTTTGTGAACTAGAGGAGAAGAGAGACAGTTTTTGGCTGGACTCACCGTTGACAGTGATGTTGCCAGCTGTGCGTGGGACGCCAACCAGAGTGACGGGGTACAGGCCAGACTCAGCGGGCAGAGACAACGCAGCAGGCAGGGACTCAAACTCCACTCCAGAGGTCAGCAAACCCTGAACGCCACATAAAAGGATGGGACAGGATTGGCATATATCAAAAACCTCACTTTCATCAAAGCAGAGAGGAAGTACTGTATGCCCCCTGATAAAACTATTCTAACATTGGGATAAAATATAGGCTACTGTAGAACCCTTCAACGTATATCAGCAAGCATTAAAGCAACCCATATCTGTGAAATGTTTCCTGAGAGCTATAATGAGAAAAAGTTTTCCAACTTCAAGTCTAGTTCAGCAAGAATAAAGGTGTAAGAACCTATATTTTTGGCACCTTCAACACAAAAACACCCTGGCGGGGATATTCAAAGGTAAACCACTGAGAAAATATGCATAAAAAATGCCAAAGCAGTATTTGAGTCAAGAACAATAAAAAGTGGTGACAAAACTTTTACAAATCAAATCAAAAGAATTCAGTGTGAAGTTTCTATCCCACTGTTTCATGTGATTCATCATCTACCCATGACGTCGTGGAGATTAAATCTCTGTCAGCATGACATGCCCATTTCCACTGGAGAAAACTGTTCACTGTGGAAAATGGCCATTTGAGCCACAAGCCCCTCCAAAGTGATTCCAAATACTGTAAATCCTACAAATGGCAACACAGAAGGAGGAGGAATCACAAAGGTTTCAGAGCAGAAGATGTAAATCCTGTGTTTTTCTATGTACTGGGCTGGTCTCGGTCCCATAACGACACTTTTCCTGAAGAAGTGTTTGGTTAGATTTCAGTTAGGCACAAAAACATGATGTGAAGCTGCCTTGAGAAACTTAACACATCTGAAGTGGATATCTGAAAGTAAAAATAAGTCTGGTCTGCACCAACAAGGATTTATTTTTAGAATTACTTAAATCATGGTTTGATTTTTAATTGTGTTACAGAAAAAACTAAAGCTTAAATTTAAGGTCAAGTTTATTTATATAGCACCTTTACACCAATAAGTGCCCAACGTGCTGTACAAAGACATAGGTAAAACTACAAGATATGATAAAACTAGTAAAAATATATATTAAAACTGATAAAAACAGATACATAATAAAAGGAATAAAAAGTATCTAGAAACACAACCAGAAGATAAAACAAATAAAAGTCACACACTTGTATTAAAAGCCAGTGCAAATAGAGGCACCACTAATTACCAATGGGTCGACCAAGTGTGGAGTTTTGGCAACTGATACAGTAAAATAATCTAACATTGTCTTTGTGTTAAACTTGATTTGTGATAACTTGTCAAATAAATAAATCTGAATCAAAACATCCTATTCTTGCTAGTTATAGACCAACACCAATTAAGCAATTCAGTGTGAAAAAACTTCCACTTGAAAATGTCTGCCTATTTATCTAAAATGAGCAAAGCCATCAAGTTCCTCAAGGAAAGTTAAGGAGAAAGACACAACCCAGTGTTCGATGATGGGCTGAATTTCATTTTATAGTGGTTCAGTAAGGAAACTGAACTGGAGCTGAACAGAACAGCTGGACCCACTGTCAAACAATGCTCAACCGTTTTTTTTTTTTACAGGTAACCACAGTGCATGTGTCCATTGAAAAGATATTTCATAACAAAATGTCACAAAATTCAGAATATATGTTCACTTGGATGCAAGGGCAAACTAAATGAATTTTGGTGCTCAAGGGTCAAAAGTCAAGATTACAATGGCATCATGTCTTCCCATTCTTTTGAGCATAATATAAAAAAAAAAAGATATTGAGAATGAACCTCCGGAATTTCTGCACCCAGCTGCACCAAAGATGAACAGATTACATATTGGTGGCCAAGGGTCAAAGGTCAGGGTCACTGTTACCTCACAAAACACAATTTTGGGCTTAACTCTTGGTAAATCAGAAGACTGCAGGAATAGATTATGATGCAAGGTTAGTGGATGTATCCGGTAGAATTTACAGGTTGCAGACCTGCTGTGCTGTAGTTCAATTTAAAAAATGTAAATTGGTCACCACATTACCCAAGAGAGAATGGCTGGTTGTCAGATGCGAGGAACTGAACATGTCTGGAGTGTACCCCACATTTACCCTTTGATAGTTGAGATAGGCTCCACTACCCACATGACGCACCCCACCCCACCCCATATGGTTCGAATAATTGGCTAGCAAGGTTTTCTCAAAGAACAAAAAAATTAGCCCCTTTGCTAGCTAATAAGTTATGTTTAGTTAAAGGTTGCAGAAAAGCTAAAAATTAGCACCCTCCCTTAATTTCTAGGTACATCACAAAAATTTTATTTCTGAATTTTTTTCATTTTCTATTATTTGCTAACTTTTTAGCTTCTTTCAGAGTACAGATTTACTAAAGTGACAATATTTTTTTAATAGTTTAAGGTTGAATTATTCATTTTTAACCTACTTTGAAACTTGGTCTCTGCATTTCACCCATCCTAATACCAAACTAGTGCCTAACATCAGTGTTAGCGATTAGCGTTAGCACGTAGCATATTAGGAGCAACGAGCTGCCACTGAAGGCGCTCGGGGACCAACTTCAGATCTTCATCAGTGCTGTGGTCAGGGGCACTGACAGGAGAATTATGCATGGTGGAGGGAACCGGAGGACCCAGAGGAAACCTGATAATAGTTAAAGTCAATACAGAAAGGCTCCCGTACAACAGTGAGTTGAATCCAGAACCTTGTTGCTGTGAGGTGGAAGTGCTACCCCTTACACTATTGCACCGCTTGTTGGTTTAATGCGAGGCTAAGAGTGGAAACTCAGTTTGGAAAATAGGATTTAAATACCTAAAACTTGACTGCCCTTGTCTGACATTCTTCCCTCTAACAATGTTTGCCTCAGTATTTTCACTCTAACAAACATGTCTTCAAAGACCGGGCCCTGACTTTCAAGAGAATCCATTCAGCTCTTTCAGGTTTGCATTCAGGAATTTAATAGCAGTGCTTTAAGCTTAAACAGAGGTGATACAGAGGGATTTTAATGTAAAGTCAGCTAACCAGAGACAAATCTACCCATGTTTTAATTGTCAAAAAGAATTTCAATCAAAACAACTAACTAACATTAACCCAGCACTTGGATCACTGGCAGAAATGACCTCTGGGGCTCAAAATTTAGTGAATAAACTGAAACTGACATTGTTCTTTTCAACTGGCTGCAGTGAAAAAAAAAAAAATCACCTAAGCCTCATTTGTAGTCAGCCAAAGTATGCTTGTGCTTTTCTTTGAAAGTGTAATCATGCCCCCTCAGACTCACTGTATTTACATTCTCGGTACACACTGCCAGGTTGCATGAGGCAGACTCGGGTGACGTAATGACTGCATCAATCCCTAACAGCAGACACTACCTCACTGAGAAGGAAGGCTGCTGAAGAACTGAAGCTCTGAGGTGCCACGGCTTTGATTTAAACTCTCCTTGGTTTCACTTCAGGAAATGATATGCCTTTATTGGATAGCAGCAGTATCTGAGTTAACCTATTGGAAATAGTTCATTTGCATTCAGCTGTGAAAAGGTTAATTAGCCTGTTTGACTAACAATAATGATTGGACCATGCACATAAGTGTATTAAATGTATTGTTTGGGCTGGGGTTGATCGACTGCATTGTGCTGCACTCACATTGCATAGTTAACCTTTGCTTGGCTTTGACTAAATGTATATGACAACGGCATTAGTTTGATGAGTTATATTGGAACTCTATATTCATTGGCAGGTAATTTTAGGCTCTTTTTCTTTTCTTTTTTTTTCTTAGTGTTTAATGGATTTTCTTTTTTACCAGTACAATACAATGTATACATTTAAACACAGCTGAATTAGTTTCTATTCCTTTTTCTCAGCTGTATGTCTATTCCTACAAACCTCCATAGGCAACATAGGATGGAAATTAAGAAAACAATAATAATCGCAGCAAATAAATAATGTTCACGCCAAAAATAAGGATTTTAGGCTCTTTTTGTGAGAGATAAATTCATCATCGAGTCCATGTTTATTCCACATTTAAGATAATTAATCAAGATATTGCATTCACAACAATCAGACAACCCAAAACGTAATGCCTCACGTCCTGGTTATTGCTTGTGTGTGAGTATAAGCAAAACCCAGATCTTTAGCAATGAACAAATTATTCATAAAGAATCAGGTTGATAAATAGGAAAATCCAGCAACAAGAGTTAAAGCAACGAATGACTTTCATCACAGTTTTTTTTTTTTTTTTTTCCAGATTTGTAAAACCCAAGAGATAGTCTAATTATCACTAATCCATGGGCCTTTTCGGTAATTTGTCGCGAAGTGCATTGTGGCCACCAAGTGAAACCAGTTTCTCACAGATTCTGCAATAAAATGAGCCAGATCGCTACAACGTAAAATTATTGAGTCCACCAGGGTTATTTTAAAGAATGAGTATAGTCGGTGGATGGAGGTAAAGGCGACATTTGGGTTCAGCACTCACGAAAAGACAGCGAAATTGCTGCTGTGTATAATTCCCATTCCTACAATGCACTTTGCGACAAAATTTCCGAAAAGGCCCAAGTGATGTTTCAGTTTGTTATGTAAACAAGTGGACTGTGTTTATGATGGAGTCATCTTCAAAGTTGTTCACCATGAGGGAAGTGATTCAGATGTGTAAGCACGGAAAGACTAATGGATTACCGTACTTTCCGGACTATTGGCCGCACCTGACTATAAGCCCCACCCACGCTTCACGATGCCGTCTCCAACGTCTCACCATTGATTTACTGATGCCAAGCTTATGTGCAGCAGCTCTATTTCCTTCTTCGACAGCCGGATCAATTGTTAGCCTGTGAAACATAAATTAGCAGCATCGTTGGGTTCACCGCGTGTGAAAAAAGTAGTGGCTTATAGACCAGAAAATACGGTAGTGATAATTCGGCTATCACTCGGGTTTTACAAATGTAAAAAAAAATTGTGATGAAAGTCATACGCTGCTTTAAATCCACCAGAAACATCAGTAAAAACCTGGTTTATGTAAATGAGTAGGTTTGTCCAAGTGAAAATAGTGGAATACCTCAAATTACTTAATATACATGAATTAAAAGTATTATTGTTGTTACATAAAATATCATAGAAAAAATTATGTAACATTTACAATAGATTTAGCATTTTAGATGATTTACCAACAGCCTGAACATTTGTGAAAACACATTCATGTCACATTCTCAGGTTAAATACTAGAAACACCCCTGTTTACATTTGATGGCAACAGAAATTCATGCAGAGACACCAGCAATTTCACTTCACAAAGAATTAATATGGCTCCCAATTTATGACACCATCCAGCTTTTCAACCATTAAATATTCCATTTATTGTATTTTCACGTTTCATTATTCAAATAAATTACAAACCCACTTAACTGAAAATCAAATATTATGAATCTGTTTGTTCGCAGGGGAGACGGAGAATACGATGGTGACCCCATGGAAATGAAAGGGTATGAGCAGGGAGTGAGTTAAAAAGCCCAATTTAATAGAAAATCAATAAAGCACAAAACAAAGCTGGGTATTAGTGCTGAAGTCGTGTGGCGACTGAAAAGGAGGGACGGTCTTGCCAAAGTAGAGGGTCACCTTGGTGATGGAAGATGGAGAAGTGACCTTGTGTGTGTTTGTTTTGCAGTGTGTTTCTTTTGCTTACAGCTTTTTTTTTTTTATACAGTGGATAGATGGTTAGTGCAGCACATCAGCAGTCACTTTGTCTGCAGTCCAGAGGAGATGTTGGCAGCTTGCGTCACCCTGTCTGTCTCCGTCGGTGGGACTCGACAGCACCACCTGAGGTTCCCAGCTGCCTCCGCTTGTGACCTGATCAATTCACCTGTGGGTGGGCGGAGTTAATGGCATGCTCGTTTCTGTTTGACCTTGTCTGTTCGATTGTTTCACCCAACAGCAACTTTGCAAACCGGCAGCTTCACGAACCATTACACAGTGCGAACTAGTCAAACTTAAACTCTAAGAACACGGCGGTTGCAACTGTGGAAGCACTAAGAGACAATTACAGCACGATCCACAATCATTTAAATTACAGTCATTCACAGAGGGCATACTCCAGAAGTTTTTGGGTCGGTAAAGGTGTAGCCAAGTGATTCCCAAACACAGATAGAGCTCTTTAAGCAACCTAAATATGTAGGACTCGGAGTGTGTAAAAGAAAAAAAAAAAAAAACAACCTCCCTATGCAGCTCTCTCCTCTCAGTCCAAATCAACACACGATGGGTAAGTCCGAAAAGTCCAAAAACCTACCTCCTATCGACTTTTCAGTTTTCCTGTACCTCAGTGGAAAACATCATGGGGTTAAAGGTGCTCTGCCACACAAAAACGTTTTTACTGTGTTTTTTAAAATACATTCGGTCCAAAGGTGTTTGTTTTATGTACTTTATGAAAATGAACCGCTACCTCCTCTGTTTGCTATTGTCACTGAAAAGAAATAAGCGGAGAAATCAGGTCAGTTATTAAAGCTGGTCAGTGTGACATGTTAATGCCTGAGCTCATTACTATTCATTAGCCCACCCAGGTGAGACCACACCCATAGAATTCATCTAGCTCAGGGACAATTTTCGTATACAGCAAGCTGGGGTGCCATGGGGGGGGGGGTAAACCTGACAAGTTAATGGAGCTGAGCATTCCAGGTTCAGGTTAGAAGTTGTGAAAATTCCATGTAAGAGAGGCATAGCAGCCAGGAGTCAGACGTTCAAAGCATGTTAAGTTTCATTTTTGGTTTCTGCCAGTTCCTCTTCTTGTTGCGCAGGGTAAAGAAGGCTGAAAAACCAGGCTCTCATTGGCTCTCAGAGTCAAGCAGATTCATATGTTGCGTATACATGAGAACTGGCGCAAATCGAGCTGAGTCTTCCAACAGGCTTCATATACCACATTAGAATGCCTTGAAACTTGGTAACCAAGGCATTTTTCCACAAAAAATGTTAGAGTCCATGGTAGCACTTCAGACATTAGCACAAAAGTAATGAAATATGTGTGGCAGGGCACTTTTAAGGAAAGATTTTAAAGAACTACAATTTTCGAAGATGGACTTCAAAAAACACATCTTGAATACTTCACATGGTGTGTTCTTACTGTGCTGTTTGATACATGATATAAACATACACAGTAAAAATTTGACTTCATTATTAAGGTTTGAACAGAAATAGACCTATATAAAGGCTAAAGTTACTCTACCATCAGTCACATTCATCCTCCTGTTCACTCATATTAATCAGTATAGATCCTGAATCAGTATGATCTTATCAAAATAGTAAAAATATGTAAGGTAAGGGTGAAGCTATAAATTATGTCCACAAATCTACTGCCCACATGTGGTCATTCTTAAATTTACTTGGTGAATCAAACATCACCTGCTTACGTTTAGAACATTTTGATACACCTCCTCAAGTTTGATTCTACTACATTTCTCCTCCTGAAGATTCAGTTCACAGTGTCGTTTTACTAAGGTGTCTGTGACTGAAATTAAAGAGACATTAGTATAGACTGTGAAGATGTAACTCATGAGCACAGATTCTACTGCATCAACGTAACATTTGACACTAACAAGTGGTTTAAGTTAAAAATATATCAGACAGTTGTGGCTTAAGATGAATATGTGTATCCTGTCTGTTGTATTGATCGTTTGTTTTCATGAACAGTCTGGTTGGTGCCGCGGCGAATTGTGGGATATCATTCTGTCCCCCCCTTTGAAAGAATGGCTCAGTATATCCTCTGCTAAAGGAAGCATTGACGCTCTTTTCCTTTGCATTTAGAGAATTCAGACCGTTCCTATCATGGCTCACAGTCAGATACATCCAGGCTGTTTCACTCTGTTGTATGTATATGAATAGTTTGTTTAGAGAAAAAATGGTATGTTCACATCATCACACTGTACCTCTTCATACTGTACATATACCTATGTTTTCTGGGAAAAAAAAGGTAAATTTACAACAATGATAAAGAACTTACATCAGTGATTCTATATACATTTTGACATAAGCAAAAGAGGAAGCATTTTTACTCTTAAAGGGCTTATATTTTGCTAAACCCACTTTTATGAGTCTTTGGTTCATTTATTTGTGTATTTGGACCCTAATAGTTCATACAGT
>JAPQRP010000003.1:24046479-24063249 GCA_037367295.1 Apogon hyalosoma
CAGACCCAAGCAGAGCATTTACAGTTTATGTAGACCACAGGGAAATGTTTGAAAATGCATCATTCCATTTAAAAAAAAAAGCAAAATATCACTCCTTTAAGGGAGCTGAAATGAGTAGAAAAGTAATTGGATTTGTTGCCCAGTGTTTTTGAGGAAAGGTCATTAGAGGCGTGTTAAAATTTTCCAAATCTGGCATAAACATCTTTAACTTGGCAGGACTGCGAAGGACAGCGAGTGCATTATATTACTGGCATTGTTAAGCCCCTCGAGGTATGTGTTTAACTGGTGATCTCAAGCTATGTAAGTAAAATTGCCCTAAAGTGACTCATAAAATAGTAGAAAGGCCCAAAATATTAAATACCAAAGGCTTCCTTTTAGATAGTTGGACTGTGCAAAAAAGAATGATCATCTGCATGTTCGGTTTGATGAACTCAGGAAATAGAGGAGACTTTAGGTTCTAGGAAGATGATACAGTATTTATCAGATGCAAATTTCACTCACTGGAGCTTTAATCCTTACAAATGCACCTCCGAGACGACTGGCAGGTGATTACTCCTCCAGTTTAAGCACTTCCCAGATGTTCGTAGCTGGAGGTTGTCTGCATTTCCTGCTGCCTGTAACAGCGTGTCACGTTACCCGACGACGCAGGGCGGCTAAATCAACCAGCAAGACCTGTCTGGGTCTATCTGCCATCGCCTCCCAGACACAATTAAGACGCCGCTGTCTCCGTTAACACCCTGCCACAGAACTTTCACGGCAATTTGTTCTCGACTTTCGGAAATAATTAAAGCACCGTCACTTTTGACAGGTAGTACACTCAACGTTGCTATGGCGCTGCTATCTTGCTGCTGATGGTAGGCCTCTCCCTGCTGGCCTTTTATTGAGCCTCATGATTGCTTTACATTTCCAAGTTGTGCCACATCAGTGCATTCATAAACAGACACAGCGGTGAGCAAGAAGAAAAGCAATTTATTTAGTAATCTTTTGCACCCTCGAACCTGATAAAGTGACTCAATTAGTATATGCATGTGCAATGGAAAAGATGTGAGTAGGGACTGACAAAGCGCATAAATTAGAAATGGAAGTCACAGAAGTGCAGGTCTGCACTTCAGTTGGAGGTCTTTTAATAAGGAAATGTTCTCAGCTTAAAAAGCTGCAGTTGCCGCGCAGTTGTTAAACAATACAATTAAATTGGACTCCCTGATGTCTGATAACTCTCTTCAAACTTTACTCTGCGCAGGAAAACAGCATTAAGTGGTCTTACACTTACCTGAATATAGAACCTATCTAGTCTAACAGAATGTTGTATGAAACCATAAAATTAATGGCACAGCGGGGGAGCATCATCGCTGGTGATGTTTTCCTACTGCTTTTTTTTGTCTTTTTTTTCCCCATCTTTTGTATATGTTTGTGTCTGAAATATACTAAACTAAACTGTTAGGAAGGTGAGAAGAGCTTGTTCTCAGCATACAAAGCTTTTTTACTTTCCCTCACTGTTGTAATTTCGACTGATGTATGATCACACTGCAAACTTAGCTTTATGTCAGCAACCTGGTGTTTTCACTGAGTTATGGCTGGATCTGTGAATGTGTAACATAAGGTAAGAGCTTTGATTCTAATCACAATGTACATGTTAGAAAGTAGCTTCTGAAAACCTGTGGAAAGACTGTGAACTATTGAATTATGGAGTTGAGGCTGTTGAGGATTTTTTAGCAAGTCAATAATGAACTGGAGCTGAAATTAACATGACCCTTGACCCAAACCTAGATGAACAAGTGGTGCCAGGTACAACAAACCCTGCCCCTCGCACATATTGTAGCTTATTTTGGCATCAATCCAGCTGATGTCATCACGTCTATGTGTGTGCTAATGTCAGCATATCAATTGCCTCAATATATGTGCCAAATTTGAAGTACCAGTAAATTGAAACAAAATTTATGTTTTTTATAGACGTTTGAAATGTTGCCTATCCTAAGTAAATGGGAGGGAAAAAAAAGATTTAAAAAATTAATTAAAAAATTGGAACTTTGACCTACTTTTCCCAAAATGTAATGAGATCTATTCTGGGTCACTGGTAATCTATAAACCCAGTTTTCTAATATTTTTGCTGCTAGAAAGTTAACAAACAAGCAAAGAAAGAAAGAAACAGACAAACCGGGGGGGAATAAATCTATAAAATCTATAAAATGTAGACCACATTTGCAACAGTGGTTGTCCCATTCAATATCAGGATATGATAGTAGTAAACATTGCTAATGAGCATAGATTAAAAAAAAAAAAAAAAAAAACATAAATGATAGGCCAGCACCAACAATGCAAGTTGTGTCCAGTTTAGAGAGCACTGACTTTAACTGTACACTTTACAGTACTTCTAACACTTACCCATGAAACTCAAGCCATCATACCCCTTTCTTCAAAACCAAAAGACTTTTTGACAAAAGCAGCCTTATTATTTCACAGTGCACAGGAGCTGCTGATCTACCACTGAAATGACCAGCTGGTTGGTTAGTGTTATTGTGCGAAGTTTATGTTTTAACCCACCTGTCAGAACTAACAGACAACTGTCATCTTATGTGACATAAAAATACAGTCTCTGTTGAGGGAAACTGGTGGTTTTAAAAAGATGAAACCTAAAAGCTTCAATTTTTTTCAGAGAGTGCAGTCTGATGGCAAGGAAAAAAGTGACAATACAGCATAAACGTACACATATTTTTAAAGTGTGCCTTTTACAGGAAAATACTTTTACTGCGCTCTCCATCCACAACAGCAGGCTATGTTGCTACATGCTAACCCCTTTATATGGATCCTAAAATAAATCTGATTCATTGAAAACCTAAAACCCTAATTTTCTTTAATTAGATATTATCACAGTACATTAAATTTGTAAGGAATTCCACCTACCATGTTCTCCACTCGGAGTTCATAAGGCATGGGATTGTAGACCATGAGCTGGACCTCACAAACATCTCCCTGAACCCACTGGAAGTCTGGGAAAAGAAAGAAAGACAGTGATATAATATAATACATGTTGATTCTTGCCTTGCCTAAACCAATGAGAAGAAATCTAACCTTACCAGTTAGTTACCTATTTATTTTAAAATAAAACATACACATTTACATTTACATGCATTCAACATCTCTCTCAAAATTAGACTGAGACAAGAAACAGATACAGTGGAGATAAAACACACTATATGAATACATAAAATACACTTTGGCTGAAAAAAATATAGAATTTAAAAAGAAAAGAATCAAACTGAAATAGAAAAATACAATTAAATGGATGTATTTGAAAAAAATAAAAAATAAATATTACATATAAATACAGTGATTAAAAAAAGTCCATATTAGATAAAAGGGTCCATTTATAACTTAAATCAATCAATTTCAAGAACTGAAGACCAAACATGATTAAAAATGCATTGTCTTTACTAAAACTGTATGTTACATATGACAAGAGAAACATTTATAATCAATATTTTACAAGAGAACAGGTTGCATGTTGAATTGTTGTTGAACAAGAAAGGTCTACAGAGGAATCGGCTTCAATTTTGTAATTTATTTTTCAGTTCTCAAAAAGCAAAACCTCCATAAATCAAATTCATATTTATACATTGGCCAGCCCTATTTTCACTTCTATTGAGAGCTACAGAGGTCTTCCATGATTAGTTACAGTTGCTTTAAGGAAGAGTAACAGTAAAAGGTTTTATTATAATCTAGGCCAATGCAGCAGTCACTGTTTTATTTGCAAATTTATACATACGGTACACATACTTAAAGCAATGCAGACAATTGCGATGTAGTAATAAGCATCTAATTTAATTGAACAGATGCTTGAATGGGTTTGACGTGCCCGTTAGCTGAAAAATAACATTCACTGAGGCTGTGATGATTTAACTACAAGATCAGGTGAAGTCGGTGTGCGTGGAAATGCAAAATATAAAATAAGAACTGGAGATTTTCTAAGGTTCAGATTACAGAAATGGAAAGTTCTGAGAGGAAAGCTGCAGAGAGCGAGTTTAAAAACTGCCTAGTTTAGCTTTATGAAAAATATATATTATACATATATGAAGATATTCCAGCACCGCTCCATCATTTCTGAATGAGATTTGAAAAGCTTTGTTGGACTGAGGAGCTACTTTAGTCCCACTGTAGCCAAACCCATCTCCATTTTCAAACGTAACTTAGTCAGATCCATTTGGAGAGTCTATTGCTGTAAATAGACTTGCAAAAGATGGACTGAAAATCCTGGCTCAGACCCAGGCAGGAAAAAAAGGATTTATGGAAGGCAAACTTCAACCATGCACCTTGGGAAATTAAGTCAGTCAAAAGAAAGATATCTGTAATATGAATGTGGAGAAATGCCCCCACACATAACCTGGGGTCTGGCTAACAGGCATGCTCACATAGCCAGCCAATTAAGTGTGAAATACACTTCAGAAAGAAGAAGGAAAAACAAAGTGGACTGCTGTCATTTATTTGTATTGCCTTGGTCTTAACTTCTCAAACAGTCGTTGAGATTCCGCACAGATCTCCCAAGGCTTTCAGCTCTTTGAAACCTCGATCCTACAAAGCAATAACGACTGCTGCGTCGGAGCATGGCCGCACAGTTACTTACACATTTCCTGTGTTGGTTTCCTTTCTTTAAGGGTAAATTATTTTGTCAAAACATTTCTCACGTACTGTGAAATTCATCTTTTATTGACCAGAGACGGGACTAAACATATTTACTGGCGAATCGTACAGAGGCATTCTGTATAACTATCGGCAACATTAATCATTCATTTGCAATATAACTGGTGCTCTATGCCGGAGCACTGGAGCAAAAATCACACATGTGAAATGAAGCAGCGCCACAGCAGGAAAAATGTGTAAAAGCTTCTGAACTCATCAAAAATTGTTGGGACAATTTAATAAAATAATGTGAAACTGAAGAGTCACTAAATGATTTTGCCTCTATGTTGTATACAATTGCTATTTATAATGGAAGATATTTTCCCATGACCACAACATGGACCTGCTGTCTCTTCCTGATAGAGAAACAGGGCTGAGTAGAAACAAACCAAGAGCCTGAACATACAAGGTATCCACAAAGTCTCTTTACAATTTAAAAAATGTATTTCAAAAGCAACTGATGCAATATGTTAATCAGATTTGTTCTATGTAGTCAGTGGTTATCAAAGTTGGAGTGGTTAGCATGGGATCATGTTCAATCGAATCACTGGTCCATTTTTCCTCAATGAGAGATCAATTACTGCAAATGTTTGAATGTGTGTCACCACAACTGGATAATTTTCAACCAGCCATCATTTTCCAGCAAGATGGTGCACCAACATACTGGGGTCTGCATTTTGGGTTCCTTAATCAAACATTTCCAGAACGGTGGATTGGAAGGGATGCCCCAATTCTCTGGACACCTCGTTCTCCGGCTATCACCCCTCAGGATTTCTTTCTGTGGGGTTATGTTAAAGATGTCATATAACGAATAAAGATGCAGGACATCAATGACCTGAAGTAAAAGGTAACTGATGCCATTGAAACCATTAATGAGGCTTTTACACAGCCAACATGGCAACAAATCCAGTACACGAGAAAAAAATCTAAATCTTACCAAGTGTATTTTTCTCATTTCTAGTCAAAATATCTCATCACACTTAAAGTACGACATAATCACCTACAGAGTAACTTTTCAGTGAGATATAAAGAACTTATTTCTAGACAATAGATCATGAAAATCTTATTTCAAGAAATCTTACCAAGATAATTTTCACCTGTTCCATTGACAGATTTTTTTTTTTTTTTTGCTTTTGCTTGAATTAAGCAAAAAAAAAAAAGAAATCTGAAATGAGAGAAATACACTTGGTAAGATTTTGATTTTTGCACTGTACCACCTTGATGTGCTTCGTGCAACTAATGGTGCCCACATAGAGGTGTATTAGAGGCAAAAAAAAACCCAAAAAACTTCAATATCTGCTTTTCATTTTGTAATCATTTCCACAGATTTGTTTATTAATTTGCTTTTGTAATAAATGTGTTAAATTGTAGATACTTTGTGGACACCCTGGATGATAACTGAAATACTACCGACATAGCTGCAAAAGTATGACCTTGTGGAGTCGCATATGAGTGAAAAGATCAGATTTGGGATATTCTTGCTATCGGTGTGATGGTAAGACTAAGATCCCAGCCTCTTCCACCTCTAATAAACTTTTAAAATAACCAGATGTTTACAGTCAGGTACAAAAAAAGAAGAGAGAAGTCGAGAAGAGAAAATGCTAGCTGCAGTACAAAGCTCTTCAAGGCCAAATGTATGGGGAAAAAAAGATCCTGAAGTGGAGGTTGCAACTGTAAAAAGCACAGTCCTACCTGGAATGGAATACACCACTTATCAAGAGTAAAGTGAAGCATCCGTTCACTTCGTATAAACATCTGACAAACACAGTCACTAATGCTAATCAATGCTGTCGCTAATAATTATTAGCAAATGAAAACATAGGACTAAAAATACTGCAATGAATTTAGGATTGCATAGGTGTTACAAAGTGAACAGGAACACAATACTAGTACATTACTGCCTTGTTGAGACAACGTGTTTTCGTGGGTAGAATTTCTGTATGTAGGTTGAAAACCCTATTGTCCGTGGGATGCTGATTCAGGTTCAGGTTTATAAGTCAAAAGTCCAAGTTCATAGTGAGGATGCACTGTGCTTCTTTAAATTCAGCTAAGAAAAGGATTTGTGTTTGAGTGTGGTGAAGTACTGGAAAACACTGAAAAAGAAATACATGAACTGCATTAAAAGGGACCACCAATACCAGGGATTTTCAGTAACTCCATTACAGTTACTGGTGTTTCACCCTTCAAGACCTCGAACTGTTGCTGTCTGACTTCAACATGAACTTAAGCTTCAGCGGTGTCAAACATATAGCCTGTGGGCCAAGACCGGCCCACCAAAGGGTCCAATCCAACCCGTGGGATGACTTTGCAAAGTTCAAAAATTAGACTGAAGAAAAGAAATGTTAAGGATGTCACGCGGGGTATTGTCTTTGGTTCACTTTGTTTCTTTCTTTCTTTGTTTGTTAACACTCTAGCAGCAAAACTATTGGTTGAGTTTATACCAAATTGGGTGTATAGATTGCCAGTGATCCACAAAAGATCTGATTACATGTTGGGAAAAGTAGGTGAAAGTTAACATTTTTTTAGGAATTTTTCAAATCTTTTTTTCCCCATTTACGTATAATAGGTGAAATTTCAAATGTTTGTACTAGTAAAACAATGGGTTGAATTCATACCAAACTGGGTTTATAGATTGCCAGTGACCCAGAATAGATGTGATTACATTTTGGGAAAAGTAGGTTATAGTTTTTTTTTTTTTATAAAAAAGACACACACACACACACAAACTTACTTATAATGGGCAACATTTCAAATGTCTATAAAAACATACATTTTGTTTCAATTTACTTCACACTTGGCACATATATAGAGACAACTGATATGATGACATCACCACATGCATAGACATCACAAGAGCTGGATCGATGCCAAAATAAGGTACAATATGTGCGAGGGGTGGGGCTTCTTGTGCCTGGCACCACTTGTTTTAGTTCAGAGGTCACATACAGTCCAATGTGGTCTCAAGTAAAATAATAGCATAATAACCTATCTGTAATGAAAACTACACATTTTCTTCTTGGTCTGATGTGAAAAAAGTAAATTACATTATGAAAATATTTACATTTACAAACTATATTTTCACAATAAAATGTGAATAACCTGAAAAAATATGAACCTGAAATGTCTTAAGAAAAAAAAAAGCAATTATAAGAGTATAACAGACCCACTGTGAACTGTAAGTTGTGACACTAAAAGGTGGAAACAGAATATTATTAAAACTACTACTAATTTTTTACTCTTTTCACAGTAAACCAAAGAGAAAATTGATAGAGTATGATGCCTATCATTTTAATGGTCCAGTCAACTTCACATCACATTAGGTTGTATCGTGGCCCCTGAACTACATGTTTTACAGGTGAATCCAGTGTTTCCTCATTTACTGTGCAGCCTCTGAATATCCAAATCAGTCACATTTGATGCCACAGAAATGCTGAGAAACTGCATTTTACCTGAATTATTTAAATATGTAGTTATACAGTTATTACACCTTTTAGATCAGTGGATGTTTTCAGTGTTTCAGGTTTAACACCCGCATGCTAACATAAGTTATTAGCATGTATAAAGCCAAACACAAACTCTGATATTTGTATCTCTGTAACTCTATCAGTCTCTGTCCCATCTTTGCTGTCAATCTCTTCTATATCTGTCTGTAATAAAGGCTCAAAAAATAAAGTTTCCAGCTTTAGGCAATAAAAGCGCTTTGGTATAGGTTATAAAAAAAAAAAAAAAAGACTGAAGCTCAGAGTTATTTTACTTTCAGTCTATTTTTCAGTGAAGTCCTCTGATAGACTCAGATCAAGTGACTGACTTTCCACTCTTTATGTTTCGGGTCACTGGTAAGTCACTTTTCTAAGGCATCAGGACTGTGTAAAAACCACAATGAGTCCTACGTGGCCCACTCAGTGTAGATGCTAACAACCTCAAGCACCTCTACCCGACAGAAGTCAGCGCTTTAACCTCATAGTCATCTTTTTATTTCTTATTCAATGTGCTAGCGACGGTGTCACTGTCCAAACACTTCCACATCACACCGGGTCCCTGTTTCCTTGGTGAGGGTTAAATGAAGTAAAACTGACCTCCCTTTATGCTCATATACTTTTGTAATAGATTGCCTATCACCTACATTGCAGCAAATGAATGGCCATAGACTCGCCAGTTCGCAAAAGTGAGTCTCAGAACAATTACAGGGAAAACAATCTCCCATTAGAGCACCTCTTGGTTTATAGTCAAACATCAATTTGCTTTATAGCAAATGACTTAAAGAGCGACAAAATACATGCACATATATTTTCAAAGTCCACACAGCTCAGTTGCCATAGCGTGGCACAAAATACAACAGAGGCTGGGAGTAATCTAAAGCTGTTAAGGTTTACAGCTGTGGCACATATTAAAGTGTTATGAAATCCTTAAGATTATTCCCATAATGCTCACTTCACTAATCACAAAGCAAGTGCATATTAGAGCCAACCCTGGAAGTGGCTTTTCAAACACCGCATTGGGACCTTAAGCAACAAAAAAGCTCATTTAAAAAACTGCTATAATTTCTGATTCCATATTTTCATCTTTTTTATTACCTTGCATTTAAATTAATATCCTCCCCACCGCTGACAACCTGTACCGACTGGTCAACTCAAACCCACCGCCTCCGTAAACAAACAGCAGAAGAATTTCACTTTTAGCATAGAATAGAATAGAATAGAATAGAATAGAATAGAATAGAATAGAATAGAATAGAATAGAATAGAATAGAATAGGCTTTATTGTCATTGCAAAAATCATTGCACAGTGCAATGAAATTTGGTTTCTTTTCTATATTTTGAACACTTTTTAAGGTAAATTTACAATGTATTTAAGCCCTACTGACACAGCTTTTCCCTGAAATTTCAGTTCTGGACCTTCCGTTACAGAGACATTATAAACCAACAGCAGAAGAACTCACTTCTACTTCTGTTTTTTTTTTTTTTGTTTGAAATGTAAACTTTTCCAATCTGTTCAAGTCTGAGCCTGAATTTCACCCATATTATGAAACTAAAACAACAAAAACCACCTCAGAGACATATATTGCAGCAGGATATATCTTTTTAGTACCTATGCTGGGCTTTAGGAGAACACCAGGTGCCGTTTAATTGAAGGCTTATTTATATCTGTTTTAATTGTTTTTTTTCCTCAGATATCATGCATATTGTTTGTCATTTACTCTATTCTGAGTGTTGAAATATACTTATAAGGCCTGGCTTATATTAGATGTTTTATCATTATACGTATTCTATTGTCAATGCAGAGCCCTGGAGTTAATTTAATGATTTCAAACCTAACTAGTTTTATATGGACAATCAATATCATAATCATGAGGAAAAGGCTATCCTATTAAAGAGTATGGTCTTCATATTATTTTATAAATTACATAAGTTTATACTGCATACACTGACAGTAATGGGATAATATTTCTATACATGTAGTATAAAAACCATTATAATTGGCAACTGAGGCAATATATGTACTGTAATTTTATTTTTTCCGCCATCAGTGACTCTGTGGATTAGTTTTCTGAATAAACGTTTTAGTTGTATGGTCTATAAAATGTCCTAAACTTTAGAAAAATGTCCAAACTCCATGATGTCTTTGTGTCATGTCTTTGAATGTGATGTTTGGTGAGCAACCAAATAATCAGTTCGCACATTTAAGTTTCAGATACCAGAATCAAATAATTTTTATATTATTAAACTCCACAGATCACCAATCTTTACAATCTAAAGAGCAGTTTTTGTCCCAAAATAAACAAAAAAAATATTTGTCCAGAGCTGTGACAAAACTATTTACACCGCTTGGCAGCAGTTACTAATGAACAGGTGCTTTCTTAACTTTGCATTCCTGTTATAATAATCTATTGTCACAATGGTGCATTTATGAAATTATACAAGTACAATAGTTTTGTTATTCTTACAAATAAAAACACAAAACTGATTCAGTGGGTAATGGAAAGAAACATCCACTTGCATGATTAATTAGAAACAAACAAACGGAGACACCAGGTCTTAATATAGTGTATGAAATATTCTTTAAAAAGGGTTTTATTTTGCCTGTACTCTGCACATTTTTACAGATGGATAATTTAAGAATGGCTTTAGGACTACAACACAGATAATATAATGACTGTAAATAATTGTTATTTATCTCCACATGTTCGTTGTGTTTTTAAACAATGCCTCAGCAGTTACAGACCCTTGGATTAGTTGGTAATCAAAACATTAGGTAATTAATAGGTATTCAATTAATTGTTGCAGTTCTAGATCTGACAGATCTGTGCTGAAGTGCAGTGACTGTCTGTTGAGGCTGAAATAATACTGACTTCAGCATTGAAGGACGTCTACATGTGATGACTAGAGATAAATGTATGTGTTCAACACAATGATTTCTACACCGTCTGCAAACTGGGAGAAGGCTCTAAGGCATTAAAACAGAATGGTCGCTCTATAGAAGTACAAGAACTAGGAAGGAAAGGTGTCATCGAATCAATTTCCCAAGCCTCAGAAAAGCAGAGTGCACCAGAAGAATATCTACTTTCGATGAAATCAAGGAAACAAAAAGAAGAAAACTGCTCGAGGGATTGTACAGTAGAGTTAATATTGAACTTGTACTGTTTATTAAATATTTCTTATGACCAAAGGAATGTAGTAATGTGTTCCATTTACTTGAAGACTTTTGCACTAAATTATACAATATTGCACATGTTATAGCACAATATTTTAAAATCATGCTGCAAATTGAATAGAATCGAATAGAATCGAATAGAATAGAACAGAACAGAATAGATCATTATTGTCACTGTCACAGGACCAATGAAAATCCGTTGCAGCTCTGTTACTTAGTGCAAAAAAGACTGTATAAAGATATCTCACAAAATACTGAAAAATCTAGGCAATGTACTAATATTCATGAGGCAAAAACATTACATTTAGATTAGAAAAGGCACATCTCTCAACACACCTCAACCACTGGCTGCATAATCTAACAAGTGGTCCCAGGCACAACAAACCCCGCCCCTCGAAAGTATTATAGTTTATTTTGGCATCGATCCAGCTGATGTCATCATGTATGTGCATGTACTGATGTCAGCATATCAGCTGCCTCTATATATGTGCCCAATCTTAAGTAAATTGAAACAAAATTGATGTTTTTATAGACATTTGAAATTCCGCCCATTATAAGTAATTTGGAGAAAAAAAGATTTTAAAAATTCATAAAAAATTTAAACGGTGACCTACTTTTCCCAAAATGTAATGACATCTATTCTGGGTCATTGGAAATCCGTAAACCTAATTTGGTGTGAATTCAACCAATAGTTTTGCTGCTAGAGTGTTAACAAACTAAAAAACTGAACGTCGGGGGGTGGGGTATTAACATCTCTGCATAGATAAAATGTGAGTATTCCAGCTCAGGCCAAATCATTGTCAAACATCACAACAACCTGCTCTAAATTGATAAAGCTAGATAAATTTAAACCAGACTGGATTTGTAAATATGAAAATGTGAAGTGATTAAAAAATGGACTTAAGATCCACCTTTCTAATCAAGCTAAATCTATAACTGTTTTTCTTTTCTTTAATTTACTTGTTGGCTATTCAGCTTTGCATTTGGCTTCTTCAGTGTATTGAAAAGGATAGTGTTAATCTTAACAGACACTTTCTCATTCACACAACCTGGCGAACATTTGATATCATCTTATCATAATGCAATACTTTTACTTGAGGACAGATTTTGGCTACTCAATTCATATTTGAGCATAGCACAAAACACTGCTTATTAGTCAGGTATTATCAGTCAAATGCAGATTGTGGACAAAATGCGGAAGAAGCTGATTTTTCTGTTGGATATTAATGAAAAATAAACCCTGACACAAATGATGTAAAGGATCAGAGCCTCAGAACTGCAGATAAAGAGCTGCATGATGTCCCTAATTTAGCATGGCCGATAGGCTGGCGCTGATTTCTACAACCTGATGACCAAAACAGCTCAATACGCCGATAAATCCGACTTTGTGTGATAACTCCGTATTGACACTGAAACAGACTCCGTTCCAAACTCTTCTTCATTCACCAAATCTCCAGTCTGAGCGCTGATTCACTCCAGCGTAGCCTTCAGCCTGTTCCTGCTGTTCACATATCAAGTAATGAATACGTTGGATGCCTCTGCAGTAGTGAGGGCATTTATAGGAAGAAGTCATTAATTCAAAATTGGACCAGTTACGATGATAGGTTTTGCTTACAAGGACACCATGACAGGAATACAATGAAAGTGGCCGCAATGGGATAAAAATAATGAACAATATTGCACTTGAGTGGAGCACTCTTCTGATTATGGAGTTGATCTAATTTATTCTTATGCTTTTTATGCCCCTGAGCTGTTTGTTTGCAGACAAGCAAATCACAGTCATTTGTTAAATTTTGATACATAAACTGACCTGACATTGCAACTTTTCCTGTCTTGTATTATTAATCATTAAAAGAAAAGAGGGGTAATAAGATATATGGACAGGCTGCACATTAACTAATTACTTAATTACCTAATAATTTCTTTTAAAAGGTTTACATTTAGTAGTAAGAGTAGATTTATTATGGCCTGAAAACACTATTCACAGTAGAGGTTGAATGCTGGATTCTTTACAGACCTTTAGATTTAGCAACTTCCAATCAGTAAAGTAACTTCTAATTAATATTCAACTGTTTATGTTTGCTAAAAAACACTGTGTTTCACTGGCTACCATGGTATCTTACCTCTGGGTACGTTTTTATTGATCCAATTAATATTACATTGTGAGTGCTGCTCTCAAATCTCTCAACATTTCCTGTGGAACATGCCTAATTTATATGGAAAATACCACTTGAATTGTGAAACAACAGCAGGACTTGGGGAAAAAAAAAGGAAGACATATTTCCTCCTCTTATCAAACCATAACAAACAGATCCCACAAACAGTTCATTACTATTATAATAATGATGGGATATGGTGCTGCATTTAAGTGAGAAATGATTTTAATAGAAAATCTTTTGGATTTGCGCCGTTGAATAGAATAAAATCTAATTTTAGCTTTGACACACTGTTGATGTACAGTAATTGCGGGTCTTATTATTAGACAGATATGACAGCAGCTGGCCAATATCATCCCGCTATAATAAGTGTAAAAATTGTAAATGTAGTTGTACGCTCAGCTGGTGTGAGAGGGAAACAGAGATAAGCCTTAAGTAGAGACTGTACTCACTGGAATTCAATCAAAAGACTGCGCTAATGTCATTCCCCAAAAGGAATCTGTCAGGTCTCTGCCATGACTGCAGATCAATGGAGGGGAAACTAAAATAACCCAAAGAGTGAAAAGAGTCTACTTCCAACAGTGACAGAAGGAGGAAATTCAACAAGTTTTATAAAGGAACTAAAAGTGACATATTTAAGTCCCTTCTGACCTCAGCTGAGCTAAAAATAGATGCATGACGGGCCTGGTTACGAACCAAAGCGCCAACAACAATCAGCCCTAGCAGGAAATCTCCGAAAACAATGGAGTGAATTTTAAAGTCAGCTCTATTTCGATAAACCGAGCACAAATTAGTGTAAATAAGTGTAAACAACTGGAGTCTCGCCTGGAAAAATCAAGTCAGGTCGCTTTATTTGAACCCCTAGCTGGATTTGTTTTGCAGCAGGCTGGCAACATAATAGAAATACTATTACACAAAGTTCAATCAATCAGGACATAAAAGAGACAGAAACCTGAATAAATTATGAAAAATTACCAGGACATATTGAAGAAAAAACATGTAAAAAGTAGATAAAAAGCAAAACTAAAGGAAAATAAACTGCATGTGTGAATGTTACTATAGCCTTTTCTGTTCGGAAAAAGCAGCTGGAACAAGAAACCTCCGTCCAGAGGGAAGAAGCTTAACATCACTGCGTACTGCGTGTATAAAACTGAGAATAAAACTGAGACTCAAATCTGAATATGACATTTCATTTCTGAAATTACAATGAACAGTTACTAACTTCATTGTCCATTGTTGTGTCTTGCTGAAGACGACATCGCAGTAGTTTATGCTGGGTTGCTATGACGACTCCCTCAAATTGGCAACAGAAAAATGGTCTAAAGTTGATTTTACCAATTTTATTTTAGCTTGTTACCCCTCAGCCAACTCTAGGCCAGAGGGGTATTGTAATCATTTTGTCGTCTATCCATCCATCTGTGTGTCTGTCTGTCCATTCTGCCTGAGGGGTATTAAAAGTGTGCAGCGTGTTACGTTATTGCAGAGTTAAGTTGTTAAGTTGTAGTTGTGACTTTGACTAGTGCATTTTATCACTGTTAACAGAATTAGTTTTAGATATTTTGTCTCAGTTTTAACATAAAAACATTGCTACGATTACACTCTAAATCTGTTAGAACAGCTCTCCATGCTTAAAAGGTTCAGTAAGGGACATCTAGTGGTGAATATGCAGATTGCAGATAACTAAATACCCCCACCGTCACCTACAGTGGCTGCAGAAGACCCTTATTACAGTGTACTCAGGACTTTTTGACTTTGGGAATATAAACTCTAGTCAATACTTAAACATACTAGACTAGAGTATACCATAACAGTGGACGATACATGGTACAAAACCATGATTTCAATCAATTGTATTAATATACATTCATAAAAACACATTTATCTTCTGTTTCTCAAATTGAATCTCACCAAACATTACACAGTGGACTTTTAATTGCAATATGCGTCTAAGTGTTTCCGTGTGTGTGTGCATGTGTGTAAGCTGCCATGAACAAAATGCTGGATGCACACTCGACACCCCAGAAATCCTTTTGGCTTACCGATCTTCTTACAGCGCTCATCTCCTCTGTTGTGCATGATTATGGGCGAGTAGATGAAGGGACTGGCAGTGGAAATATTCTGTCCCAGCAGGCCTTTCACTTTGTGAGGCCGCAGACTGACAGGCAGATTCAGGAGCTTCACTGATCTGGTGGACATCACAGGAGAAAGTGTTAGCCTCGCTCATTAGTAACATAATGAAAGGCTTCTGGTTGGGTATTAATGATTTCTACGACCAAAGAGTCACTGTCACAATGAGAATTTTATCTAATCACATTTTTTTATGTAACTGCAAATCTTTTAGAGGGTTTCTGTCTGCGCGGTTTCGCTGTTTGAAAATTATGAAAGAGAGAATTCTATCCTTGGATCACAATCTGTTCGTACATTTCTCTTTATTACAAGTCACTTACAGTTAATGAAAGACTTTTACAAATGAATTAAAAAAGGAGCAACTGTAGAAGTCAGTGGCTATTGTAATGTCATTTCTCTCAACATTTTCACGATATGCATCACTCTTCCGATGGTGCTGCTGTGCTGGAGACCAGGACTACTGTTGTCGGTTTGTGTTTTTATTATATGTGTTTTTATTGTCTGCTCAACACAAAACACTTCTCTGAAACATGGTCAAAACCAGCCTGAAGGTCATTGGTACATGTGAATATCCATGACTACAGTCCATTTATGAGTGCTCTGAGTTTTAATGACACTTCTTACTTCCTGTTTCTAAATGTAACTACTTTTAACTAAAATTTGTGCTGCTGCTTGGCCAGGTTAGTATTGGAAATGAGAATCAGTTCTCAACTAACTTACCTGATTAAATAAAGGTTAAATAAAATAAATGAATAAAACGTCAACATTACATCCCTCTGGGAGGTGCTACCATGCTACTTAACACAGACCAAATAGACTCAAACATTCATTCAATACAAGGCACATTAATCTGTTAAACCCATAAAGACCCAGTGCTACTTCTGTAGCAGTTCGCAAATGAATTTTTCTCTATAGTTACCCTTTCTTAAATGATTTATCACCAGTTATTGTAATATTCTCCTCTTTATTTTGCATTTCTTCAATACATTTTTTTATATATTTCATTCGCTCATCATGTAGCCGTTCATTAAAGTTCAGAGTAAATTATAATAAAAACAGAAAAAACTGAAGAAAAAGTACATTTCTCAGCAAAATCTCTCATTAACTGAACATAAACCCAGTGTGTCCATCCACTGTCACTGATCCAACTCCATGGGTTTTA
>JAPQRP010000003.1:24063804-24076126 GCA_037367295.1 Apogon hyalosoma
AAACTGCATTTTACACCAATTATTTACGTGGATTGATAGGATTAGTGGATCAACAGGTATTAAACAGTTTAGATCAGTAGATGCTTGGGTCTTTATGGGTTAACAAACAAAAGACTTAAGGTGTTTTTTAGTAGTTGTTATTTTTAGGCATAAGTATTTTTAGTAGCTATTTATTATAGTATTTTATGCATTTATTATAGTATTTTTATTGCACGTGCTGTGTGCAGTACTTGTTTTTACACGTTGTATGCCTACGTCTGTATTGTCTTGCGTCTGTACTGTCCATGTTGCTTCCAGCTGTTTTGCACTTCAGCCCAAGACAAATGACAAATTTCCCTTCAGGGGCAATATAATTGATTTGATTGGATTTGATTTGATTTGACATTAGTTTTGTAATAGAAAATACCATCAAGCATAGAAGAATAGTAAAAATACAAGCATGGAAAAAAGGACAAAAAAAAAAAAAAAAGGATCAGAACTAGAGATCAGAGCCATCATCTCAGGATCGTCAGTAGCTGGAGGTGACTGTTCTGATCTCTATATGAAATGCTGTTTGTGAAGTGCACTTCATAGAAACCGCAACATTCACCAGATGGAATCTGTGGCCACGACCACATAGTGATCACAGCGATTCTCACAGAGTTAGATTTTATCTGTGGCAGTGTGTCGACACTCTCAGCACTAAGAGTTTGGTCCACTTTTTATATGAAGCCGTGTCTCCCAAATATTTAAGACTGTGTATAGAGGGGATGGACTAGTGAAGGCTGATGTTGAATTTTCATTGCGATCAATGTCTCAGCGGATGAACAGCAGCTTTTCCTCTTTCTGTCTCAACCTCGGTAGCATCTGAGTAAACATTACAGCCACAATTGTGTTCTACCGGTGTAAGGAGGATATAACTGTGTTTTGTAGTAAAGACATATCAGAAGAAGACACTTGTCTGTTGGTAAAGTTTGATATTGGCTGTATTAATGTAAAAGAACAAGTGTGAAGTGAGTGAACCTGCGCTCCATAACTATCGAAAACCGAAAGTGAAATTTAACACAGTTCAAACGTCCGACCCGGCTTCTGTACCTCTGTTATACTCTTTGTTGTCATGTTTACCCCCCTTATCGGTGCCCCAGCCTCAGAATAAAATGTAGTTTTTTTTAAATGGCGCTGAGAATTGAGAATATTTATAGGGGAAACTCTGCACATGGGTTCTGATTGCAGCCACCCTGTTCATACTGTGTGCGTTCCCCTTCAAGGTTCATGTGGAAACTTAGGGAGAGTGTTTGTGTATCATGTTACTGTATCAAAGACCCTGAACTGAAAGGGTTCGGTACAAACGAGCGAAACATTAAACCCCTACAGCAACGTAAAACTTTTTGATTTTTAACACGAAATAACTGTCTTGATTGGAAACAGCATAACGCAACAGTTTTTTTTTTTTTTTCAGATATATTTATTTGCAGTTGACAGCATTTTTTGAAGTAAAACTGTGATCCTCTTGTCCTCTACGAAGGACAAAAAATGGACTGCTGGGTCTCAAGAGGATAATCTATTGGTGGATCATCAAGCTCAATCACCATAGATTTAACTCATTTGACAATAGAGAATTGGAGATTGTTGCTTTAAACGTGCAGTCATATGCCAGAAAGTAATTTATTTTCTATCTCATATTAATGCCACAGATTTTCTAACAAAAATGACATACTTGGATGGAAGCCTGACTAGTACAAGACAATCAGTATTACTTCCTTCCTCTGTGAGAGGCCATAATGCTTTGTCTGAGTTACTTCAGACTTTAAGAAGTGACATGAAGAGCCCGATCCAGTGTCACTCACCGAACAATGGGGAGCTTTGTGAAGGGCACCGGAGGAAGCTTCAGGCCATCAGGAAGGGTGATGACCTCCATTCCACCTGGACACTTAGAGGTGTAGTTCTCCAGACTCTGGGTCACTTCCTTCTTCTCTATAAATGTCAGGAGGAAAATCAGCGAGTAAGTATATAAAGAAATCTACAGCTACAATTACACCAAACTTCATCAACAATTATGACACAACCCAGTTTAAATTATCCCTCTACTCAGATCATACGAGCTCCGTCTCTACTACGGAGGTTTGTCTCTCGATGTGATATAAATTAAGTAGACATTAATGACCTGTGAGGTGTCTCTCTCAGCAATAATAGCCGCAGCCTTCAAGTAAAACCAGAATCTTTATTGTACCATCAATACCTTTTGAGGGGAACATTACTGCTCAACCAGCCAGAGAATTTGCTTTGGCTCTGCAACTTTCTAAAGCAGCCATCAAAAGCAGAGGGATGTACGCACACGACGACTTCCCCAGATCTGCAACCCCTGCACAGCAGAATTATATGAAGTGTTAACGATTGTTTTTGTCATAATATAAAGTCCGTTACTATTTATCTCTTATTTATTCAATGTAAACATGTTTACAACTGGTCTTCTTTGTAAATCAGACACTTAAAGAAGAAGAATGTGTCCAAATACTTTCTTGTTTCCCAGCAACCTTTACAAAATAACCAAAGCTGTCCAATAAATATGTTAATGTGTCCACAAAATGCAACTTCATAAATAAAGAATCTGTGCCAGAAACCCTGCATTACCGCATCAGAGAGAGAGAATGTAGACTGAGGTGGATAGAGTAAAAAGAAAAGAGGCAACAGAGTGAGATAAATCTGGACAGAAGATGGAAGGAGTGATGGCATAAAAAAAAGAGTAGGCAATAAGTAAAATGAGTCACTCCCCCTGGGTTACAGCTTTAGCGGTGCCAGTGAATGCCATATTTGTCCTGTTTTTCTGTGTCTATTTGTTCACAGCAGATTTTTAGAGGCCAAGGAGCAGTGTATTTGCACTTTTATGTACATGAAAGATAGGCTTTCTGCCAAAATAGTTGTCTCCAAACAAAGACACAGTAATAAACTATGCCATAAACATACATTTCTCAGAAACAATAAATCATAAATATAGATGCCCTTATTAAAAGCATTATATGTGGTGAGTTGGTGCTGAAATTCATTCATGAGCAGAGCCCGGAAAGTACAACTCTGTGCGAGGCCACCTTTAGCTTTGCTCTTTTTGCAGGGTAGAAACGATTCAAATTCAATTCTCATTGTTTTTTCTGCAGATAAAACCAAAAAATACAGGAAAAATGTGCACAGCTTTAAAAGACACACAAAAAACTGGAGTAAATGGGTTCTAAAGGTTACAGTCACCATTTAGCGTGACCCCTGACCCCAAAAAAGCAGCGCAAACAGTTATAGAATCTGACATGTTGAATGAAACCTGGTGTAAAACATCAGTAAATGAATGCAGTAAATCTCATATTGTGTGAACAAAAGGGTTAGACATGTTAAATGTAAAAGCAGTTCGCACAAAATACTCTCACTTTGGTTTTTAGAAGCTGTTTTTTCCTGAAATTTGTTTTTACTACTGTGCATACTTCCCATATGTCCAGACTGGACTCAGAAATGCACATCATTAGAACTTTGCCTTTTGAACACTGCTATACATGCACGACAAGATGTTGCTCATTGGTCAGGATCATGACAAATCTTAAGCACTGTTTAGTCTGTATGCAATTAGTGAATGAAGGAACTGGGATGAGTAGTGACGGCGGGAAGTGACCATATTTGGACGAAACAGGAGGAGCTGCAGGACTGTCAGGGGTCAGAGCGGTGAGCTGATGCTAATGCTAAGCACTAGCATACAGACTCAGTTTGAACCGTAAACATTAGAAGTACTGCATCTGTCTTTTCAGTGGAAGCTATCAACTAGAAATTCAGTGGAGCTGTTTGCATGCGTATTATGAAATAAACAATAACTCTGAAGGTCCGACGCAGCAAGCGAAGGAGCTTTAATACAAACATGTTGATTAAAACCCGAGATCTGATTAAAAGAGAAAAGAATCAGAGACGGGCCACCATCACTTCTAAACACTTTAAATAAAACAAATAAGACCAGAATGATCATTGACTTAATATTTCTAGAGAGAAAATCCGGTGTAAGTCTATGTGAGGCAGGGATTTTTGGTGCCAACCCCAGCAGCAGACACTGGCATTACAACTTGTAGAAATTTCCATTTTTTAGAGTCAAGGTCCCTGCCCCTTGGTCTGGAGCATCATTTTTTCACACTGATTTAAGTTTGACTCCCAATATCCAATATTATTCAGTACGCCTTTGACAAAAACGAACAAAAAGCACTTGACCCTTTCAAATGATAAAATCCAGTGATTCCGCCAGGGGCATTTCCACCCTAATAAATGGCGGATGGTGCGAGAGATCTGTTCAGCCGAGTAAATCAATAATTCCACCCTTCTAAAGCAGTGACTAGATATTTTTCACCTCCCCATTCTCTTGGCTAACAATACCAGAGCAAAATAAAGCACCACAAAAAGTCCTCTGGCAAACTAAGCAATCTATTCAAGACCAGCCAAATGCATGGCTTGCAGTTAGTCGGCCTTGTCTGTAGTAAAGGTGATGTGTAATAACATCTGCTCAGGCGTCAAAAGAAACAGTTCCACACTTAACAAAAAGGCAGCTCTTAACAGTATTCCCACCACTAAAGGATCTCATCTCACAGTGCCAACCATCAAGCAAAAGAAGGGACAATAGACGCCAGAAGAAAGGCAGCATGGGTAAAAGTTTGCTCTGACTCTTCAGAGGATATTCAGTTTCTACTTTTTGCTGCTTTCTTCCTAAATAGTGCCTGCGGTTCATCTTTCCTTGCAGTGCTTTTATTTACATTGCATTGTCAGAAGGTTGACCGAGCATTTATTATCCAGTCAACAGTGAAATAATGCTGGCACCATGCAAATTAAAGTGACAGTAATGAGGACTCAGGTATTCTGACAGCATATTTTGTAGGTTGCCGTGTAGCTTCTTCCCAGTTTATCACCAGAGTTCTAACAGTGTTTGTGAAGTAGCAGGTGTAATATTTTAACCGCTTCACTGGAGCTCCTTGAAAAGGTATATTACATATATTGAGTACTGTGTGATGTTGGGGACAAACTGTGAAGGGTAAACAACGCATTGATCAGTTCCCAGATGATGCGCCATAACCACGGTCTTTGAGGCAAACTGTGACGCACAAAATGTTCTGTTCATTGATGTGTCTCTTGTCTGCTTTTTCCCCCAAAAGAGAGAGTATGTCTAGACTTCTCTGGTGAACAGATATGCTTTGAGTCAGCTAGTGTTTGACATCGTTGTGTCTGGATTTTCTCTGTTACCTAACAGCTATTAGATAGTTTTCCAAGGTCTGTAACCTAAAAAAAAAAGTCAGTCTACGAGGTTGGGATGCACCACTGCCTAGAACTGATCCCATGTTGTGAAGCAGAAAGGATTTATCTCTTATGGACCCTAAAAACCTCTTTTTTTCCTATTGGAAAGGTAAGGACACACAAGTTTTTTTTTATGCCAGGAATTATTGCCTTGTATTTGCAGAATTTTCCCTTTTTTCAGTCGTCTACATATCCACCAGCTGTGCCATGTTCATTGCTGTACATAATGTACATGTGTATTTGTGCATATGTATGTTTTCTGTATTATACACCAGTGGAAAAAAGTTTCTAGACATCCCATGCATTTGTGATATAATGCATTAAGAACTCAAAGCATGGTTCCATTCTCCAAACCTACATGCTCCCTTCTGCATGTGCTCTGTTCCATCGTGGTTAAAACTGAATGTTTCAGCAACATAATGAAACACATCCAGATCATGACATGTTGAAACTGTCAAAAATGTTTTTGTTTTTGTTTTTTCGTTAACTCTAAACAAAAAAATTATTTGCATTTGTTTGTGCCTGTCTAATGCAGCCACACCTTTTGAAACACGAAAAAGATTTTTCTGCAAGTATTTCATGATAATATTTGAGTTTTTTTTTTACATTTTCAGGGTGTCTGAAAACTTTCTTCCACTACTGTATAAGCAAATGTTGATACACACAACACCTGTTGCACTGTCTGTTAAGGAAAGGGAGGGGAGTCCTGACCTGAATCAATGGTCGAAGTACAGAGTGTGGTGTATTTTTATTTCCTCTGTGTACCATGATTTTCTCTGACTTCCTTTACCTCAGTTACAGTGCTTTTACAGAGGTAACTTTAGCAATTCTGAGATACTTTACTGAAACTGTTCCATTCATCCACTGCCACACACCACCAACTCTAACACAGGAAGGTCCTTTAGCTTCTCCTTGGTCTGTGTTTTTAAGCTGGTTTGTCATTGAAACACATGTAACACATACACTTATGTTGTGTTTGTCAGATCACAGACTACCCTCACACTTGTATCAGATGTGCATATGCCTACTTCGTGCTGCGCTGATTTTTTTATGGCTCCTCATTGACTGTATTGGTTGAAATGGACTGTCTGCTAGTAGTAATTTACCAGCAAACCTGACCACTCCTGATTTTTTTTCTGGACTGTTGCTTCATGCTCATTTTTGCCACTAATATTGCTACAAAAGCTGCTCAATCTATCTACTACATTCACAAAGTTTATACTAACATTCAACTTACTTCTGGGTAAATAAACAGTATTTTTCCAGATGCAGCATCCAGGATGTGAACATGTTACTCCCTGAAAGCCTCCTTATCAGTTGGAGCATGTTACCTTGGTAACCAGCCCATCTCACCTCTACTGGCATCTGTGTGATACTATGGACTGTACCAACACATGTAATACTACTACTACTACTACTACTACTGACTGCCAGATATTGGGTTGTGTTCACCTTCTGTCATTGTACATCAGTGCCATGATTGCATGAACTTATGGACTATTTATACTGGTGAAGTGTCCAGTACTCACTTACTGGAATATTTACCTAGAAATAGCATACAATTTACATACTATAGTTTTTTTCCCACAAATCATCATGTTAATAGGGAATTTCAGACAATGTCTATGTTTTTTTTTGTTTTTTTTGTTTGTTTTTTTAATGCAATAAAGACATTGTGAATGTCATTTACAGTTATTATTTGCAGATGTGATTATTTCTCAACAAAGAAAAGTTTCCAATATTTTAGCACTCTGTATTTGTAGTATGAATGGCAACAGACAATATACTGTATATGTGAGTGTTTCTCATCATTGGGAATTGGGAAGAAGTGTTTGCGTTGAAGTCCAAATTAGATACAGGTATAATATTTTTATTAGACAACATATATAGAAAAGTCTCATTCTAAATCTTGTCTTGAAATATGTTCGTATACTTTTACTTGCTCTGGATCGGATAAGTCAGGTTCAGGTAAACTTTCAAGGTGCTAAAATAGGTTAAAAGTATTCATCATTCAATTAAGCCTTCAGGTAATTATAACTCTGTACATTTATTCAGTAACTTTGCCACGTAACAGAAAGCACCATTAAGTCAAATTTAAGTGAAAACCTAAAAAAAAGTCACAATCTGTGTTTTAATTCTGAGTCCATATTGAACAGAAATCTTTTTCTAAATCAGTTAACAGCTGTGGTGGAAACACTTATATGTAAAATTAATAAGGACAAAAACGTCCCTGCTTGTATTTCCAGTTGGACTATTCTGCTTTTGTCACCTCTGACTTCCTCAGTAAAGTCTGGCTCCATTTTAACTCATCATTACACACAGTTACAACAACTAAATTGTGATTATTCCATAATGGCTCTTAATTTCCATTCTATAAACATGCTAATTCAAAGCTGTGTGATGCATATCACGCAATTTAGAACAGACTGAAGATCCCACAGGGTACAAAGGGGCAATAGTTATAAGAAAACAAGCATAATGTAATGATCCTGATTAAATAAAACTGGAGCCTGGTAGCAGTCCTCTGAATCTCTAATGAGAGTTTTTGTGTTTGGAACCGAGGTCGGCAAATGTTATCTAACTGCACCAGATCCCAACAAATATGATGATGAACTAAAAGTATTAACGATGCTTTTATTGAAATGCATGTGAAAGGGCACCAAAAGAAGAGGAAACACTTTGACAGTTATGTGTTTGGAAATGCAAAGCGACAATGAAACAGCCGTTGGTATATTAGTCAATAAATAACATGTTACCTTAGCACCAACATGTTAAGTGCATCAAGCAGACAGATAAATTAGGTATAATAAATGTGCATTTAACGTTTTGAGGAAAACAGCTCACAAGAAATCAATACTAGACTGAATAATGACATAATAATAATTGATGTTACCATATACTTTGATGTTGTTGGGGTAGGATGCATGTTTAGGAGCAGGTCCTGAATTGACACCACCATCATTCTCTTGACGTTCAATCTTTTTACGTTTTGGGAAATGCCAATCTCAGTAGTGCAGCTGTTTCTCTATTCTTTGTACTATAAATCTTAATGTTCTTTACAGTGCTTGGAAAAAATGAGAGTAAAGCTTCAAAAGCCTCAAATGACAGTACTGACACTAGAACAATTTTCAAAGAGAAACTGCTTAAGTTATACAGTAAAATGAAAACTACTGACAGACAACACACACACACGAACACCGACAGGTTTATGAATAATTTAGATTTGTCTGGCTGGTGTTTCTAGTACATAGCCAAGAGCTCAGAAGTGCAGTCAGTGAAACATAAATCATCACAACAATAAACACTATATTTAAAAATACTGACTCCACTGCAGAGTTGAGACTGAGGAACTGATCTGATTGTTCGGGTATGAAAGTGACTGTTCGAGCAAAGTACATCTAACTTAAAGAAGTATTTTGGCAATTTTACACTTCCTCAATGCAGAGGTGAACACAAGACGTCAAAGCTCAAGATATTGTGATTTAAAGCCCAGAGAACAGAAACAGAATTGGAAAAAGGGATCTATGTTCATGTATGACATTTCTGCTCATCCTCAGAAATTAACACTGTGTAAATTACAACCTCCATATACACAGTAGGTGTGATGTCATGGTACTATGGGGATTATTGCATTATTAGACATAACAGATCCACAGTATACCATTTCTAATTACTTTTAAAGGGTGATATACATGGAACAGCTTGACAAATGCTGCAGATAAATTAAAAAGATTGTGGTGGCCAAAGGTCATGATTACTGTGATCTCACGCCTGTCCATTCTAACAATCTCTGGAACACCTTGAGGGAATTTCTTCGCATTTGAAGCAAATCTTCATTTGGGACCAAGAGTGAATTAAATAAACTAGAGCTCGCTAAGCTAAAGGTCACTAATCGCAGGTTGCTAGTAATGGGAAAAAAAAATAGGACCAATGGTCGTGTAGCAAACTGGCATGTTCTATCAAGAACAACTTGAATTTGTGAGGTTGTCAGGTTCTGGCGCCATGTGAGTCTTGTGGTCTTGATGCAGGAGATCACTTTCCCAATAGAAGTGGGTGGTACTTTTGCTGAGGATAGCTCAACAAATTAAATGACTTAACACTGGTGACCTTGAGTTTGATTCACTCAAGGTCAAAGGTCATGGGTCCAAATAAAAGTCCACATATGACTTCCTATTAGTGCTCAATAGTAACTATATTGATATCTCTAACCATTTCCAGGTTAAAAGTCATCAAAACATGGCCCATTATAAGTAAAGGCAAATTTTAAATATTTTAAAAAAATCTAAATTTCTCACAACTGTGGACAAACTGTAAATAATGTCCAAAAGAAGCTACATCAAAAAATTTGGACTAAATCCTTCCAGCAGTTTCATCTGAGAAGATGTTTGAAGAAATTGTCAACAAAGACATCAAAGACGAAGATGGTGATGAAGATGGACACAGCGCCTTCACAACAGCTCATGGCCTATCAGTCATTGAACTTAAAAACTACAACTATAATGGATACAGCTAACTGTAGTAATAATAATAATAATAATAATAATAATAATAATAATAATAAACTTTATTTGTATATCACCTTTCATACAAAAATTGTAGCCCAAAGTGCTTCACATCAGTTAAAATTTACAAGAGAGAATGAAATTTTCATAAAAAGGTTTAAGACGGGTAAAATAAGAAATAAATTAATATTCGATTACACACAAAATTATATAAAAGTACATAAAATAAATGAAATTTTCATAAAATTGCATAAGACAGGGGTGAAATAAGTGATGCAGTAATAAATGATTAGACATAAAATTATAAATTTCAATAAAATAAAAATAGTGGACATTCATGGTTACGGTCTGTAACCCCTACAGTTTGTAACTGTACTAATGGTTGTTATTTTATTATTAATCTCATGAACCGTTTCTCTGAAATGACTGGCAAGTTGTGTGTGGATTGTGCCATATAATCAGCAATGTCCAGACAGAAACCACCTGTGTTTCTCATTGTCTGTTAGTTGCTTTTGGCAGAATGAGAGAAACATACTCACCACTGTCATTTAAGTGTATTGAGGGGTTTTGTTTTATTTGCGCAGATTATTCAGAACAAGTGTAACACATTTCACTAATCCATCCTTTAAGTACTATTGCATTAAGTAGACTAATGCACATAGTGACACAACTCTGGACCAAGAAAAGGCATGAGCCGTAAAAATGAAATTATGGTGGTGACAACACAAGTGTCAAACTTTTCCACAGCCACACTGTATCAGCTCCTAAGTGTTTTCCAAAGTGTTGGAATTAACAGAAACACTACAAAAAGCTGAGACATCCAAGAGTTGCTATGTAATTATCGCACTATTATTAACCTGGCAGCCAGCTGGTTAAGTGCTAATAAAAGGTTAAATAAAGCACATTATCAAGAGAGGTGCTCGTTGAAATGTATATATGTGCTTAAAGAGCCTGCGACAGGGAGAGTTTGCATGCGTCGTATCCAGACAATCTTGTGCTCTTAAAAATAGCTCTCTGACTTAGCATTAGGCAGGCCTCTGGAGCTTTCAAAGCAGGCTGTGGGAGCTGTGATTCAGCACCAGGAGACTTAGTGATGTAAATTACACTGAGACTCATAATCAGTAGGATGAAAAACCCAATAACCTAAATCCCTGAAGAGAAAACAGTCCTACAGTCTCACAAGGAATGAACATATTTTAGACTGTGGGGGTAAAAAGCAACATCAGGGAAAAATCCAGCAATGAGATGTCTGTGGAGTGGGAGATATTCAGGAATGGTGACCAAAAAAAAAAAAGGCCTCCTAAAGCAGTAAAGCATATGTTTTGGTCTTGATACACCTCCATGTAGCATTCATTCTGCCCTAACTTTTACATATTTGAGTAATACCTTCAATATCTGTATTAAAGCAAAGATTTTCACAGGTTTGAAAAGAGACTTTATGTAAATAGATATAAATAAATGATCATCACATTCATTTTAGTTCATTTACAAAACAAACAGAGACTTTGTGCATACCAGGACCAACCAGTTTGCTTGTTTGTTCAATTTCACTTTTTAAAGCTGCATGTCTGCAACATAAAGTGTTTTAACTTGGATCTTAACCCTTTTAAGCCTGCCATTATAATAGGCCGCCTAGGTGTCTTCATCTTTTCTTTGCAAAAAAAGTGTCAGAAAATGTGTTTTTTGCCAATTCTTTCACACCTTTGGTTTCAAGAAGACCTTAACTTTCTATATCTGGTCATTAATTATCATTTATATAAATTATAAATGCTTAAAACAGTGTGTTTTAGTAAAAAAAAAAGAAAGAAAAAAAAACAGACTTGAAGTTTTTAGCATATTTATTATCAGAAACAACTGTAAATGTCCATGAAGAAACTTTTTGAGATTGCAGAAATAAACTTTCAACTATTTTACATCTGCTCAAACATGCCTTTTGGTCTTGAACATTCAGTATCTATATTATGGCTTCATATTTTTTGTCATTTCCAGGCATTTTTTAACCTGTGTGGAAGTCTCTGAAACAGTTCCTTTCTACTTGTAATCCCACATTGCTGCCATAAAGTGTTATATAGTGTCGGAAAGTTCAGGATCTCAGCTTTCCGATGCTGTTTGAATTATGTGGATAGCAAGTTACAGTAATTTGAATGATATAAAGTGCCAAATGCAGCACCAGAGAGTTTGCCGTTGTTAAAGAGACAGTGTGATGTTCTTTTTGGAGTCTGCGATGTGACATGTCATTTCTTGATACGAGCGGATTCCATTTCTAAGCTAACAGTTTCTAGCTCTGCACACTGTAGAATAATGTGAAAAGCAAGCATAGAATTTTTGTGATAAATCTAATCATTGGCTTTAACCTAGAAATCAGTGTAAGCAAAAGAGAAAGACAGGAGCGAATTTTTTTTTAGGCCAAAAAAGGCCCAAAAAACAATTTATACCCGCAGAATAAAATTATTAAACCATCCTTGTTTTCTTCAATTTCTTGTTCATTTTAATGCCTGGCACAACTAAAGGTACATTTGTTTGGACAAATATAATGA
>JAPQRP010000003.1:24079535-24099428 GCA_037367295.1 Apogon hyalosoma
CTTCGAGCCGATTACCTAAAATGTTCAGTTGTTGGTTGAACAGGACAGAGCAGCACAGTCAACAACCTGGAGGGGGCAGGGCCTGAATTGGCCCATTTGCATTTAAAGGGCCAGCGCTCAAAACAGCCTTTCTGGTGTCATTACTCAGATATAGGGTTGAAGATGGACCTGTGGAGTTGAATTAATTAAGAATTCAGACCCAAGCAGAGCATTTAGTTCATGTAGACCACAGGGAATTTTTTTTTTTAAAACGCATCATTCCATTTATAAAAGCTAAATATTATGCCTTTAAAATACACAGCTTTGAATTCTCTAGTGTACTATTTTTTTACTGTGGTAAAATGTTGAAGTCATCAATGACCTTTAAGGTTTTTAGTATTTTACCAAGTTGATTTAGATATAAGCAACTAATGTGAGCATGTAAAAAAGTCTGTCTGACTTTGTGCAGTTCCACTCTGTTGTATATATGTAGATAGTCTGTATAGTTTTTATTACTATTATTATTTTCCATTTCATATTGTTTGTTTCTTGCTTTTTGCACTACTTTAAAGCATTCACAATTTTTTTCCTGTACTGAATTCTGTTGCTGCCTTGAACATCGAATTTCCCTGTTGTGGGATCAATAAAGTCGAATCTAATATTTAATCTAATCTAATCTAATAGATGTTTTAGTCCTTCTTGGAGCCACTGTTTGATAAAACCCATCCACACTTTTTTTTAGTCAAACTACTGAAATTTACCACTTCTTTGCATAATGGATAATTTATTATATTCTGGCTTTTGATAAGACAAAACAATAAGACAATACTTTTCTCAATGTTGACTGCAAATAACAAATAAACAGTAAAATAATCAACGGTTCAATTACTTACTAGTTGAGGCCCTGAATTCACTGATTCCATCTCCTGTATTTGCTGTGGTTTTACTTTATGCTACAGTTAATTTTATTTTTACGATTGTTGACATTATTTACTGAACATATTAAAGATGCGTTTCCCTTCAGACGTATAATGACATAACAAATTTAAGTACTCTAAATCAAACAAATTGCAAAAAAAACCCTTTAACAGTATTCAAATTACATACCCTCCACCCTATTCACTGAAAAACCCAGGATCGCTGAATATGTTAATTTTTGTTAACTAAAATGGCTAACTGATGGAGTTCACAAGTTGTATACTAGATTTCAACTGGCTCGGAAATATTGTTGACAAATCCAAATCACCTCTTATTTCTTACAAACACTAAGGAACTTTACAAAAATACTTGGTTCTTCAGTTGGGTGAGGGCTTTAAGTAAGGCTCTTAAACATACATATCATCACCTAAATATGGGGGAAAAAAACATTATACATAAATAAAATAGTACATGATTTATATTATACCAACAGTTTTTTCCATGCAAGTTAACAGATCTAACACTACTGATAGTTCATGTGCCTAACAAAGTTCTCTACAAACATCTCAGCAACTGGAACTATGAAAACAATCTGGTCTTCCCATTACACCTACTGTAAAGGGTGGGTTGACAGACTTTCATAAGTGTGTATTGTGGCATCACAAGCCTTCGCAGACACACAAAGCCACATAATTAGATGTAACTACCCTCTCTAAACAGAGTCTCCCCGTTGCAGAGTATCACTGTGCTTCAGCTTGGTGCTAAGTTGGCTGCTGCTGTTTGTTCTGCAGAGTTCCACAAGACATCTTAATAGCATTGTAGCCTGACACCCACTGTTACATAAAACCCTCAGCCCCCTACTGCATCCCATGCTCCACTCCCAGCTGTCGACTGTTGACTCACTGAGTGGGAAAGGGAACTGGAGGGAAGATGATGTGGGGAGGCCAGAGGGAGACAGTGGAGGATATTTGGTAAACAGTCTGATGTTTCCTCAGCTTAAACACCACTTCTAATAATGTCAAAGCAGGCCCCGTTATCAGCATTTTTCTACTGTTCTTATTGTTCATCCTGACTTTTGCTGCTGTTTGAACAAACTGTAAATGCAATTCCTTCATAATCTGTTTTTTTGTGTCATGAAACTGCACCCACTAAGCAGTCTAAAAATAGCTGACTTCCACCTGTCTGCCAAAACCAGTGCTTATCTGGAGGACAGTAATCCAAAGGACACTTTGGATTTTTCTGAGAATGCCGCTCTCAAACCCTACACGAAAAATGACTTCATTTGTGGTATTTTCAGACCTGAACTGGAGGTGTCAGGCAATCCAATTAACACACCAGCGAGATAATGACTGTGGTGTCACGGCCAAGAAATCGCACTGTCATGCAAAACCTGAGTCAAAAGACACGGAACACCTTCATCCCGCCTATGATTAAACTGGTGGAAATGGCTACTGTGTGGGTTGATGAAATGCCACAGTACCATTATTCTCTTCCATAATAAACATGTAAATTATTATAAGAAAAGATACTCCCCCAAATTCTTGTGACAGCATAACAGTGGAGAAAAGAGCCTATGTAAGAGGAAGAAAAAGACAGAAAGTGACAGTGTCCCCGTTTCTGCTAACAGAGGAAAGTATTAAAAAAAAAAAAAAAACGAATCCGAGTCTCCAAGAAAGTCATTTGTTTTTCTGGATCTCACTGTGCAGCAGTTTTAGGTTCCTAGGAAAAACTAAAGCAGAGTTTAATGAGGGAAAAAAAGGACAAGATCATCATTCAGAGCTCAAGAGATCCCAAGTTCACATCCCTGTAGAGCCATCAAATACATTATGGCTACAAAAAAAATGAAAAATAACCACATTATATTAAATGGCACAAAGTGCTGCAGCTCCAAAGCAAAGTTTAAAGGTTCAATGTGTTTAGAATCATTTAGAGGTCGCAAATTACAACAAAAAGAATACCCAACTCTCCCTCAGGGAACAAAAATGCAGAAAGGCTAGTGTTTGGTCTCTATTCTGAGTTTTTTGGAGAAGGCAACAATAACTCTGGTCCACACTCTTGTCACACAAACATGCACCTGGTAATAAATGAAAAAAAGAAGAGGAAGTCCTGTCAAGAAACACAGCAGACAGACACCTTTTTTGCAATTTATAAAGGACTTGTCTGTTTAAACAATTAAGTTGTGTCTGTCAAGTATATTTGTTGCACTGGGAGTGGGTGCTATTGTGTGGGTGGGGGGGTGGTAGGGATTGTTTTGATGTGTGGGTATTGTTGCCTGTTCTTATAAAACAATGAAAACAACAATAAATATATTTATGAAAAAAAAAAAAAAAAAAACAGCAGACAGACTGGGTAATCTCACATCTTAGATCAAAACTGAGCTAAATGTGTCATATGATCTACCTTTAGTACAGATCATGTAATAAAAAAAGAAGTGTTTTCAAAACTTTCCTACTCAGTTAACACCTCTTTTCAAAGGCTTGTTTATCAGTGTAACAAAAGTGGTTCATCTAGCATTGCACTAACCTATGGAAAAGACCCTCATGGGTTTGTAGCATTAATGTCACTAGCACACGTCGCTAGGCTAGTGAGTTTATTTCAGTGTGTTTAATGTGATACTTAAGCATCTGTCCACACTTCAGTTTTTGGATTCAGTCGGCATTAACTTGCCAAGTTTGTGTAAAAAGTTATTTTGCCACTGATGAAGAATAACTGTGTGTCAGCTGCAGATCTGGCTTCTGAACTCTGTGGATTTGATTTACACAGTTGCTAGTGTGAAAATGTTACTGATTCATTAAAAAACTCTGACAGGACAAACTATGCTGCCACAAACTGGATAATTAATGGATGTGTTTGTTTATTTCATCTAAATATTGTAATAATTTTGGTCCAAAATGAGTTTCTAGTAAGTTAATAAACAAAATCAAAATGTCATCACACACAGCCTAAGCCTCCAGATACCAAGGAAACTACAGTTACTCATAATTTGTCTGTGATTTTCCTGTTTTTTGTAAGAGGTGATAAAATTGTGACTCAGATCATGGATCATGATTTTACTTCAAAAAATTGTAACATAATATTTTGGCCTAATCACCCAACCCTTCATGACAGTAGAGGATGATGGACTTTGTGGAGGCGACCGACTACTCTCAGTAGATATAAACAGATAATTCTAACGTAATTCTAAAGGAAAGCATAATTCTTATTTTGTTGTGATTATATACAAACGAAACCATCATTATGAATATTAGATTCCATTTCTGCAGTCCTTTTAAAGTCCCTAAATCTTACACACCAGACCAGTAATGAGAAACAACATTGCTCAGAAAATATAAAACAAAATAAAGCAGATGGGAGGTCGAGCCAAAAGAAGCAAAAGAGGCCTTTATTGGCCCTTAATGAAATGCACCATTGATCCTAATTTTCCTTCTCACTTGAACTTGCCTCTCCAGCTTATTGCTTGATAAGACTCCCACCTGATCCCTCCTGCCAAAAGACTTCAAACCGCCGTGGCCTGCATTCCCACCAACGCCGACTAAAACTCTCTCAGAGCTCCTTGTAGAGCAATCGTGAGAGAAAATATGGATGACCCTGAGACTTTCTACACAGTGTTGTGTTTTGTGGAGATTGCGCATCCCATTGAGTGGGTGCAATGAGCAAGGATCAAGAGTCTGTAGAACCAAGAGGCTTACCATGAGGACCTTAGCAAAGAGTCTACAAAAGCCTGGGTCAGGTCTCAATTGTGCCTCTTTTGAAGTAAAGTAATAGTTTGAATGCAGAAGAGGTGCTCTTGAACAGACAGCAAGGCTGAGGCCCATGGAGGAGATGCTATTAATTTCATTTATCTAGTCAGCGTCTACTTATCCGGATACCTCATCTATCCTAGCTCGTACAAGAAGCTAATGAAATCTGTGTTTGGATCACATTACAGTCAGTGACAAGTACTATCTTTTTTTTATACATATATAAAATTAGTGCTCCCTATATTTAATTCAGTTGAGTAATTCACCCACTATGCTTGTTTCACTTCAGTCTTGCTCCATTCAACAGCCTAAAGTTTTGCCCCGATGCTGGCAAAATAACATCTGTAATGTGCAATATTGTTATGGTTCTGATTTCATGCACTATGAACCACATGCACAGTGCAGTTATGTACATGTGTTATGTTCTTGGTCATGTTTAAGTCCAGTGACAGAATCTTAAAGGGGTCATATTTTGCTAAACCCACTTTTATTAGTCTTTGGTTCATTTATTTGTGTATTTGGACCCTAATAGTTCAAAAAGTTTGTATTTGAACCCTCCAGGTGCTGCAAAGCTATCTTTATATTCATTCCAGCAAAAATTGAGTGGGTTTCTACAACCCGTTTCAATTACTGCTTAATTTGTTACATTTTATAAGTAGTTACGACTAGGGATGCAACGGTACTTGGGAAAATCAAGAACCGTTCAGTTCGCCCTCCACAGGACATTCTGCCCTTATGAACCATGGGATTTCGGTTCTGTGATTTTGCTTTGGTGGCAAAAGGCAAAAGTTCACCCCGCAAATCTCTCTCTCTCTCTCTCTCTCTCGACATGCATGTGAGTGCGCACAGGGAAGCCCTGCCCCTCAACGAGAGACAGCGAAGAAGTGCCCTTAGACTCAACACACATCAGAGTCCTGCACACACTTTTCCAAACCCGCATCCACTTGTACCCATGTACATTAGATCTGCAACCAGACCCAACCCGCGATTAAACACGTTGTCTCACTTTTAAGTACGCATGGGTTCCCGACCAGCTACAGGACTCTGGTACACATACAATACCATGACACTACTACAAGGGAATGCATACGGTAGATAACTGTGGCGTTTTTATACCACCGTTTTCTTTAACACCCCTATGAAGAACAGGAGTTTATTTATTTTAAAAAGCCCCCTTTGGTCCTTATGTGTGCATGCGTGTGTTTTATACAACTATATACAAGTAAAGGAATAAGAAAGGGCTCTATTGTTCAGGACAGAAAGGGTTATTTTATTCAGTACAGTCATAGAATTTGTTCCTACTGTGAAATTCAGTTTTTGCTGACAAGCAAAATAAAAATGAAATTTTGGGAGGAAAAAAAAAACGTAACAAACCGAAACCAAACCAAAAACCGTGGCAAAAGAACCGTGGTATGGACCGAACCGTGGGATACCTGTACTGTTGCACCCTTAGTTACGACACAACATTTGCACATATAAGGTCAAGACTTCCAACGAACATTTCCACACGTACGACATAATTGTTTGTCAGCAGCAGCGGTTGTAGTAAAATCTGAAAATATGTCCAAACTTCGAGCTGATTACCTAAATGTTCAGTTGTTGGTTGTGGTAACAAATACAAGTGGCTGAATGGGAAAGAGACGCACGGTCAACAACTTAGAGAGGGTGGGGCATGAAGTTTATGTAGACCACAGGGTAATGTTTTAAAATGCATAATTCCATTTAAAAAAGCAAAATATCACTTCTTTAATGTTACTTTGCAAAGGCTAAAGTAAGGCTAGTCTTCTGCAGGTCAGACAGTTGTGCCTTAGAAACAAAAAGAGCTGAAATACTTTGTTGGTAAACTGATTATCCCTTTGAATAATTACAAAACAAAAAAATATTATCACCATGAATTAAATACTTGTAGATCGTGGGCCGCTGTTACAGAGTAATCAATCATCAAAAAGACTGAAAGCCCACTTTGTAAATGATTAGGATGAAGATTAGGTTGGATGTGATCTTTCTGCTAAACACACTTGCCCCTTTTCTACCACTGAGCCGATTTACATAACCATCAAAGTCTGATAACTGGGAGTAACAGATAACTGTCATAACCAGATCTGACATGTTTACATGCACTTAAAAAATGTGATAATCAAAAACCCTGGTTTAGATGCTCCAGTACATTATTGGATTTCTTTTGAAGTACGTTCATACATAGTGATGGTAGACTCAAACTTCCTCTTATTGTCTTCCACTCATGTCTGAATATGCAATTTCAGTTTTCTATGATTTTTAATTGTGTTTACACCTGTGCAGATATAACAGAATGAAAGATTAACCTTGAGTTGCAGGTGTATTGGAGTATTAGAGAGAAATCCAGGTGTGTTAATCCGATTTCTCATAATCAGATTACTGCTGTTATCTGATAAAACATATTAGATTATGCTGCTTATATGACCCCTTGAATAATCTGATAACAGAAATCGGATAATGATCAGAGTATTAGCGTGCATGTAGACAGGCTCAGTGTATTTTTGTAACCATCACACTAGAAAAGGTTGACGGAAACTGCAAAATCAAAAGAAAAAAAAACTTAGTTGTGATGTAGTGTATATGAGTCACTCGACTGATCAGCTGTTTCTGCCTCTAAGAAGAAGCAGCAGCTGTTGCAGGTGTCGCATCAAAAGTGATCACATGACTCAGCATCTAAGTGCCTACAGCTGCTTTTATCCCATCAAACAGTCACAACATGCAAATACACACAACTTTATGTCCAGTGAAAACAACGTGTCTTTGTGGGACTTTCTTGGAACTGAAAAATCACAGCTGCGTCCAGAGAAATGGTTGCAGTTTACAGCTCAATCAGGCATGACATTTACATGATTATAGGCAATGATATAATATTGTTCGGTAATGTCCTTGTTTAGGCCTATATTTGGATGCTATACTATAATGAATATGGATTTTACCTCTGAAATATATCCAGTCCAATTCTTTAATTCAATTAAATGCCTTTAAAGCAGACAGCGATCAGTTTTTGGCATGACGCTGTTATCTTCCTGGATAAAGGATGTAAAGGTGGCTTTAGTAGCAACAGGTAGAGTATGTGTTTTACTGCTTCATCAATAAAAAAAATCTCCCTATTTTTTCCTACTCACATCATAAACACCTGATGACATTACACAACCTTCTTTATTCCCTCCCCGGAAATGAGCCAAATTCACGTTTTCTTTTATGCAACACTTCATAAGATCAGAAACACAACTGCTTCACTATTCCTATAAGTGCTGACGTGATCATCTGCAGATCTCCAGCCTACCTCCCTGTATTAAAGCCTACCTTTGCTGAAGTCCTTAGGATCGAGTGACAGACTGTATCCGGGCAAAGTCTCCAGCAGCAGCTTGTAGCAGGCCCTCCAGCCTGGCTCTGGGATGGTGGGAGCCACGCACTGCATGGCGGCCACACGCTTAAAGAAGGCTGACTTTCGATGGAAGCCGATCAGTTCGTAGAGCTCTGACAGGATGCTGTAGCGCTGGATCTTCTCCTCCTCTGACAGCTGCAGATACAGACATAACATGAAAAATCCACATGTAATTATCAGTCACATTATTTCTGTATTTTTCACCAGTAAACAGCTGCAGAGCTTCCATTACGACAAAGGGGGGAATACCTGCAACAAGTAGAAACATTTAACCACACAGCATCCAATTAAACTACACAAATGTACTGTCTCCGATTGGCTGCTTAGTGAAATTTTGTCACAAAGTGCATTGTGGGAATGGGAATTCCACGCAGCAGGAATTTTGCTGTCTCTTCATGAGTGCTGTACCCAAATGTCGCCTTTACCTCCATCCACCGACTAGACTCATTCTTTAAAACAACCCTGGTGGACTCTATAATTTTAGGTTGTAGCAATCTGGCTCATTTTCTTGTTGAATCTGTGAGAAACCGCTTTCGCTTGGTTGCCATTACCACAATGCACTTCGCAACAGAACTTCCAAAAAGGCCCGAGTGAGGTTTCGTTTTTTTTATGTAAACAAGTGGACTTTGTTTATGGTGGAGTCATCTCTGAAGTTGTTCACCGTGAGGGAAGTGATTCAGGTGTGTAAGCACGGAAAGACTTATGGATTAGTGATAATTAGGCTATCACTGGGGTTTACAATTTTTTTTAAAATGTGTGATGAAAGTTACATGCTGCTTTAATGAGTTACTACCATTTCTAACCAGAAAAAGGAGGCTTTACTCTAAAGTGTACACCATAATGCAAGCCACCAAAGCTGCAGTGTTGGTTCCAGAATTTCTTTACAGCACATTGCAAAGAATTCTACGCACTTCTATAGAAAATTGAGTGTAGACTTTGTCTAATCACTGGTATTTTCAGACAGGTTATTAAATATATGACTGACAGCAGGAACTACCAATCCCTGATCAGATTCTGTCAGACATGACTTTGCTGCTGTACTCCATGGCTCCACATGGAATCTTAGAAAAGCAGCTCCTCTTTTCTACAGTAATGTGAAACAGCGTCAGGTCATCCATATTTATGCTTAGCCTTTTGATTTGGAGCTAGAGAAGAGATCTGCAGAGGGACGGTGTGCTACCCTCATCTGTAACTGATAAGAGGAGCAGAAAATTACAATACAACACAATAATGCAACAAGTCTCAAACATAATATTACCAAACCTGCAGCATATTAAGATATGCAGCTGGTGGTTAAATGCTGATGGAAGACAATGGATGATCAGTAATCAATGAGAAGAATAAAAAGAGAAAAGAACTCACTTTTTAGCTATTTGTCACTATTGTCCTTGTTTTAAAGTAGTTATAAACAGCCTAATGATTTATAAAGTGTTTTTGACCTAACTGAATATGATGGATTGGATTACTTGATCAAAAATGAGAAAATATCATATGTTCGTCTGATTAAAATGTCAGCAAAAATTTTGAATAAGTAGGTTTTCTGGGGTGTAAATTACACAATTCCCCATGAGTCCCAGAGGTTCATGCTACTTTTGAGGAAGCTGAGTGAACAGAATAATTTATTAAGCAGAATGAATACATTCATTCATTCATTCATCTTCTGAACCCGCTTTATCCTCACTAAGATCGCAGGGAGTGCTGGAGCCTATCCCAGCTACCTATGGGCGAAGGCTGGGTACACCCTGAATGAGTCGCCAGTTCATTGCAGGGATGACATAGAAACGAACAACCAATCGCAGAATGGATACAATTAGGAAAAAAGTTACTAGGTAGATTTGAAGTGATCAAAAGATGCCCAAAGTAAATTGTGATGGAGCTAAAATGAACAATTATGTTACAACTGAACTTAACATGACAGTAACTTTACACAAGAGTTAAAGGTGTTTAATTGAACACAAAAGAAATCACGAATTCTTTGTTTATCTGATGAGTATACTTTAATAATGATGAGGACATCAAACTTATGGATTTTTTGCATTTTTTAAGTATAACCTAAACCAGTTCCATGGCATTTTTTCAATTTTATGTTGAGCTCATTTTATGTATGAGCTCTATCATCAATATTTTAGTTATTTGTTGCCTTTTATATCGTCTCTATAAAATGTGCAGTTTTTAGGGCATTTTTATCTTGTCAGTCTCTGGTAGCAGCACTTTTGTCTTTCAAATTATGAGAGAATGTAAATTACTGCGAAATTTGAGGCTTAATTCAACATAAACTCAACAACTGTTGTCATTTTTTCTCATGACACTTAATCTTACTACTGATTTATACAAAGTAGTTATAAGCTCTTAGCTGCTCAAACTGATGCAGTTTATGTGTTTCCTTTCTAAGCCTAATATGTGAATTTTCCTAATCCTAAGAATATGGCTTCATGAAAACGGTGGACTTTTAAAGGTTAAAAAATGAAAACTTAAAAATGCAGTCATGTGAGGAATGAACATGGTTTATAGAGTTATGTTTCAGTGACCAGATACGCTGCTGTCACTATAATTTAACTGCACACTGTACATGAGAGCACACATATATGATCCAGTGAAGGAGAAAGCCCTCCCAGCAGTCAGATATCCTACCTGTCCCAGGTTGATGTAGACAGCGTTCTGCAGGAACTCGGAGGCCTCCCTGGCCCTCTTCTGAATGGCCAACACCCTGACTGCCTTCACACAGGCCTCCAGCTCGATCACACCTGCATTCTTATACTGCAGCAGATAAGGGGAGAGCAGCAGGGAAGGACTCGGCGTTAATGAAAAATGAAGAGTCGATGAGGGTCGCCTTGACTTCTTACAACCCACCTCATAATCAGGGGGAATGTTTTTTCATTAACATATGACCATGCTCATCAGTCACCACGGCGCTCCGCCGCAGACGAAGGGTGATAGTCGAGCGCGATAAGTCCAATCTTGTTTTTCAGGGATTCCCAGCAGCTTCTGCATCTCTACTAGTACTGGAAACCTGATGTACACTGCTGAGGTTTCATTCATGTGTTTTGTTTTTTTTTTTTTTTTTTTCATCTCACCATCCCTCAACTTCCTTCTACTTCGTCCCTCATTGTCTGCTTATTAAAATTCAATTAATACCTGAATGGCTGCGTGTTGAGATGTAATTTAATTCTGAATTAACTAGTTACAGGTAAAAGGGCTGTGGGAGGTCAGTGCAAAAAGGCAATTATTACAATGAAGATAAAGAACAGGATTGCTTCGCAAGACTTTGGGAGCATAATGATCCCATTCAGCTCTCCCTAAGCATTAGAGGTACTTAAACACTACGTTTTGTGACTGTGTGAGAACAGAGGTAAAAAGAGAACACTTTACACTATGAACATTGTTGCGTATAAAAAAGTATTTCATTTGTCAGGTGATCTGTGATGAAAACAGTGAGAACAGTGCTTTAAGATTACATTATAAATGGTCTCATCCTTGTTCAGTCCAGTTCCCAGGAAGCATTGAGTAATAAACAGCTGCCGTCAGCATGTGGTGCTGCGAATACACAGATACAGTGGTCTCTGCACTGAAACTACATCAAATACTGCCCCCTGATGATCAGAATAAGGATTACTGCATCCACTTTGAATATTTTTACCTTTGACCTAAAGTAACAAACCTTATTTGCATGAAAACACAATAATAAATACGATGTAGGAGCATGTATCTTGTAACTGCAGTATTAAAACAGTACTGGTGTTTTGGTTTTTTTTACTTGCACTATTGTCTGTTTGTTTTCTGATCAGTGTCAAAGTGAATGGTTCAGATATTTAGTATTTATGTTTGTTTTAGTGTTGTTGCTTAAAAGCCCGAACTGCTAATACGTCCATTTCAGACTGCATCAGTTTTATGCTTTCTAAATGTGACAATGCTTGTTTGTATTATCCCTGTCAAATAATATTTAAATAAATAAAAACTAAAGAAATCTGCCACAACCTAATAATGTTAAGTGTTCTGCATTTGAGTTTTTGTGTGTCTTACATCTTTTATTATTCTTGATCGTGCAGCTCATTGGTTAAAGTTGTTATTTTTAAAAATACATGTTGTTATTTTAAATATGTAAAATTTTAAACTTGTATTTTAACTAAGTATGATTTTATCAGCTGATTTAGGCCATATTGTTATCGACGTACATGTTTTTTGATATTTTTCAAGAAATAAACCTATTTTACAGAACATATAATGGAGAAATAAATGGTAATTCAAGTTGTATTTACAGCCTAGAAAAGTCTGATGCCTTTATAATTGACATTTTTATAAAAAAGTTGACTTGTCACTATTTTATTACAGTGGTATAATAGTTACTTTCTAAGCTGTATTTACTTTGTTTTGCATTTGTGATTTTCAGTTATATTTGCAATAAACCAAGTGAAGGTCTAGACTCACTTTGGATGCTACATTTTTAAAGTTAAACTATAATATATCTTGATTTAAAACTTATTTGTTTGTTTGTTTTTGGGGACTTCATGAGAGGTGTGTCTCCTTGACAGAGTGTGGTACTTGGACACAGGAAACTTCCTTGGCATCATTAACCCAATATCTTGGAATTTCAACCTGTCATTCAGTGTAACATTCCCATAAATTTAAGTAGATTACAACATGTGTACATGGTGCTTCCGTCCGTTACTCTGAAGAAGACACAGCAATACACAGTTTGCATCATTAAAAGGCTCTGAATTCATCATTGTGCTCCACGTTTTCTACTTTTTCCTTCAAGCCTAATGTTGTAACAGACAACTACATGGTTTTTCTGGAGGACACACAGAATGTACAATGTAAATTATCTCACCTCTATAACATATTGTGTTTGAGGGATTAATGACCAAGGATACAGAACTATTGTAGGCTCAACTTTCACTGATTTTGTTTTGATTAAATAAAATACTCAACACTCTTCTGCTGTGTCTGTAATGTATGATATGAGCTGATAAATCAATGAATTGTACAAAAAAAAAATAATAATAATAACAATAATCAACAGATTAAGTGATAATGAATAATACAAGACGCTGCAGCCCTGTTGTGAAGCACTTGATGATGCAAGTTTTTTTAAGTGCAAAATAAATTGAATAAGATTTGTATCTGCAGGATATATTGCAGGTTGTTAATGTATTGCTTGCACAACTGGTCAATACTCTGGTTGTCTTAATATAGCACTGATCAATGTGAAACCTAATTGAGATTTTGACATGAAATACAACCTCTTATTTGGTTTGAAATTTCTGTTATAGTAAAAAACTTGTGTGTGCCTCTAATTCAGTCACAGTGACCCTGATTGAATCAGTGACTCCACAGATGAGGAGTTCAGTTCAAATACCTTTCCATAGTAGGAGATGGCCTCTTTGTATTTCTCGATAATGTCCTCCGGGCTCAGGCAGTTCTTTGCTCGTCCAATCTCAGTGCTGGTGTCTGCACTGATGCCGTTGGCTGTGAGGGCACCTACACTCAAAAGACAGAGTGTTATCAGTTTAGGAAAGGCACAGAGATGAGCAGAAAGCCGTCAGCCTGCACTGCCACTGACAAAGTAAAAAAGAAAATGGAAATGACACAAGTGGAAAACGGGATGGAGGGGAGACTTCGATCCAAGAGTTATACTTTAACCTAAGCCCACATGCATATTGATCCACTCAAATTACAGAGATTGCACTAGACTATTGTAGAGGATGACCAGTAAGGAGCAGATCTGCAATCTGGACACAGAGATACTGCTGAAATAATGTTCAAAAACTGCTGAAATAATGCCCAAATACTGCTAAAATAATGCCCAAATACTGCAAAAATAATACTCAAATACTGCTGAAATAATGCTCAAATACTGCTAAAATAATGCCCAAATACTGCTAAAATAATACTCAAATACTGCTGAAATAATGCTCAAATACTGCTAAAATAATGCTCATATACTGCTAAAATAATACTCAAATACTGAAGTAATGCTCAAATACTGCTAAAATAATGCTCAAATACTGCTAAAATAATATTCAAATACTGCTGAAATAATGCTCAAATACTGCTAAAATAATACTCAAATCCTGCTGAAATAATGCTCAAATGCTGCTGAAATAATGCTCATTTTGTTCATTTTGTTGATCCTGTGCCTTTTTTAATTTGCTTATTAATCCATTTAAGGTTTAGTTTACTTTATTTGCCTATTATGTAGATTTTTTTTTTCATTTTGTTGATTTTGTGTTAATTTATCTCTATAATTGAAAGCTTATAATATAGCATTAATACAAAGTAAAACAACAGAAGTGAATTTATTTTTAGTAGTAGTAGTTGTAGTAGAAGTAATATTTCATTTTTCTTTTGCTATGTAAGGTTATACTGAGAAGCATAAATGTACTTTTGTTAGTGACCAATACAGTGTTGACATACTTTCTGAGGGCTTTAAGCTGTTACAGTAATAATATGCAAACTAGATCCCAGGTTATTTTTGCAACTCCTTACAACTTGTTAAATAATCCATTCATGGCAGTGGCCTTAGATGCCCACATCTAACAGCACCTCTGGTTCTAGTGCCTCTCCACCTTTAATTTCTACTCTAGATCTAAATCTTGTGCTGAAACCTGCCCTTTTTGACCTTGAACAGTGGCAGTGTGAGTTTCCAGCGGCCTCCAGAGTTTTCTACAGTAGCATTCAAATTATTTTTGTCTCCATCAGCCTCTACAGAGTTCAACTTACACCTGAGACGATTCAAAAGCAATAGTAAGGTGCACCTCTCGGCCAAATCTGATCAGAATACAAATACCAATTGAGAGTGCATCGCCTGGCAACGGGGCTGTGTCCATAGCAACACTGTGGTGCTGTCACTGTGACAAACGTGTGAATAATGATGCTCCATGACACTATTCCTTGGCCAAAGTGCACATGTGGCATGGAGACAGGAAAAGCATTAATTGCGCCTGACATGACACATTCCTGCGGTTTTCATGTGACACATCTTAAATACGCTGAGATTTTTTTTCATATAGAAATGACAGAGAGAGGTGAGCATTCAACAAGAGTGTCAGTGCAATATGTAGCAGTGGTGTTGGACTGCCACCTGCTGGTGATTTACCAATATCTGATTTTGTGTTTAAAGAATATTCTAGGGGTAAGTGATTTTTGTGTTCGAAAGAAGGTAAGATGCAAATCACCGAAAGCAACTCAATAAAAAAGAATCAGAAGAAATGAATTACAACAACTGGAAATGACTATTAAAGGTCTTTAACAGTCATTGTGCAATGTAAAAAAAAATGAATAAATCACAAGAAAACAGCTGTGAGAAAAAGCAACTCAGCACTACCTGTCAGAGGAGGGAAAAAAAAACAGCATCAATCAAAATACAAAATAAAAGAAACCGAGGAAAGTAGGGTGCGGATAATGCAGGATGAAGAGTGATGTCAAATGTACACGAGCAAACACAGGAGGCAGATGGAGTCTAGAGGAACAGATCTGGTTAGACTTATACCATACCTGGGTCAATGAGAACCTCCTGAGCCCCTACAGACAGACAGAGAGAGAGAATGCAGATTCACTCCATGACAAGAGCCACACCATGTGTTAGTAGTGTTAGCCCCGACATTCAGCTTACCTGCAGCTGCTGCAGATGCAACTTACTCTAAATTCACCCACATCTCACAATTGAAAAACGCAGCATGGTATGTTTAAAAAGCAACATTTGTTCATACGTGTAAATCCATATTTTAGTGTTTTATTTTCTGCTCAGAGACCTTTTGGCCCTTCCTTTTTTTTGCTTAAATTTCAAACAAAAAATGTGCCAATGGAACAACTGAAAATTATCTTGGTAAGATTTCTTGAAATAAGATTTTCAAGATCTATTGTCTAAAAAATAAGCTCTTATATCTCACTGAAAAGTTACTCTTTAGGTGATTCTGTCTTATTTTTAGTGTGATGAGATTTTTGGACTAGAAATGAGGAAAATACACTTGGTAAGATTTTGATACTTTCCAGTGTAGCAGATGAATTAACATGTGCAAAATCATTATACCCGGGTAGCAGATCACGATATATTGTGCCAGCTATTTAAGCACTTGAACGCAACACACTCGCAATTTCAAATTCACAAGTGGAGAGGATCATCTTCCCGACAGCACGTGAAGGCAGCATGAGATACAAAGGTTTTAAAGGATGATAAATGTTTTTGTTGGTTGAAATTTCAATCCATGCAAATATAACCTTGTCTGCTGTGTTAGTTTAGTTCTGGTTGTTGAATCTGTACAGAATGATTCTGTGATTTGTGATATAGAGCTATATAAATAAAATCCAACTGAAAAAGTTTTCCGATTCTGAAATCTGGAGAACAAGCGCCAAACTGTGAAAATGTATTGGGAATACGTGTACCTAGGCATACTGTATGTTAGGAAAAAGTTCTGAAATGGAGACACTTGAGCATTGAATGGACAAACCTCTGTGGATATAAATATGTTTTCACACTGCAGACTGTTCTTTTAGAGATGAAGTTACAAAACCCACTCTTCAGAGGTTTACACTGAGGAGTACTTTGAGGAGGAAGATAAAGATTACATATTTGTTTTCATATTTTTATAGTGGTAAAATCTGCAAATACAATCCTGATATGACAATAATTTCTTGCCACTATCCATAAAAACCTAATTCAGGGTTTCTGCAGGTATCAGCAAATCTAATTCAATGGTTTACCGTGGACAGGCTTTAACCAAATTCTGAACAGTTCCTCCTCCAATCACTTCTGCTGAAACTTGCATTTTTCCAATATTCCGACATTTGCTAATATTCCCTCCTCTCTTTCGCCACAGCATGAGTACCCAAGCGTCCGGTGTTGTGACTTCGTGTATCGGTCATAAACAACAGCTAAATAAAGGGTTCTGCCTGTCAATCATCACACTATACTTCAGATCAAAGTTATTAAATGTTCATATAATCAAAATAAATCGTGAAATAAGAGTGCTCTTTTTCCACCGAGTGTATTTAATGTATTTAATTTTTAATGCCTCTGGACGTCGAATTTAATGCTATTTAATGCCATTTAAGGTCTTAATTTTTACAAAATCCATTTAATGACTTTTAATGTTTTAAATGATCCGCAGAAACCCTGTAATAATAATAATAATAATAATTCTAGCCTGCTGATTACTTGGTACCTAAAGTGTTTTGCAGATACTATAAAATGATGCTTTGTTAAGATGCATTTTGAGTGTACAATGCGGTGTTAGAAAAGCACAGTGTTAATAACGAAGTACAGACAGATCAAATGATGTTAGGATCAGGATTAGTATCAAATGCTTCAGCACTTTAAGAAGCTTGCACTTGTTAAACACAAAGGATGCATCTTGGCTGAGCAAAGCTGTGCGACGTTGGAGCTGCCAGTCAACAATGGTGTCTCACTCAGTCAGAACACCAACACAACATCCAAACCGTGTCTATCAGTGTGTTCGCAGAGCACCGTGATCACCTGGTCGGTGGCGTTTCCCTGCATCTGCTGCCTGTGAGATGCTTGGCTTGCGTCCGATTGTCTTCCCTGCTGTTCCTCCGGGGTAGTGGAATATGACAGAAGCCGAACACAAACCCTCCAACGCAGCTGGACAACAAAGCACAACAACAATAATATACACACTTTTCATCTTCCCTCCATTGTTCTCACTCTTTTTCGTTCCAAGATGTAACTCCTGGAGGGAAGCATTAGACCTTAAAAGCTGCCAGTAGCCTTTGAGCGGCACCGTGAATTAGAAAGAAACATAACAAATACAGAGTGTTAAACATGAAATGGCAGCATGTGCAGTTGAGCTTGTTTATTTGCCTGTAGTGGTTGTTTGAGATGCTCCTGAGAACATACGTTAAACTGAGCAGGGCCGTAGTCAGCCAGGTTTATGCATTTAGTGTCAGTAAACCTAATTTGGCAAAAATGCATCATAAGAAATCTATGTAATCCAAATGGAAGAAGTCATTTTTGTCTGAAAAAAAAAAAAAAGAGTAAAAAGGACAGCTGCAAAAAGCACTCTGATTGAAGAATAAAAATCCTTTATTATCTATGGGGATGCCATTGAGGAGGCATTTCCACTACACAGAGTCTCCTCAGTGCATTATGGGATGCCATGTAGCCTAAAGAACTTTTATTTTGTGTCAGAATGCCTTGCACTTCTTTCTGGGCTGTTGTGTTTTTGTGCTTCTTACTTTTTGAACATTAATTCTCTGCATTATTCCTTTTTTCCCTTTGATTTTTCATACATTCCATTCCTTGCCCTTAATGAGCACATAATTACTTTATATACATATGTTGCATACATACATACATATATTACGTATAGTGCAAATGTAAAAATTGTAATAGTTAAATATTGGGAATGGACCCCAGGAAGAATAGTCTCTACTTTGGTAGAGACTAATGGGGATTCTTAAATAAAGAAATATACACTTATGTCTGGCTTTATATAAATTTAACGAAGGTCCAGTACTTGGGGTGGGAGGATAGGTGGATAGGAACCAGTTGTTTCATGTTCAAGTTGTATGTTTTTTGTTGTGCATTTGAAAATTGAAAATAAAAAAGACCTTGATAAAAAAAAAAAGAAATATACATTTTTATTTTGAGTGTTTTTTTTTTACCGTGTGAGGCATCTGGTATTGTTGGTTACTTCTCATTAAGTCCTCATATAAACAACATGAATGCATTCATACAACAATGATCAGTAAAGGAAAAATTGTGAGCCAATAAAATCTTCAAAACAACAAAAATAACTCCAAACCCTTAGCTCTAATCTCATAAACAATTCTCTAAAAATAGACAGTTTCATCTAAAATGGGTGGGATCTGTGTTTAAGAGCTTAATACCAGAAAGAATTAAAAGACTTTGCAGAGTGATTTGTTTTAATTTTAGGCACATTATAGCATTAGTAAAACAAAATATGTGCCAACTGGACACAAAATATAAAAGTCATGACCAAAAATGAAAAGATCCACCTCAGATGAAAGGAAGATTTTATATTCAATTGAATCAAATAAACAGGGCTAAGTCTTTGGAGTGCACATTATATTTTCCAGGTATAAAAACACTACATTTATAAGACAAAAGGGTAGGCTGGCTGAGTGTCACTTTGTAATGTTTTCCAGAGGCTGAGTAAATCCAGTTTGTAGTAATAAACCAACATGAACCCCCCCTGCAGACTTACCACCCAGCCAGAGGAAGTCATTAACCCCCCTGAGCAGCTCCACAGCCATGTGGTAGTGGACCAGGGCATCCTGCAGCATGCCCGCCTGGAGACACAAGTCCCCAACATGCTTCCTCATCCGTCCCTGGCAACGCTTCTTATAATGCCTGAGGAGAAGCAGCAGGCAGAGGCAGAAACACATTTTCAACTGTCTGAAATACACCCCGGTTTTCCATCTAGCAAAAAGAGCAATGACTTTGTGCTATTGTCATTACTTCAGTTTAGCATTTCTTAATTACTTTGGTAATTCCAGTTGTCAGGAGACTCTAATTCAGGGGTGTCAAACTCATTTTAGTTCACTTTCCACATACAGACCTATATGATTTCAAAACGAGCCAGTCTGGTAAGATAATAAAATAATAACCCAGTGTTTTTCAACCTTGGGGTCGGGACCCCACGTGTGGTCACCTGGAATTCAAATTGGGTTGCCTGAAATTTCTAGTAATTGATAAAAATAATAATAAAAGAATTTACTAATAAAAAAATATATAGTGAGTTGAGAGAGACAATCACAATCCATAAAAGACATCACAAACTGTGAAGCTGAAACCGAAGCACTGTAGTACTGTTTATCTGTCAAATGTTCAAACTGAAGCACTGTGGTACTGTTTATCTGTCAAATGTTCAA
>JAPQRP010000003.1:24112705-24132012 GCA_037367295.1 Apogon hyalosoma
GGAGTTGGGGGGGGGGGCGTGGGGGGGTGTTTGGGATTAAGATGGTGAAAGCACATTGGGCCCTCCTCACGCCAGCTTCAGGAACTGTTCCACCGCATCCTCTTCCACCGCCTCCGAAAACATTTCATAGTTCTGTGGAGAGAGAACGAGAAACGTCAGACAACAAACGTTACAACAGGATGAAGGAAGTGAGAAAGTACCAACATCATGACCTGAGGCCGTTGAGTTTCTGTATTCTGTACTAACGAACACACCACATAATTCAACAATTCCCCTAAAGTCGCAGTAGCAGATCCTTTTTTTTTTTTTTTTAATAATTAAAACGGCACTCATAAACTATAAAAACAAGCACATATTTAATACATACCAGCTGGGTCACATATTACAATGCACTACTTTCTGTTGCTGGTTTGCTGTGATTTTTTTCGCTCTGTATGAAGAATTTGATTGTTTGTAAGCTCGCGTAAAAAGTTTATGTTTAAGTCTGTGTTGTGCTGTTCATTTGCTGACCCCATTTCTATGTCTATATCAATTGTCTGGACACGAATTTCTCCTGGTAGTGGAGCTCTTCCAGATTTGTTTCCAAAACCTCCCCTCTGCTCCTCTACAGCAGCATCAGCTTATAAAACTGGCTACCATTAGTCTACAAAAGCAGTTAACAGCAACACGTGATCACAGACTCCGACACAAAGTAAACAGAAACACACACAATCACACTGCTTACATTAAACTCTCAATTTACTTATTTTAAGCTGTAACTGCAATTTCCAGCAATATATAGCAGATGTTTTAGCAGCTAACTACAGCAGAGCAGTTAGCATCAGCTGAGCAAACCATCTGCAAACACTTAAATATTTCCACATTTTTTTGCGCGTCAAATATTCCGCAAGCCTAAAGATCAAATGTGTACATTTTAGTGGCATCTAGAAGCTAAACAGCAGATTGCAAAGAAGAAAAATCCCCTCCCTTTCTCAGAGTATCTGCAGGTTGGAGGAAGCCACATTTCTGTCTTTTTACGACATCTTTCAAGCCGTCTTTTATGAAATTTAAGACCTTACATTAACAAAAATGACATAGTTATTGCCTTGACCCAGTCTTAGCCATATTTCAATCCAGCTGATGTTACATTTCCATTTCTCCATGAATAATGTTTCTGATACAGTTTATACCTGAACCCCTCCACCCTTAAATTACTGTTGGACGCTCCACACATTCCCATTATGCTAAAATGCTAAACACTAATTATGAATTTTTTAAAGATTTCCAAAGCAACTACAGCAATATCATTTAATGTCTCTGCGGAGTTTTCAAAATATTTGATGGGCAGATTTAAGAATTACTTACCAATTTTAAAGCTAATTAAGACCTTAAATTAGGATTTAAGACTTTTTAAGGATCAGTGCCGGTGACAACTCACAGTACTAGCATAAAACAATGTTTGCACTGAGGCCTTTAAACATTATAGCTTGAGAACGCCTGCTCGTGAATGCTTTGTACTGTATATTCCAAACAAGCAGCTCCATAAAAATACTGGTTTGTTTATAAGCAGCAGAGTTAGTCATTTATTTCTGAAACTCACAGGCGGTGCTGAGCAATAAATCAGATTTTCATTACACACATTGCAAAAGACTTTCTGAAATAACCATTAATTACTCCTTACATTACTTGGTGTCAAAATGGTAGCAAGTGGGAGGGTTTTTATTCATCATGTTATTGCAAGTAGTAGATTTTCTTCATATCATGCAGTCAAGAAAAATAGCTGTGGTAAAGATGACACAAAATTGGTGTAATGTAGCAGTACTATTCAAACTATTAACAAAAAGAATGTTGTGGTTTTACGCTTTTATTAAGAGCTCTGTGTTTTGTTTTTTTTGTTTGTTTTTTTTTAATACAACCACATCTATACAAGTATGCTACAACTATTCTACCAGTCTGCCGAGTGTGTTCTCACCCCACAGTACTGGTCTTCATTGAAAAGCTGAGGAGGGACAGCCGTGGGGTTTCCTGCTTTGTTTCTCATTTCGTCACGCAGCTCGCAGCCCACGGAGATGTCGATGAGCTCGTACTGGATGCTTTTACTCTCGAGGATTCGCATCACCTCCTGCTGTTGAGACTTGATCTGCGGAACAGCACATCAGAAAATTTTAATGCCATCCATTCATTAACCCATTAGGGAGCAGGGTTCCTACAGGTATCTACCAGTAAAATTTTAAGGGGTCATATTTTGCCAAACCCACTTTTATGAGTCTTTGGTTCCTTTATTTGTGTATTTGGACCCTAATAGTTCAAAAAGTTTGAATTTGAACCCTCCAGGAGCTGCAAAGCTATCTTTATATTCATTTTGGCAAAAATCAAGTGGATTTCTACAACCATTTCAATTCCTTCTTAATTTGTTGCATCTATAACTAGTTACGTCACAACATTTGCACATATAAGGTCAAGACTTCTGATGAACATTTCTCCAAGTACACTAAAACTGTTTGTCAGCAGCAGTGGTTGTAGTCCATACTGAAAATATGTCCAAACTTCCAACCAATTACCTAAAATGTTCAGTTGTTGGTTGAACAGGACAGAGCAGCACAGCCAACAACCTGGAGGGGGTGGGGTTTGAAGTGGCTCATTTGCATTTAAAGGACCAGTGCTCAAAATGACCTTTCTGGTGTCATTAATCAAAAACAGGGTTGAAGATGGACCTGTGGAGTTGAATTAATGAAGAATTCAGACCCAAGCAGAGCATTTAGAATTTATGTAGACCACAGGGAAATGTTTGAAAATGCATAATTCCATTTAATTAAAAAAAAAAAAAAAAAAAAAAGGAAAATATAACTCCTTTAAGACTTTTTAAGACCCCGCAGGAACCCTGAGGGAGTCACTCCACCACATATCCAAACCCAATTAATTCCCAATAAAACCACAAAACACAGACAACTCTTGATATTAAATATTTGTTAAGTGACCAATACCACGTATTCTGAGGACAACAAACTGCTTTTGGGGACTTTGCAGTAAAAAACAACCCTTGTACCATGATTTCTCTTCTAAGGCAGGGACAAAGTACTTTTAACAGCAAAAACACACTACATTTAGTCTTTTCAAGAGCTGTAACTTTAAAACCTTTATCATAGCTGTGGGTGATGATTAATAGACCCCGTGAACGCTCCAGTATCTCGTTGGGCAACTGAGGAAGTTGGGAGGGGGGTGTTTGTGAGTGACCACACCTAAGAACAAACACACAATCTGAGGTGGTGGTCAGACGCACAACACTGAAAAAAAGGAAGTACTTTTTTTGTGTCTCAGGCCAGTGGAAAAGGCCATCACGATAAAAGCTTGTATAAACTGAGCTGCTGCTTTCAGTTTATTGCATGTGACAGATAATAAAATCAATGCACAATATATTAGATGTATTAAGAAAGCATACTAAGCTACATTTTATGCTGAAGTATAAAGGAATATTACAGATAAAGTCTACATAAATATAAGTCACTAATAAATACATATCTTCAAATCTATGCATTACTTTTATCAATGTATTTAACTAATACAGTAGGATAAGACTACTTATTTTTTTACAAAGTCTCTTTGTATGGTTTTATTTTCATTTAGATACATTGATTTATTTTGGATACATTTCTATTTAGTTTAGGTTTAGTTTTCCGGGTATTCACATGACTCCCAAAGCCACTGTTTATTAAAGTCCAAGACATTTTATTATGGTAAACCACAAACTACTCACATCAGGGGGATATAAGGTAAAGCTACATGGAATTATGTTGTTTTAGTTTATTGCATTATTGACTTTTTTGTCATTTTTAGTGACATTTTAATTTCACTTAGGCTTATTTTGTCACTCCTGGTTTTAGTCTTACTTTGTATCCTTTCCAGCTACCATAGATCAAAAGCCTCGATTGTACACAGGCTCTAATGTCGATATGTTCTGTATTCTTTTAACTGTCAACCACTGTACTGTACTGAAACCTGCAAAAAAGGGAACTAAAACTGCTTATTAGCTAAATCAAACAGTTTGTGTAACATTTAGAAGCTTCTGTTGCACCAGAAATGATCAAACTGCTCATGAAAGGGTTAAAAGCTAATGAAAGCTTTTCACTATGAATTCCTTACACTTAATAGATACCAGATGTTTGCCTGAATGCATTGTCCCGTAGGCCTCTAGATGTATACGGTTCTGCAAACCGTATCTAACAAAAAATGTTTCCACTTCTGTGTCAGTTTACTGAAGCCTGCAGTCAACTAGTTCGTGTCAACCTGATTTACACAGTCTGTCCTGGTTTACTGTTAAATATATCACTGTGCAAACCTTCATTAGGAAATGGAGTGATTTAACAGCATCAGGTTCAACAAGACAAATAATGCTTACAGATTGTGTAAGAGTGACATTCCTTTAGTTATAGGCTGCAGTTAATGATTCGGCTGATGAATAATGTCAATAATATTACAAATAACTAGCAGCTTTAACAACAGTTATGTGATAACAGGGCTTTACATGCTGATCACTAACTTCCACATTGCAAACAATGACACAACCTCTCAACTAAAAGTAATTTGATCCTTTTAAAGTTTTAGTTAATACATTATGATACATTATGCACATTGATCCAACTCTTATGCATGTTTGCATTTGCAGGTTAACCCTAAACTGCCTTATTTTCCCATGAAATTCGGCGTGCAGATTTTCCCACAGGAAACGGATGCAACATGGTCACTGCACTTTGCCATAAAAGCAGCATGTTGACCCCTGAATGCCACTTTTTTTTTTTTTTTAAACATGAAATAACAATGTTTAAGCAACGCTTTTGGGTTGATTAGCTTTCTTTTTACCTCAAAATAGCTAGCTTACGTGAAACATGGTGGACCAAGAGAAGCAGTTTTTTTTTTTCACCAAAACAAAAGGAAATGCGATGAAAGCATGCACTAAATGTTACCAATGTGCTCCTGTTAGCTCCATTACACCTACAGCCTGTTAATGCTGACGTTACAGAGCTGATAAAACGGGCATTGAGTTGCATAGGCCCGTTGTACTGTTAGTCAGGGGGAAGCTATTACTGATAGGGCGCTGGGTGTGTCTGTCGGGGCTCTACACTGTTAGCATCTGCTGCTAACGCCGGAGCCGAGCATGCTAACTCGAACATTTAAGTCGTTTATTCAAGGCCAGACTCACCGTCCGTGAGGCAGTAACAGTGGTGTAGTACAGTTTGATTCCCATAGCTGCGACTCCGTCCTCTTCCTTTGTGCGTCTGCTCCCGTGAAGCGTCTCCTCCGGTGGCGTTAAACTGTCACCGAATGAGCATTACAACCGGAAACTAGGGGGCGGGGTTTTCACAATAAAGCACCAGGGTTTCAAAAATAAAGTAAGTACAGTCTTCTTCATTAAAAACATCATACCTTACTTGTATTCGTGTATTTAACCTTTAGGGCTGGCTCCAGTATTAGTTACACTGCTATTTAAAAAAAAAAAAAAAAAAAAAAGATTTTAACCCATAAAGACCCAGTGCACCTTTTGTGGCCATTCACACATTATTTTTTCTCTGTATTGAACCTTTCTTAAGTGATTTACCATTTATTGTATTATTATCCTCTGTATTTTGTTTTGTTTTGTTTTTTTCAGGGATAATCAGATTTTTTCCTATATATAAATCACTGATCATGTAAATGTTCATTAAAGCTCAGGGGTAATTATATCAGAAACAGACAAAACTGAAATAAGTGACTTTTTCTGTAAAATATATCATTAACTGAACATAAAACAAGTGTCTCCATCCACTGTCACTGATCCAGCTCCATGGGTTTTACTGGTGAATCAATGTTGTAGAAGATGACGGTGTTTTCACGTTCTCTACGGAGCCTCTGAATGTCCACATGGGTCATATCTGATGACCATGAAAAGATGACGAAATGTATTTTACACCAATTATTTACAAGCATTGATAGGATCAGTGGATCAACAGGTATTAAACATTTTACATGATGGGATAGTTTTGATCACCAGTGGATGTTTGGGTCTTTATGGGTTAATCATTTAAGATTGCTTTTAATGTTTAAAAACTTTTATTTAGATTGCTTTTAATGTTTCAGTGTTTTGTTTTCCACATGTCTGGTTTATGTTCTTATCTGCTGTATGTAAAGTGTCTTTGAGTACCACGAAAAGCGCTATACAAATAAAATGTATTATTATTACTATTATTATTATTATTATTATTATTATTAAATGCTAGTATTTAGTTGTGATGCCAAGTTTTCAGATGAAAAAAAAAACAGAAAATATTACTTATTTTCAATATAGGCTACCTAAAGCAAAGTACATTATTTGTGTTTTGAAAGATTACAACCTGGGATATGTCAATGATTACAGCAGAATGTGGTCAAAATGATGCTATCAGGTGGAGTGTAGTAATATGATCAATTCCGAGGCAAAAGTCCACATTGACACTTATATAATAAAATAAATGTATTATGCTTTAGTGGAAGTGAGACCAAAAAAATGCAATTTCAATGGGTTTAAATGGCTTTTTTCCCTTAACAAAATGTCTGTAACTTTTGCTTGTACTGTGCATGCGTATTTTAGACTTACTACAGGAGCTGATCAGGAAATAACACAACAAAGGCGACAAAGACAAACACAGTTTCAGCATTTACATTCACACTGTTTTTTTTTGTTGTTTTTTTTTTGTAGCATTTTAATCTGCTTTTTTTCTTTTACTTTTATGTATTTAGACTTGTTTGTGGACAGCAAAGCAAGAATTTCATTGTATAAGGAATGTGTTTTCTTTGAATCTTGAATCTTGAAAAAAATGTCACCAACACTTAAGTGCTGTAGTGTTGCAAATTTGTGAGGAAAATATAAAGAAAACAGAAGACAGATGATGATGATGATGATGATGCATTATATAGAAACCTAACCTAACAGAGCTTTATTTATCTGTGAATGTATTTATTAAATACCAAATTATTAATCAAGGTGATAACCGCTCATCAGCTGTGACTTGACCAATGACGTTACTGCTACAGGTCCATAAATGTTGTATCGAGGCCCCTGACACAGCGATGACAGGAAATGTTTTGTGGTAATTGTGAAACTTGACACTGCTTTCTCCTGCTACTCAAGACCACTATCTGTCCTGCAACATTAGACAACACAAGACAGCGCTGTAGTTTATTTATAATTTACTGAACTATACTTGCTGTTACACTTTGTTGTCTTGACCCCTTATCTTATTTTTTTGGTCAGGTATGTTTCATTGAAAATTCTATCAATGTTGGACCAGAAAAATATAAAGAATTTTTTTATTATTATTATTATTATTTTTTAAAACAGGGGAATTCAAGAACTAAAGAAAAGGAACAAAGGCACATATGCACAAAAAGGGGCTCTCAACCCACACACCCTGCCTCCCATTCTGCTAAAAAAAATAGTGTATGACTAAGGCTACAATGGAAAGAGATGTTCACAAGACAAAAGGAACACAAAAGGAGACCATTAAGGGTTGTTCTTTAGGTAACAGATGAGAAACCTTGTCAAAATGTGACTTTTGTTTTAAAGTTGGAATCTTATTTGTTTATATATTTTTTTCTAAATGAAGGGTGTCGCTCTTCACTTCTAAAAAGTAATACAAGTAGGTAAACAAGTAATAATAATAATAATAATAATAATAATAATCTTATTTACCCCTTGTCTTCCTTTTATTCCTATTTTTCCTTTTTTTCTTTTTTTTCCCCTCATTCATTTTGTTCCGCTTCATCAGTTTCTCAGACAATACAAACAAAGCACAATGTGCACAAACACACATAGTAATGGCTGTAATTCATCAACTGAGCTGAAGGTGAGTCATCCAGGTACAATTACCCGTAAGAGACCAGTCATGGTTAGTTAACAAACGTAAATGTAGACCAGTGAGTGTGTGTTTGTTATTCTCCTGCGAGGTCTTACATCAAACACAGCTCAATCACATCATCAGATCCATCTTTCTAATTAACCTGCCTGTAAAATACAACAGGATGCATTAAATGAATGATGCGAAAATATTTACAGATCTCTGAAGTGATGCTTTATGATAAATTTGGTGAGTTTTACTATTTATTTGTGTACTAATTTCATTGCACACACAATAACGATAAAGGCTATTCTATTCTATTCTATTCTATTCTATTCTATTCTATTCTATTCTATTCTATTCTATTCTAGTTCAGACTGTGTGTCCTCCATAAAGCCTGTCTACTCTCATAGTGTTCACAATACTGGACATTGTATTCACAAATCCAGGCAGGAATTTGGCAACAAAATATCTTCTTATTAGACTTTTGATTAAGTGCTGGTTGTTTTGTAGTTATCTCCATGAGGCGTTTCATTTTTTGTCTTCAAAAGTGTCTGATTGTATCATTATTATTTGTGTTATACTGTGTATTATTATACTGTAAATGGAATTAGAAATATTTAGATCCTTTACTTGACTAAAGGACCTAATCCAGACTGCATTCTAGATTCTCACTAACTGTTAAATACCTGCAACTATTTTTTTTAAGTGACTTCCAAATTATTTTATTGATAGAGTGTATAAAACTGAAGTAAAAGTGACTATTCAGCTAAATCTATCATTACCTGAACATAAAAACAAGCATCCACATCCACTGTATTTATCCAGTGTGTTTATCAGATTTCGCTGGTTTTATTGGTGAATCAATGTTACAGAAGATGACGGTGTTTCCACGTTCATTAATGAGCCTCTGAACATCTAAACTGATCATATCTGATTAGAAACGTCATTTTACCTGAATTATTCCGATGTATTGATAGGATTAATGCTTCAGAAGTTACTGAATATTTCATATCAGTAGATGCTTTGGGTCACTGGCAGATGTTTAGGTCTTAAAGAGTTAAGTAAATTAAAATAATGTAAAAATATGAAAAGTTGAAGACATTTATGCTTCAGTATAATTCATCAAACACACATGTAACATTATACTTGCAAAGACTAATCTCTCAACACAGCTCAAACTCTGATGTAAATAATGAAAGTGCTTTTCATTTGACCCATAAAGACCCAAACATCCACCATCTACCAAAATTGTCTACTGGCATAAACTGTTTAATCCCTGTTGAGCCACAAATAGCTGCAAATAATTGGTGTAAATGCAGTTTGTCATCTTTTCATGGTCATCAGATATGACCCATTTGGACATTCAGAGGTTCCATAGTTACCGTGGAAACACCGTCATCTTCTACAACACTGATTCACCAGTAAAACCCACGGAGTTGGATCAGTGACAGTGGATGGACACACTGGGTTTAAGTTCAGTTAATGATAGATTTTACTGAAAAAGTCACTCTTTGTTCAGTTTTCTCTGTTTTTGATCAAATAACCTTTAAATTTACTCTGAGCTTTTACTAACATCTACATGATGTGTGAATTAAATATAGGAAAATACAAGATTCACACTGAAAAAACTCAAACTAAAGAGGATGATATTACAATAAACGGTGTTAAATCACTTAAGAAAGGTTAAAAATAGAGGGAAAAAAATAATTGGAAACTGACACAAATGTCACACTGGGTCCTAATGGGTTAAGGTTTATTATGATCTATTCATGTAATATTTAGGGCCATTTCTTCACACAATGCAGTGTTAGTCAGCTCATTGCTTCTTTTGACCAGTGCAGTGCCTTCACCAACAGAACATTCTCTAAACACCTCTGGTGTACTGGTCCAGTGGAGCAGAGGGATTCTTATGATATTTATTGCTCCAGGCCTGCAGCCACATCCAGCAGCAATAAGCCCAGCAGATGAGAGTGTGTACGGCCTCCACAGGGGATGAACAGTCCGCAACACTCCAGGCCTGAATGTGTAAATATGTCCAATTAAGTACTTCTACTTACTATATATGCACTAGATTAACCTCAAATCAATGTATGGACATTCATTTCCCATCTTGTGTTTATGCTCCAGTGGCTGCAGAATGCGATACTAATGATTTCTGATCTAATGGCGGGTGTCATGACCTTGTTTTGTTGTCATTAGACACACACGACCAACTTTTACTGCACAACAAAATGGACCGGCCCATTGGTTTCAGTAGATCTCATACTCAAAGACGGAGACAGAACTACATCAGCTACTGTAGCTTGCTCCTATTTTCAGCCCCATTAAGTCTAATCAGCACTGACGACATATCATTTGGAAGTTATCACAGGGGTAACTGCCAAGGCCTACTATTGTGAGTCAGACAACAGGAATGTGGGATTGAATCCAGCAGGTCCATAATTCAGCTGAATCAGCTGGTTCATTTACTCAGGCAGTGAGTTCACCTAGAATAAATGCTCCTTCATCACCACCGGAGGGCAGCAGCAATTATATGATGTTTCAGTTGGACACCATCCATCCACAAGAGAACCAAAAACATTAATAAGATATTTTAAATGCAACTAAATGCAAAAAATATTGTTTGATTCAGGTGAATAAAGCTTCCTGCAATGTATGTGTACTAGAGCAGGTAAAAGGGGGAAATACAATGTTTTTTTAATGCTGTTATTTCATCAAACCTCCTCTCCAACAAGACTTAGGGCCTCATTTCAGGCATTAAATCGGGGCAGTGGAGGTAGTTGTTGACATCAACTATGAGACCCTTAGCTTTGTGTGCAGCTTTGGGAAACAGTTGGCTTAGCTTTGTCCAAACGTGAAAACCCTACCAAACAGAGAAGCCTTAAAGCTCACATATTAACACTTTATATAACAGTATAAAGCCACAAAGGCAAGTTGTGGTTTTACATGGAGTAATGTGGCTCATCCTGGACACGGATTTAACAAAGACAAACTTATTAGTGAGCATGCAGGTTTAATTTGGACAAAATACCCAAAACAACAACAACAAAAAACAGGCTAATGTATAATGTGGGACCGGTTTTGTAGTCATAACCTGCTTAACCTGTCGCAACACAAATAAACACATACAACTGCAGTGACAACATACAGTTCAACCTGGTACTAACATGCATTTGTCATGACGTGGCCATTCACACCAGCCGGTGGAATGTGTCTCTGTAAATACACACCCTCATCTCACAGCCTGCAGATGGGTCTGCTCTTTGATTTTGTGCTTTCACAGAATAAAGATAACACAGTGAGATGTTTGGTTGTGGCTCCAAAATGGGACTTTTAAGTCACAACGTGAGGCTGTTTAAGCCATAAAGACCCAAACATCTACTATTAACCAAAATAATCTACTGATATACAATGTCTAATACCTGTTGATCCATTAATCCTATCAATACATGTCAATAATTGGTGTAAAATACAGTTATTCATCTTTTCATGGTCATCAGATATGACCCATTTGGACGTTCAGATTCTCCGTAGTTACCGTGGAAACACCGTCATCTTCTACAACCTTGATCCACCAGTAAAACCCATGAAATTGGATTAATGACAGTAGATGGACACACTGGGTTTATGTTCAGTTAATGAGAGATTTGGTCGTAAAAGTCACTTTTTCTCCAGTTCTGATATAATAACCCTCAACTTTAAGCTTTTATGAATATCTACATGATCAGTGAATTACATATTTGAAAAAATATGATCCACACTAAGAAAATGGGAACTACAGAAAATACAGAGGATAATATTATAATAAATGGTGATAAATCACTTGAGAAAGGTCAAATAGTGAGAGAAATTCATTTGGGAACTTCCACAAAAGTAACACTGGGTCTTTATGGGTTAAAGATGGCTGTTGTCAAGCAAAGATGATTTGGTGCAAACATTGTTGTGTACTAATTTGTTTAGTGACTTGTGACTCAGTAAAGGTTTTTATTATATAGTCTACACGTCAAACTTAATTCTGTAACCAAGTTTGTTTTCATTACATCTTTGTTGTGCAATTCAACTGCTGTAGGAGCCTCCAAACAAAGTGCAGGCTTTTATTTCAAATATTTTAAACAGAATACATGTGCAATCTTTTAATTTCATTCTCTGTGCAGCTCAAAGGCTAGTGGAAAAGTAGACACTGCATTGGATGATTCTGTGAAAAAAGCCAATGTAAATATGACAGCTTTCCATTTGTGCTTACTAGTTATACATTTTAGTGATGATTGACTCTTTAAGTAGTAAAAAATTTCAACCACATTATGTGAAGGAAGAAAAAATAGCAAATTAATGTCAAAAGGCAGACGGAATGGTCTCTATTTGTATTAAAACAGCCTAACGCTTGGCTGATTCCTTGATATTCTAATTATTGACATAGAAGCAGTGGCATTTCAAGGTGTAACAAACTAGAGCTAAAAAATGAGGGATCTAACCTGTAATTGAAGGAAAAAATACTTTTTTGCTACTATATAAATCTGTTTTTACACAATGCCTTCTCTGAGGTTTGTGTTGACAATATCATGAGGGAGATGAGAATGCTTCCAGATTGTAAGACACATATTTATTTTAACCACAGGCAGGTATTTACTTTAGTTCAAGCCTTGACTTGTCTGCCTTTCAACCACACACATGGCTGTTATGATGGGGGCTCTTCCATTTAGATCCTCAATTATCTGCCTTTTTCCGCCGTTGAAATGAGGGCGAATCACAGTTTGTGTGGCTGCTTCATTGTAGTGCATCATGCAGACAGGTATGTTGAATATTTTTAAAGGTTAAGCATGTGCAGGGTTCCCACTCTTATTATTTTCCAGGACATTTTCAGCCGCTATGGAGACAAGTTATCACGTCACAAACTAATCCATTCCCCCTCATTCTTTGGAGGTGTTCTTTTCTACAGCTGTAACTTGCATTTACCCAGATTGTTTCTATGTTTATTACTCAGACATTTGATGTGCAGTCAATGGCTATAATTTATCTGTGAAAAATGATTATGGAAAATGTATCATAGAACAAGTGGCGGTGGGCACAACAAGCCCCGCCCCTCGCACGTATTGTAGCATATTTTGGCATGGATCCAGCTGATATCAAAATATCAATTGCCTCTATATATGTGCCAAGTTTGAAGTAAATTAAAAAAAAATTGATGTTTTTATCGACACATGAAATTTCTCCCATTAGAAGTAAAGCGGAGAAGAAAAAAAAATTTAACTTTTCCCAAAATGTAATGGCATCTATTCTGGGTCACTGGCAATCTATAAACCCAGTTTGGTATGAATTTAAATAATAGTTTTGCTGCTAGAGCGTTAACAAACAAACCGAACCAAAACCATTACCCCTTGCCTCTTCTTTGGGGGGTGGGGTAATAATGGAAACACACCCACAGATTGCAGCGTAGCACTTCATTAGCACAAACTGGAGTTAGAATGTTCAACTGGGCAATGCCCAACTCAACTTTCTCTTCTCTCTTACTTTCTCTCCTGCACTTCCTCTAAAAATATTTGTATATGTTCAATAAACCACTTTCCTTTGTTTCATCTCAGTTTAGGCGCACAAAGCCACAAGGCAGGGGGAGGATAAATCATTTTCCAGCATAACCGTTTCCAGGACATTTGACCGTTTTTTCTTATTTCCCATATGTTTTCCATGACTGGAAAACTGGTCAATCATTTCCCAGTTTTTCCAGGTTTTCCAGGACATGCCGGAACCCTGATGTAAAGTCTGTGCATGTCTACGTGCCTATGTGAACTTGGTGTTACAGCCTGTGTTGAGCTGGGTGCCATTTGTTTGTTGACATAATACTTCCATTTCTTAGCCAAGCAGGGGTTAGCGTTGTTGACTGTTTCTGCCACTGAAGAGAGCAGGAGAGAGGCTTTGAAGAACTCAGAAGGACTGAAAACACAAATAAAAATCAATCTGCTTTGGATTCCTTGTTTCATCTTTACTAGGCAGCGACTGGAAGCATTTTTCTTCATATTGATGCATGCAGCTGTAAGAAACGCCTACGTCTCCTTCAGCAAAACGTGCGTTTCTTTATCTCAGTATGCTCTGATAAGACTCAGAATTCAGCTCATGATTAGCAAAGAAACCAGTCAAATGTTGCCTCATATTACAAAAAGTGGTTTCTTTTGTTCCTGCACACTGAAGGCAAGTGTTACACCATCCTGTTTAAGGTGTGACAATATCAATATGTTAGACTTGATAATGTCGCACTAAACATGTAATATTTACAGACACAGTTACAACCTCAAATTAGAAATAATTAGCACTAAGATGAATGCAAACTCCAAAAGAAAGCTGCCAGCAATAGTAATACAGCATATTTTCACGTTTTTTTTTCTGATTAACTTCATTTAATTTGTAAATATACATCCATTCCTCATGATCGGACCTGAACAGCATATATTTAGGGCAGACAAATGAGCTAAAACAATGAAATAACAATGAAAGTTATGTCAGGTGGTGTCAACAAATGGTTGTAAGCATGATTTGGTACAAAAGCAGCATCTAAAGGAGAAAACATGGACTGAAGTTGAGGATTTAGTATTATAATTATATGTGACTACTTTTGGTCTCATTATCATTAACATTAAATTTGGGGCCAATCCCGTGCCTCAGTGAGGTTAAGAAGCATGTTGGTTTTTATGACACTATACAGTGATTCAGAGAGATTTTATAAAAATGTTGAAGCTGTAAATAGTGAATATGAGCTCTTTTTGTCAGTTTATGACTTCATAACAGTTGTTTTATTGCATGTGTTTACTTTTTAGTAAGTGGTGCTCGGATGTTTTATGGCAAGAGGAGGGAGATGAAAATGTCCAATAACACACCAAGGTTGAAATTTTGAATTTCAGAGTATTTCAATGAGTGCCCTATAAAGGGTTAAATACATTGTTCCACTAAAACAGACTGTAAGGGATTTGGATATTTCACTGTCCATGGAGCGTAATATAATAACTAGAGCGCCGATCCTGCAAAAGGCCGCACATCATGTACAGTCATTCATCTATAACTGATGGAAACACAAAAAGAACAACAGCCAAACAGATGCCTTATGTTAACTGTGTCCAGAGGTGTTATTGGCTAAGACGTCTGGGATACTCTGGGTGTTTTTTGGAAGAAAACGAGGACGAAAAAGAGGACGCTGTGTGCTTTGGACTAATAGGACCATCCAGACTGTTACCAGAATCCAGGGTCCGTCATGGTCTGGGGTTCAGTCCGTGTCCCTGGCAAAGCTCTGTTACAGCTCTGTGATGCAACATTGACGTTAAAATATACTTGAACATTTTGGAACAACACATGCTGCCTTCGAGACGATAGTTTTTCTAGACACATCCTTGCATATTTCAACAAGATAATACACAACTGAAGTTGCATATGTATATTTAATATTTTGTCTTCTCGCTTTGGTACGTTGCTTACATTTTTTAGTATTTTGTGTGATATTTTATACAGTCCCTTTTTGCACTAATTGTTTTTGCTGCTAAACAGAACAGGGCTGCCAAATAAATATTCATTCTTCCTGTGATGGTGACAATAAAGATCTATTCTGTTCTATTCGATTCAATTCGATTTGATTCGATTCTAAAAGCCGTATTCTGCACACATTATAGGGCATGGGTGTCATACTCATTTTAGTTCAGGGGTCACATACAGCCTAATATAATCTTAAGTGGATCGGACCAGTGAAATACAAAAAAATAATAAGATAAGAACCTATAAATATCATCAACTCCAAAGTTTTCTCTATGTTTTAGACTGACAAAATTAAAATTACACCATGAAAATGTTTGCATCTAGAAAGTATACTTGAACATAACCTGAATAAATATGAACAATCTAAAAATTCTTAAGAAAAATAATTGCAATTTCAGCGATATTACATCTCAGTTTAGGATTTACATGTGTGCTTTACAACTTACAGATTACACAAAGGCATAGAACTACTTAAGACATGTCATGTTGTTCATATTTGTTCTTCATGTTTTTGTGCATGAGTAGTTTGTAAATGTAAAAATCTTCATGTAATTTTACTTTTTTACTCTAAAATATGGCATGGTGGTGCAGTGATTAGAACTGTTGCCTTGCAGCAAGAAGGTCCTGAGTTTGATTTCAATACCTGGAACCCTTCTGTGTGGAGTTAGCATGTTCTCCACATATTTGTGCGGGTTCTCTCCAGGTTCTCCGGCTTCCACCATCCAAAGACATGAACTAGTAGGTTAATTGGTTAATCTAAATTGCCCATAGGTGTGAATGTGTGACTGATTGGTTATTGGTCTCTATATGTCCAGGTTGTTATTGAAAATGATAATTAGTTCTCAACTAACTTACCTAAATAAAGGTCAAATTAAAATAAATAAATAAATAGATAAAACTAAACCCACTTGAGATCCAATTGGGCTGTGTGTGATCTCTGACGTAAAATGATTTTGAAACCCTTGATTATTAATATCGTCAGTGTCATTTTTCGCATTTCGCAAATTCATGTCACGGGCCAGACTGGATCCTTTGGAGGGCCGGTTTTGGGCCACGGGCCATATGTTTGACACCTGTGATGTAGGCATGGCTGAGGAAGATGAGGATGGACTAGACTACCTACAGTCCCACCCTGAAAAGCAAAATGTATTAACAGCCCAATTTGCTGCACAAGACTAATCGAGTTCTGTGAAAATAAACAGGACCATTACCATGTGTTAAATGTTTTTACTATTCCAGAGTTTCCTTTTTTCCTCACGTCTTATAACAGGAATGTGAGGGAAGCAAAAGTAAATTTTAACATTACTGCATTCTTTTTTCAATTCTATTTTCCAAATGATTTCTTATTCAAGGGTGTACAGTAAAAATAATGTGAAATAGACCAGAGGGATCATTTTTGTTATAACAGTAGTAGTTTATTAAAATTATGAAGTTAATGTTTGTTGTCAAAAATAACCCATTGAAAGTTCTATCAGTTTTAGCACATTAATCATTACAGCCATGCTTCAAGTCAGTAACATTCAAAATATATTAAATTAAATTTTACACATTGTGTTGTTATATATTTTATAACAGCATTACAATCCCATTACATCTGACCGGTACTGGACTTTAAGGCAGATATCAATATTAGGTAGAAAAACATTTTAGATACAGCTATATCACACCTCAAATGTGGTACAAAGATATGTAATGGAGGTAGGATATTTTATAACTAATAATCCAAATCATTATTAAAGTCAGTGCAGTCAGCTTCACTTCACGTACTATAAATGCATAGAAATAAACACAAATACACGTTTTCATTTCAGCCTTAGTGTAAAAATGTAAAAGAGCAAAAACATCAAATTAACTTCTTTTCTTTGCATTTAGTCCTGAAAATAGTATTGATATTGTTATTATGACCATTTATTTTCTCCAAGTAGGTGCTCTATATAACTTTTTTTTTTTTTTTTAAGTTATTAAATATGTTTGTTTTTGTTTTTTTTCATAGTTTTATCTGTGGTGTGTATCAGTCAGGCTCTACATGTCTATATTTATGAGTAAAGCTCTTACAAATAGTCCTATAATAAGCTGAGATATTTAGTATTCCTCTTAGATTGTCTTTAATCTGTTTTCAATGCTCATGTCACTTTTACTGGCACTTGTGTGTGTGTCTAAAAGTGTAACTTACACCAAAAATACTAGTAAATGAAAGTAGTCTCTATATTGCTACCTGGCAATTATCGATTGAGCTGCCAAATACACAATGCAAGCTACGAGAATGACTTCCCTTTCTATCAAAACGGTAAGTCTGGAGCAGATAAACACTTCCGCACAGTACAATCTACAGCATTTGAGCTCTAGAGCGCTGCAGGCTAACCTACAAGTGCATCAACGCTGTTCCCTCGATCAAAAGATGGGATTTTTCCTATTGCTTTGAGGTTAATGTAAGAAATAAGCTCTGGGGTAAACAGGTTTACACTTAATGGTTTGAATCAGGAAATAACTTCCACAAATGAAAACAACAGATTTCTGATGCATGAAATCCTAACATTAACGTCTATATCTGATAGACAGACTCATGGCTGACATGGCTTTAACTTTGACGACCCCAATACACAGCTCCTCCCATTCCACTTAACTACGTACCACAACGTTCATTTTACACTACAGAAGTATCTTATAATTGTCACTTGCCACGCATCTTCTTCGAAATATTTCCAAAATAAAAGTCTCCACTTTCCTTCAGCAACAAAAAGATCTCACAAAGAGCATGCAATAGTTGCCTTTCAGTAAAGTCTTTACACCTATAAAACAAACCACAGGATGCACCGACATGATGGTTAAAAGAAAACTTAAGCTGAGACTAATATGATAGGTTTTATCTGCTTACATACTGTGTTTTCATAATGTTGTGTTGTTAAATCCTAGCACTCTTAGTAGTAATCATTAGACTATTATTGACATGCTCAACAAGGGATGCACATCATCCACTGTCACCACTAAACTAAATCTTATGTGACAATAATAGGCCAATGGCAATAAAAAAAGGAGTGATGGATCCATGTGTCCCTAAAAAAAAACAAAAAAAAAAAACAAACCTTTGCTTTTAGTGTTGCCTGGTTTACCTGTGATTATAAGTTTTCATAGGACAACATAGATGATGCTGTAAGGGTTAAACTAGTGTCTGACATCCTTTATAGTCTCATTTACACACATTCTAAACACCAAGTAAAAAGTGTAGTTTTTATTTGTTTTTTGTTTTTTTTGTTTTTTTTTTTCCCTATTTTTGCTCTATAACAAATCTTTTAAGATCTGTGTTACCCACAGAGCTTATTTCAGGTCTCTAACCAAATCAACACTCCACAGAACTGTGACTTCAAGGGAACAGAAAGTGCAAATGCTAAGTCACCTCCATGTGGATGTGGCTTACAGATGTCTAAATGATACTTGTTTTTTTTGTTTTTTCCCATGTTAAGTTGCTCATTGTCACATGCGCTAAAAAAAAGTTTCTGGCATCTGTGTTACTTCCACATTATGCAGTCTACTGCACATGCAGAATAGTCTGTCACCCACCCCTTGTTGCTCGGTCCAATGGGCACACAGACTGAACACTGCAATCACTTCACAGATTTTAAAATCTTTAAATAAGACATAAAACTTCCCTAGTTGTAGTAATAGGTTTTCTTTTTTACAGTTTTATGTCTTCTGTCAGTAGATTTACATACATCTCTGTCATTGTGGTCTATGAGAAAAATGCCTTGTAGTTGACTTGTAACTGTAGTACCCAAATGGCCACTGGGGGAACTGAGTTTTCCATCTACAGTTGTGCTCATAAGTTTACATACCCTAGTAGAATTTGTGATTTTTTTTTTTGCCATTTTTCAGAGAATATGAATTATAATACAGAACCGTTCCTTTCACTCGTGGCTAGTGGTTTGATGAAGCCATTTATTATCAAAAACATGTGTTTGGTCTTTTTAA